>JBBBDQ010000609.1:3327500-3725000 GCA_037127315.1 Ascarosepion bandense | reverse complement strand
TCACAATTAATTAACGGCTGTAACTATATTGTTTTTGAAATTCTTAAATTTAATAAAATCTTTGTTAAAAATTTAAATATTTTTTATGAAGATAACATTTCCTGAATTACAGCAAATACAACTCTCAGTATCTTTAATAATTAGTTTAATAATATACTAATACACAAATTTAAATTAAAATTAGTTTAATTTTAAAACTAATATCTGTTGTGTTGTACTGTATTATTCCCTTTCGGAACAGAGATATTTTAAGACAGAAGTTGAGAAACATGTGAAGAGCAGAAGGACATTGTCACCGTATAAAAGAGCAGGCTAGGAAGAGGACTTTGTTTACCTCCAACCCCTTTGGTTTTGCCAGAAGACTTCTGGGATATAAGAGGAGCGGTAGATTAGTATGCATAAAGAATAGACCCAAAAAGGGATGAGGAATTAGGATTTAATCATTGCCTAGTTAAACACAACCCACACAGAAGTTGAGTTCGACATGAGGGTGCTAAGTTTGAGTGAAATCAAACAGATAGTAATGGTGGCTGTATCAGCTTTGTCACCAGGTCTGAGTGACATGCCTTACTCCTTGTAAAAATGTTGCCCAGGTCTTCTCAGGAGATTATGGAAGATCATTAAAGTAATTTGGCAGCGATTACCTCGATTTCTAGTTGCAGAAAAATGGTGATACGCAGAAGATGTGTGGATACCAAAAGAAGAGAACTCAAGAAATATCGAGCAGTTTTGATGTATCTCTTTACTGAGTACAGAAAGCAAAATATTTTTTAGTGTGATCACCTGATGGCTATCAACTTTTCTGTGAAAAAATAACTTTATAGATACAGCAGTACAAAAAGGTGAAATCCCTGATATGCCTGGCTGCATTGAGCATTTAGGAGTTTTATCTCAATAAATAAGGGATGCAAGGAGGAATAAAGGGAACCTGGCTGTTGCATGGTTAGATTTGGCCAACACATGTGGGTCCATACTGCATAAACTCATGGACACAATCTTTAGTTAGACATTACATCCCATGTAGTATCCGTGAGTTTATCCTGGATTACTACAGTCAATTCCATCTAAGTGTTTCATCCAGTTTGGTTTCTTCAGACTGGCCATAGACTTGAAAGAGGAATTATTACAAGCTGTATATTGTCAGCTACACTTTTTGCTCTCATGATGAATATGCTCGTGAAGTTCGCTGAAATGGAATGCCATGGCTTTGTTTCTAAAACCGGAGTTAGGCAACCACTTATCTGGGCTTACATGGATGATCTTACAGTCACCACTCTTTCTGTTACCAGCTGTAGATGGCTGTTATGCAATTTAGAGAGACTGACTGAGTGGGCAAGAATGAATTTCAAGCCAGACAAATGTTGATCAATGGTATTAAAAAAGGGCTGGGTGGTAAAACACTATTTCACAATAGAGAGGAGAACCCTCCCAACGTTAGCCAATAAGCCTGTTAAAAGTCTAGGGAAATCTTTTTGCAATGCTCTGAAGGAAATACCTGTTGTCGAAGCTATATGCACTGATTTTCACTTGTGGCTAGTGGAAATAGATAAATCTGGATTACTCGGGTGTTTCAAAGCTTGGCTATACCATCACTGTGTGCTCCCACAAGCATTATGTCCACTACAGACATATAGTGTTCTCATCTCGACTGGAGATGTTGGAGTGGAGAGCTAGCAGTTTCCTCTGTAGATGGTTCAGATTATCTCGGAGTTTATGCAGTACAGCTTTATATGGATCATACAATGCCATCCAGCTACCATTGAGAGGGCTGGTCAAGGAGTTCATGGTTTCCTTAACAAGGGAAACCTACCAGTACAGAAACTCCAGAGATCCCAAAGTATCAGGCATGGGAATTGATGTCAAGACAAGCAGAAGATTGAGTGCAACTAAGTAACTAGCTATCACAGAAATGAACCTGAGGATAAACACAATAGTGTATTCAGTCGCACAGGGAAGAGAAAGCCTGGGACTGATTCCTTTTTACAGATTCAGTAAAATCACTGTGAAGGAGTATCATCACCTGATACAAGATGAAGTAAGAGAAGGGATGGAGGAAAAGTGGACAACAAAAATTGCAGGTTATAGCCAGCAGGGAACGTGAACTAGGTGGGATAGAGTAGTTCATCAAAAAGTAATGTGGTCAGATCTTTGGAATACCAACATCAGCCGGTCTAGATTCCTGGTTCAGATGATGTACGACGTATTACCAAGTGAATCCTTCACTTATGGGGAAAAATAGATTCACCAAAGTGCCCCTTGTGCTCGGAATGGGGATCACTGCAATACATAACGAGTGGGTGCAGAACTGCTCTGACGGACGAGCACTATCAGTGGTATCATGACAAGGTTTTAGAGGTGACAGCACTCATTATTGCTGAAGATTTGCAGTGCAATAAACTCATTCCAGAAAAAGAGCTATCCACTTCATTAAAACAGGTGCGAAGTCAAATAAGAAGGTTGCATGATCTCATTCACTGTTATCGTCCGCATCGGATTGACAGATGCAAGTCAATATAGGGAAACAATTGAAATTCCCTACGCATATATCATTTGCCAAACTCCATTCAGACATAATCGTTTATTCGGACGACACAAAACAAATTATTTTGCTAGAGTTAACTGTCCCATGAGAGGAGCATATGCAAGAAGCATTTGAAAGAAAATACTGTGAATATCAAGGAATATTAGACAATTGCAGAACTAAATGATGGCGTACGCATTGTTTCCCAGTCAAGATTGGGTTTGCCGGACAGTCAATGATAAGAGCCCTTGCTAGCATAGGGATAAGTAGACAAAAAAGAAGGTAGGCAATTCAAATGATTCTAGAGTCCATCGAAAAGGTTACCAGGTGTTTGTGGATAAATAAGGCTAATGAGTGGCCCAAAACTACTAAGAATATGAACATTCCCACTGTAGATGAACATACATACCACCACTAAATATTTTGAAAGCTTAAAAGTATATATATATATATATATATGTATACACATTGCATTTTACTGGTCTTTCAAGTAGATTTATTGTATTACAAAAATATTCTTACCCGTAATCTTTCCTTTTCTTTATTCACAATGTTTTTTTTTATTGTAATTAGCCATTTTTCATTTCAGAGTTTTTTATTTATTTTTTTATTGTATTTACTCGTTTTTTAAACGGTTACCTTTAAAGATTTTAAGGTTTTACTTTAACAAAGGTTTTTTTTTCATTTATCAATATATTTTGATTAATTTATTTTAAGCAATTTTAATTATTTGTTATTTCTCTTAGTTTTTAAATGAGTTTCTTCCCTTAAGTATATTTGATATGGAGGAGTAATCTATTTTTTAAAAAAAGTTTACACACTATTATGTTTTGTTTTGTTTTTTTAACTAGTAATTAATATGTAAATATTTTGATTACTTTATTTTTAAGCAATTTTTGTTAAATGTTATTTCCTTTAGTTTTAAACGGAATTTATTAGAGTATCAATCAATATCCCAAATAATTCATACCACATTTTAGGAACTTTCTTTTTGAAAATAGAAGTCATTTTAATCACTCTGTTGTAAATATTTTGTTAAATGTAGTTAAGAAAAATAAGCATAAAAAGGAAAGTCATAAAAGAGAAAGACCAAATAAACAAGACATAATAAAGTAGTTAAAATAGGAGGAAGAGAAAGAAAAGTAAGTGGTTAGATGTGCCAGTATGATAAATCGTTTTATTAATGTGTGTGTGTTTATATATATATATATATATAAATGAGATTATAACTATACTCATGTCAAAAAACTTCCATGAATCTATGAAGAAGGGAAAAAATGGTTTTAAAAAAGATAAAGCTAAGTACATGAGCATCAGTCAAAAGTTCAGGACCTTTCAATTTACATGTAGAAATTACCATACAATAAAAACAACTTCAGATGCACAAAAAAAAAATAAATAAATAAATAAAAAATTCTTTTCAAAATAGGATTGCATGATGATTTGTATTAAACATTGTAATTTTTGATTAGTAAATGTAATCTTTACTTTATAAATTTTTAAACTAACCTGAACAAATCTTTGAAGTATTTTTTAAATATTTTGAAACTTTATGAATTATTATAATTAAAAATAAAATGAAAACATTTCCTTTAAAATTTCAATCTTAATCAAAAGAAAATTTTTTGCAAACTATAATGTTCTTAATTGATATAATTTATTCAATTAAAAGCTTTTCAAAGTAAATAATATCATGTTTTGACACGTTATCTTTTTCAAATTAGAACATTCAAACTTACTTTAATCTGATTTGAAAGAAGGATTACCTGCTTACTGCCTGAAATTTACTATAAAAGTGTTTCTTAATTATGGTTAGGTAGCCTTGTTATCATGGTTATCATCATGTTATAGGAGGCAAAAATTGACATGACAGACAAAAGCCATGAAAAAAGCTAAGTATAGAAGACAAATTTGACATAATTTTATGTAGCTTCATAGTGTGTGTTGTTTTTTGGATATTAACTAAGTAATAAAATTAAAAATGTAACATAATATTTTCAGCAATTATCTATCTAATATTTTATAGAATTTTAGTTAGTTACATTTTAAAATGTTTCATGAAAAATAAAAAGGAAAAAAGTTTTCTTTTAAAGTAATTTTCAAATTTAATAACTGAGAATGAAATTATTTAATGTGATAGAGGTAACGAAATAATTTATGAAATGTTATGGCATTTATTAATTTTTATTTTTAATATCTATTTTTCATATTCTTTATTTGGAACCTCCACAAATTGTGAATTTCACAAGTACTTATTTTACACAAAATTAGGAAACAAAGAATTTGATCCATTTAGGTGAAACTTAGGTAGGTCTGTCTGGCTCACTAGGTATTCTTTACTTATATATATATTTGGTTTGTTTTCTTCTCTTCTTCTAAAAAATAAAAAAATAACCTGTCTTGGCCAAATATAGGAAGATCAGTACAACTGATTATACCCGATCTATAACATTGAATAGCCTAACTGAAGTCTTGATTGGTTACCATTTTCTGGGGGAACTTATTTAATGCACGTCCTAAAGCTAGTTGCAAATTTTAGTCTGGGTCTGGGTAGAATACTGATCATTTTCTGTTGGATCGCCTATCAAAGAAATCTGTTGTTCTGTGTTAAGAAATGTGAGTCATCATTCTAAAGCAAGTTTTGTAGCAATGTAAATTTTTTTATTTGTACTCACGACCTTTGCAATATACAAATTGTTGTAACTGCTTTTTTAATTAAAATTTGCGAGGTGGATTCTGCAATGACAGTTTTCATGTTTCCGAGGACCTTTAACAAGTTTCTCTTTTTTTTCTTTTTTTTTTTTAAATATGTTTCCTCAATAAATTAATTTCCTGAAATGTCTAGAAATTTGCAGAAGTTTACCCATATAACTAATATTAATCAAATTAAGGAGTCATTTTGGAATGTTGATCAACTGCTTTTTTTTTATACTGCCCCTTTTTCAGAAAATCTGCTCTGAAATTTTGAAAATGAAAATGCAATAAAACTATATCATCTTATTTTTTAGATAAACTTTTAATTGGTACTGCATTGCTTGGGTTGAAACGATTAAAAAAAATTTGTTGAAATGTAGGGTATAGAAATCGTGGAAGTGAGATGAAAGAATTGTACCCTGCCAAAAATGTTTACTTAAAAACTTTAAAACAACACAATCGTTATCATGTTCAGACAATTAAAGAATAAACTTCTCACTGATTAAATACAAAAAGTGTATAGGTGGTTTGCCCCAATATATATTGCACATCAGGTCCTAATAGTCAAGATGAAACCAAGAAATTTCCAAGCACTTTTCACACAATAGTAGTAGCAATAGAGCAGTTTGCCACATAGCAGCCTTAAGAGAAGGCTCAATTGCTACTGAGTGTGGAAAACCGTGTGTGTGTGTGTGCAAGATTTCAGATATAATAACTAAAAATATATCCAAGAAGAACATGAAGACAGACAAAAGGAAGACTTATCTTTGGTGTCACTTTTTGCCCTCTCATCAGCTGTCTTAAAGTCTATCAAATGATGAAGAAATGTTATCCTTTTGTATTTATTCATATCTTTTTCTCTCTCTCTTTTGATATATATATATACAAATCAGCAATGTTATTAGTCACAATTTGGCAATGTGGGCTTCATTGAAGTTTCCACCACTGTAAATTTGCCTCCCTGTGCCTTTTCTATAAATACTTCCATGGTAAATTCTTTTTCAGCTCTTTCACGTGGTAGTTAGACTTTAGAATTTAAGGGCAGAACTAGATTGATAACAAGTCCTCTCCAATATACAGCTGAGTTAGCTAGCTATAATTGAAGTTTTATGTTAGCAAGTTCATTCTCAAACTTGTTGATTGTGAAACTCTCTTTTAGCTCCATACTTTCCAATTAACTTTAATGTTCAAAAATGTAAATGTGATATCAATAGCTTTTTACTGTCATCCTGATTTTGCTTCTTTTGTTCATTCCTCTTAGTATATTTCTGTTTTTTTATTCTTCCATACCCTATAGCCCTCATATTCTAGTTGTTTACTGCATTGCTTGTGGTCCAATTGATAAAACTATATATAAAGGAAAACTCAACATGTCATTTCAATTGGTTATAAATTATAATTCATTTCTATGAGCTTAAGTAGCTCATTTCATCAGACCTTACAATATTCCTTCCATTTGGTACCAAAAAATTTGCTGGAATAAGCATTTTCTTTAACTGAAGAGAAGGATAAAAATAAAAATAAAATAAAAATAAAAATAAGAAGGAAAGAGAGGAAAAGAGAGTCAGGACTTAGGCATTGGCATCAGATCTGTCTGGGACTGTCTTGGAAAAAAGTTAATCTTGTTGGATTATCCTCACCATTTACAAACTGGACATCTATATATATATATATTAAAAAAGGATTAATTCAAAGATGCTGAATGGCCATTTCGATATGAAGATCCCCACGGGGGATAACATATCACCTCAGCAACAGAAAAATCCTTTCAGAAACTGGAGAAAAATTAGTCTACTTTTCCTTTTTAAATAGATTTGCAAAGAAATTAAAAAAGAAAATAAAAAGGAAAAATAAAGGAAAAGAAAAATATAAAATAAAACCAAATAAACAAGAAAAGAAAAAATTGACATCGTCTTGGTTTGCAAAAAAAAAGGAAAGAGAATTGTAACTAAAAATTAACAGACAGCCGTGTTAAATCGATGTAAGTTTAAGCAACACGGAAAAATATATATATATATATGTGTGTGTGTGTGTGTGTATTAATAAATGTATCTTCAAAGAAAACACAATTCCTAAAGATTAAAATAAATTTTTACAAATGAAAAATCTTTCTTGATGTTTTTATTATAGTTTTAAGTTCAAGCTAATAAATTAAATGTAATATTTCCAATAAGCAAAATATTTTTATGTATTTCAAAAACTTATTTAAATTGACTGGAAGAACTTTGATTTTTTCCTAAAATAGTTGATTAATGATCTTTTTTCCATCATCTTTTGTCATAATATAATTTTCCACATCAAAATATCTTCCATAAGTAAAATACATTTTTCTGAAACATTATTTGTGGAATATTAGTTGATTTAAAGTATAATTAATCTGATCTGGAATGAATATTTATTTTAAGTTTAAAATATCACATAAATGCATTTTTTAACAAAAAATAATAGAATATAACACAAGCTCACAGTAATATTAAAAATATTCTCTGTATATTTATTGCATTTTAGATATTTTTATATTTAATTTTACTACAGTTATTGCTCTTATTTTCTGATAATATTGTGTATGTATGTCTTTGTCAATAAAACCAAAAAGTTTGTACACATACAAAAAATTAAATATTCTTTTAAAAAAGATGGTGTCTGATGATTTGCGCTAATTTTTCCATTCATGACTAGTAAATATGTTTTTTTACTTATTAATATCATCTAAAAGGTTGGGATGAATAAAGAATTTAAAAGATTTAAAACTTAATAAATTATTCTAATTAATAAATTTAAAAAAATTCTTATAACCATTCAATTTTTTCTTAAGACAATAGTAGGCATAATATATCTTATTTTCAAAGCAATTAAAAGCTTTTCAAATTAAATAATGTCATAGATTCATACAATTTTTTGATTTAGAGCAAATTCTAAGTAAATGGTATTTCTGTTTGATAAGAACAAACTGATGATTTAAATTCTCCAAATATTCCTGCTTTCAACTAATATAAATATAAATGGTTGAAATTTGAATTTCTCAAAATTTCATAAAATTAAATGGGAATAACAGATGTACAATATATATATATATAATTTTTTTATTAAAAATAAAATTTTAAAATGAATTCCTTTCTGAATAAGTTCTAAACATTTACTCAAAACCTTACTATTTGATTTTTCAAGAATTTGAAAAATGTTTTTTACCACCAAATAGATGCTGAATTTCCTAATATTAATCTCTACACACAATTGATGACACAAAAAAACCAAGATTTTTAACAAAATATCAAAAATGCTATAAAAAATTGATAATTAATGAAACAATTACAAAATTATTTAGTCTTACATCTTAATTATATAAAAAACAGTTTGGGGCTTTTTCATCATGGTATGCTCTTTTTTACAATGAGTTGGTACAAATATTGTTATTGAAATTCTTTATTTTAATAAAATCTTGTTTCAAAATTAAATTATTTTTTTATGAATATAACATAATACAGCAAATACAAATTTCAGCATCTTTAATAATTGATTTAATAATATACTAATACACAAATTTAAATTAAAATTAGTTTAATTTTAAAACTGATATCTGTTGTACTGTGATGTATGAACACCAACACTGTAAAATCTTTTTTTTTCTTTAACAATAACATCTAATCTAGAAAATCATTTTAAGTGTACACTGTAAAACGTCTCAGTATTTTTGTTTAAATTATGGTTTTACAGCATACACATTTTTAACTAAGTTAAAGGCTGTCAAAAGTTGGATGGATCTCTAAGATTTCTGAAGTGGTGACCAACCGACCATGTTTGCTGAGAGCTAAGCAGTTGCTTTGTCTGTTTAAAATACATGCCTAACAACCCAGCTGTAATTTTTTTTTTATGAAATCGTTACTCACTCCATCTGCTTGGTTGAAAACAAACTGACTCACGTAATTAAATGTGACCATACTTCCAGAAAGTAAATTTCCCTGGCCACTACAATAACATGGACTAACTCTCATGGTTGCAAAACAATTGTTTTCTTCATCAGTTATTATATCATGAAGATTTTCATGATGTAGGGAAATATGGTCTTATTTTCCCCACATTTTAAAATTTAAAATTTAAAATTTAAATTTGATGCTTTGATAATTGACAACAAACACACAGACAAATTATGAACAAAGAAAATTCTAGTAAAAGGGAACAAAAGAACAGACAAAATTTTTATTCACATAGTTTGCAAAATGTAGAGATGAGATTATATGTAGAAAGAGTACAAAACAGGTTGTTGAAATAGATTACTTTAAGTGAGTTCAAAGATTTGTGTCGAAACTGTTAAATAATCGTTCCTTCCAGTGAATTAATGTGTTGCAATTTTAGTTTTTGTGTTAATAGTTACTTAACAAAATTTCACTGTTATTATCTGCATGGATTTCTTTAAGACTCGGTTCATGTTCGGATTCTCACTGTGGATTAATATGAGAGAGTGAATAAGTAATTGGTTGAATGATGAGAGTTTGAATTAAAGTAAATGAGTGAGAAAGAGTTGAAAAGTAAATTTCTCACTTGAAAATTCAGCTTCATGCTGCATCGTGAACCAAGTCGGCAGCTGTGCTTACATGGCAACTAGCGCCAATATCTTTGATTCCTATTGGTAAGTGAAGGTCCTCACTAAGTTGCTTTTTTTTATGCAGTTAAAGTGGATCTAATGGCATGTTGAAATTTCTGATCAGATAAACACGTTCTGATTTGCTTTCAATTTTTTGATCAATCAGCAAAAAGTCTAATGTGAGCTTCAAACTTTACGTTTTTCAATCCAGCGTCTGTCTTAAGAAACATGATTTATCGTTCTAAAGTAAGTTTTGTGGTAATGTAAATGTTTTTTATCTGGACTCACGACCTGTGCAATATGCAAATTGTCATAACTACTTTTTTAATTAAAATTTGCGAGGTTGTCACGTTTCCGAGGAGCTTTAACAAGTTTTTTCAGTTTGTCACATGATCTTCCATCTTTTCCTTTTTTCTTTTTTTTTTTTTTTACAAATGCCTCCCCGCTTATTAATTTCCTGAAATGTCTAGAAATTTCTGAAAGTTCACCTATAATATTAATCAAATTAAGGAGTCATTAAGGAATGCTAATCAACTGCCTTTTTTTTTTCTATACTCCCTCTTTTTCAGAAAGTCAGCTCTGAATTTTGAAAGAAAATAAAGATTCAATAAAAAAATGCCACCCTTTTCTTTTTAGAGAAACTTATAATTGGTTTTATTAACAATATAGTTTGAAAAGAAAAAGATTTCAATGAATAATGAATTTTTACTAGAATTATTTTCTTTTTATAATAATTTTTAAATTTTCAGAAATCTTTTAAAATCTTTATTTCATCATTCTCGCTAGGTTACGTTAATATGTGAAACTATATGAATCGTAAGTTAAAAAGCTTACTACAAATATTCGAGCCATTCAACTTTTAAAATGATTAAAGCATTTTATTTGGTTGTCCCTCTTAATTATATAAGAAACATTTTGAGGCTTTTTCATCATGGTATGCTCTTTTTACAATGAATTTAAGGGTGGTACTTATTTTGCTTTCAAGATTCTTTAATTTAATAAAATGTTGTTTTGAAATTAAAATATTTTGTGAACTTAACATTTTTACTGAGTTACAGCAAATACAACTTTCAGTAATTAATTTAATAATATACTAATACACAAATTTAAGTTAAAATTAGTTTAATTTTAATACTGATATCTGTTGTAGTGTACTGGATGAACACACTTTCTGCTGAAACAAAATTTGCATGAACCCAAAAGATGCCTGATTCGTATTGCAGTAAGAATAATATTTAACATTTTTAAGCATAATTAAAATTAAAAACTAACAGCATACTGAAAATTACTTAGTTTTAACTTTTACAAAAATTACAAATACATATCTTCTTTAATAACACTGTAAAATCTTTTTTTTCCTTTAACAATAACATCTAATCTAGAAAATCATTTTAAGTGTACACTGTAAAATGTCTCAGTATTTTTGTTTAAATTATGGTTTACAGCATACACATTTTAAACTAAGTTATTCATAAAAGCTGCCAAAAGTTGTATGGATCTCTGATAAGATTTCTGAAGTGGTGACCAACCGACCATGTTTACTGAAAGCTAAGCAGTTGTACTGTCTGTTTAAAATACATGCCTCATAAGCTGCATTAATGGCCAAGCTGTAGATTTTGTTTTGTTTTTTTTAGGAACTCGTTACTCACTCCATCTGCTTGGTTCAAAACAAACTGACTCTAGTAATTAAATGTGCCCATACTCCCAGAAAGTAAATCTTCCTGGCCACCACAATGTTGGGAATTACCCTCATGATTGCAAAACAATTGTTTTTCTCCATCAGTTATTATATCATAAGGACTTCTCGTGATGTAGGGGAATACTGCCTTACATTCTTCACGTTTTGTAGCTTTGGTAGTTGACAACAAACACACAGACAAATAATGAAGGAAGAAAATTTTAGTAACTGGTAACGTCTCTTCCCTCCAGTTATGGCTTAAATAATAGGACAGATTGGGTTCTATAGCCTTGGCTGGCAACCAGTCTACTGCAGAAAGCAATGGCAACTTACTGCGGGATAATCTTCTGCCCAGTCAGTCATGTCTCTTTTGAGACATGATCGCCCAAGTGTGTTTCATGTTTGGCACTTAACTGAACAAAAGAACAGACAAAATTTTTATTCACATAGTTTGCAAAATGTAGAGATAAGATTATATGTAGAAAGAGTACAAAACAGATCATTGAAATAGATTACTTTAAGTGAGTTTAAATATATGTGTAGAAAATGTTGAATGTTCCTTCCAGTGAATTATGAGTGCAAGAAAGATTTGTAATTTTAGTTTTTGTGTTAAGAGTTACTTAACAAAATTTCACTGTTCTTATTTGTGTAGATTTCTGTGACTTTTGGTTCATGTTCGGATTCTCACTGTGGATTAATATTGAGTGAGTGAATAAGTAATTGGTTGAATGAGAGTTTGATAAGTGAGTGAAAAAGAGTTGAAAAGTAAATTTCTCACTTGAGGATTCAGCTTCATGCCACGTGCTTAACCAAGTGGGCAACTGTGTCTCTGCTCTGTCTGTTCCATGGCAACTGGCATAAATACCTTTGGCTTCCTATCCTTAAGTAAAGGTTCTTGCTAAGTTACTTTCTTTTTGGCTGTTAATGTGGGTCTAATCACAAGTTGAAATTTCTGATGTCCCTTCAATTTATTAACCAATCAGCAAAAACTAATATGAGCTTCAAACTTTGTTTTTCAATCCAGCATCTATGTTAAGAAATATGATAACTAATATTAATCAAATTAAAGAGTCATTGCGGAATGCTAATCAACTACTTTTATTTTTATGCAAGACCTTTTTCAGAAAATCTGCTCTGAATTTTGAAATAAAAAACAAAAGAAAATGCAATAAAACTATACCATCCGTTTTTTTTTTTAATAAATTTTTGTTTGTTTTATTAAAAATATATATTAAGGAGGTTATAGTCTAAAGATAAAAAAATTTTCATTGAATGATGAATTTTTCCTAGAATTATTTTTATTTTCATTATAATATTTTTTTAAATTTCAAATTGGCCCCATGCCAAACACAACCAAAGTCCCCACAATTTAAAATACCAGATTTTTGAAAGAACAAAAGTGTTTCCTTCATAGAATAAGTGAATTATTTTCACTGAACAAAATAACATAAAATCTGTAAGAAGTGAAATTACTGACGATGTAAATGTTCAGTAAGAAAGTGTAGTATGAAGTTAAAAGAAATCAAGAGTTCGTAGTTGTAAGTAGCAGGTCATATTGTGTATATGCAAAGATTAACAAGATAGTAATAAAGTCGGTGTTCCTTTCCTTTTTTTTTAAGTAAAGCAACAAAGGAAAATTGTACTTACTGGACATTAGTTTTTTGGAGTCAGTTGAAGATGTCTTGTTGTTGTTGTTCGTTGACAGCGTGTGAGTGATGACGAAGAAAGGAAAATATGAAGGAGAGAAATAATGAATATATGTCGACGAGACATATCAGTTTCAGCATCTTGAAATCTCTCGCTTACATTGTGATGAGGTCCTCATCAGATCCCTGCTCCATCAGACTGATTGATTCGGTTTTCTTTCTGTTTTTTTTTTTTTTTTTTGGCTAAAGACTTTTTTTACATAAGCTTCTTAACTGTTCTTTTAGTTTTGCAAATCACTTCCTTTCGTTGGTTAAAAAATTAATTTAACATCAGATCACAAAATTTAGTTTTGTCTTTTTCTTTCAGTATGTGGTCAGTCCTTTTTCCTATTTGTGAAAATTGAATTTCACACTAGATTGTTAATTTTTCTTTGGTCTGTTTTTCCTAAAATGTTTTCAGTCATTCTGATCCAATTTTGTGGGTGTGTAAATCTACTTTTTTTCTTTTCATTATTTGCTGGAATGATATAGGATTTGTATCCTATCCGTATTTCAAAGGTTGTGCTCCTCACAGGAAAAAAAAAACATATAAACATTTTTGCAGAGTACAATTCTTTCATCTTGGTTCCAAGTTTTCTGTGCCTTACATTTCAACATTTTTTTCAATTTTTTCACATCTAAGCAAGGTGGTACTGCCACTGATGCAAGAGTGAAAGCAAGAGGAGACTGAAGAGGAAGACAAACCTATTCTCAGGGCTATCAGAGAAAGGGCAATAGAAGAATGGGAATATCAGTGTGAACACATTTGCAAGGGTAGAGTGAGAAAAGAAAAGAACAAGATACACAAGGTGATGGGGGAAAAATACAAGAGAAGGACTGAGGACAAGTAGACAAGAGAAGGGAATTGACTTTGCATTTCTTGGAGATTGTAGCTGTCAGGAAAGCAAGTATATGGAAGGGATTTTCACAGGCGGGAAGTACAAGAAATGAAGCTGATGAAAAAGTGGTGGTGGCTGCATTTAGTTGATTTAACTGTAAAAGGGTGGTATCTGGTTGCTCGAGTAAACTCTTGTGAGTGGGCATCTCGTCGGAGCAGAAACCATAACAAACATTTGCAGAATAGACAGAGGGAAGCCCCATTCCACCAGTGAGAAAGTGGCTAAAGTCAAGCTGCCAGGTTGGAACCCTGAGATGAATGGCAGGGGCGCCCAACCAGATATGACGACAGTGTTCAATGAACAATCTGATGTTTGATTTGTATATGTGCAAGATGGACTCTGCAAGAAAAACTTCCTGCCCTGACACAGTGACCCAATCTTTTTAGCAGTCAATTTAGCTATAGATTGAATGTAATGATTCCATGAGGTAGGAAGAGAGGGTGAGACCAAGAAGGCGCAGTGTATTGCATGCCAGGAAATTTGATTGGTCCATGCTGATTTCTGGTAGAATGAACTGCCTGTGGTGGTTGACAGATAGCAGCCTTTTAGAAGCATTAAAATTTACAAGCTATTTCTTACCCCAGTCAACCACAGAGTGGAGATCCTTCTTGAGAGCAGCAGCCAGGTTATCTTTGGCCGCCTTACCAGATTTGTTACTGAGACAGGAGTAAATTGTAGTGTCATCAGCATATATGCCCACTTGAGATTTGATCACATCAGTGAGGTCATTTATGAAGATCAGAAAGAGTGTCGGTTTTAGGATAGAGCTTTTGTGTGTTAGGATGTGAAGGCATAACCATTCAAGATGACCTTCATTATCCAGTTTGATAGGAAAGGTTGCATCAAATCTAGCAAGCTTCTAGTGATACCATAACCATGTAGCTTGCGCAGAGGGCCAGCTTGCCAAACTCTATCAAAAGCTTTGGAGATATCCAGGGCAACAGCTCGAGCTTCGCTGGACTTATCGAGGGCCTGGTATATGTACTTGGTGATGATCATTAGCATATCAGCAGTAAATTTGGCAAAGCAAAAGCCATGCTGTCTGTTTGAGAATAGTTTATGTGTTAGTAAAGATGTAGCCATAGGCAGGGCAGAGATGGCCTCCTTACTTATCAAGAAAGCTTTTTTAGTTTAGTCTAGGTTAAAAAAAATATCTTCAGAGGCAACAAATAGGACCCCTGAAATGCATGCAGGGGAAAGAAGAAATGCTACCAAAGTGCATATCATGTATGACACATTGTGAGACAAGCAGACCATTGAAACAAACACAGGCATAGTTGAGGTTTTTCTTCACTACTTTCAGAAACTGTTTTTTAGGAAGCACGGTCTGAGCACTTCCCACTTCGGTGCCTATTTGGCTGACTTCCACTGCATCAAGGCAGCTAAAGCAGCTAGGCGCGGGTGCCACATTACAAAGTATAAAATCAGGGAAGCACTGAAGCTGGTTGGCCAGGATTAGATGGTCTGTTTTCCGAACTGAACTTGAGGTAGACACCCATTCTTTTTCCTTTACTGACACTAACTTAACAACAACTGGGTAATGTAGTGGTTTATACCTCAACGCTTCACTAGGCTCTGCAAATGTGTGCTGAACAACGGTAAATCATCCATATCTCCTTTAATCAATAAATTTGAGATCCTCACAACCACAGCAGACAAGACCAAGTGCTTTGCTCGCAGATCCTCCTTCAACACCATATTTGACTTGTCTGAATTATCCGCACCTGACTTCTTTCTTAGAACTGAGACTTAACTGAGGGATGTGTACACCCCTTCTCTGGTCTTTAAGATAATTTCAAAACTTAACTGCAAGCAGAGATAATGGAATCCCAGTCGTTTCTTGAAGAAATGTGTCCCTAAACTCTCCTCTGTCCTCTCTAAACTCTATAATTACTGCCTCTCTGTTTCTTGTTTCCCTACCTAATGGAAGTCCTATTGAGATATTGGAAATACTATATTTAAAAATTGTCATCCCTGTTCATTATAGATGAGTTTATGTTTGTTTTTCTTTTTGTTTCTGATACCAATTTAAACTTAGCTTGGGTATGTATGGCCATTGTCCCCTATTATTGTTTTTAGTCTTTATTTATCTTTAATTCCTTACCCATTTCCTTGTTAGGTGACCAGAAGTGTTATTTTCCTGGTGGATGTGGGGCACTTTTCGTTTACGAGTGTGTTTTTTATACTTGTCATTTCGGAATGAATGTATATTTGAGTAAATTCTTGATTAAATGACTAGTTAATTTATCCATGCTCTGCATAATTTTTGTTCAGTCAACTGATACTTCTGTCACAATTAAGGATTGTGGTGGTAGGGGGTTATTACTAAGACTATTTTGTTTAGTTACTTTTAAATAGCATTATCTATTCTATAAATATTTAACAGTCTTTTCATTTTTAAAGTTGTTATTCCCCACTCCCTACAGAGCAATTGTACATATGTGCTTAGTTAGGATTTCATTAGTCTTTGAGGTATTTTGGTGCAAGGAATATTGTATAGCTTCCTTGGGTCAGCGATTGGGCTAGCTAAGTTATTTTAAGCCTGATGAAGACCAGCCTTCCCCATTCCCATTTTTGGCCTTGTACCACATTTTTTTGCACTTAGAAAATAAATAATAACTACAAGTACCAACCAGTGACATGTTATTTCTTATTTCTCGTCCAATGAAAGTCTAGTGTAAGATGTGATTTTGACACTGTTGCCCTTTTGAGCATTCCTAAGAAAACGTTTTATTAACTAACCTTTCATTAGTCTCAAAAATATTCTTTTTATTGGAAGTCAAATACATTTTGTTAAGTTAATTTAATCATTTTTTTATTTTGGTTTTCTCTTGGGCTTTGGCCGCCATTTCTATTTTCTTTTTTTGGTCAAATGTGATTTTTTGCTTTTTTCATTTTTGTTTGTTTAATTTCTTAGTTTGCTGTTAATTTTCTATATTTATCACCATTATTTAAAACATTATTTTTTCTTCTCCTTCTTCTCTCAGATTTTTCTCCTTACCTTGTATTTATTTCAACTTCATTTCTCTGGGTGAACTAATACTTTCCCAGACTACTGGTTTTTTTTGGGTTTTTTTACTAAATCTTGAGTTTAAATTATTATTATTCTCTTTCATTTGGGTAAATTTCATTTTATTTTTCATCTGTTGGTGAATTTCATATTTTGAATTCTATTTACTTTTTCATCTTTTTTATTTTTATACAAAGTTACACCAATTCTAAGTTTTAATTATCTATTTAGGCATCCTCCTATGCTGATGACGTTTTGGTTCTTGTGTCAAGCAGGGCCAAGATTGATGAAATCAGCAACAATATCAGGGGATATGACCAAACAGATTTGCTATTAGAAGAAGGGAACTGAATAGAAACCTAGCTTAAAAAGGAAATATTGCAATAAATGTAAGCTGAACTAAAAAAGAAGAGTGCCCAGAAACTGACAGCAGTGTGCCCCTCTTCCTCAGCACCATCTTTAGGTCTCAAACAAGCACGCTGAATAAAATGAGTAAAAGGGCATTATCACAATACTGTAAAAAGAAAAAAAAAGAAAAAAAGAGGCCGTTAAAATGTTTCATAATTTCAAAAAAGTCTATTCAAGAGATGTTCAGAACCCCAGAAAATTTCTGAAGGTGAAATGGATCCTCACCATTGTCTGTTCAGGACCAGTTTCCCAACAGATATTAAGCATGTTGCAGGAAACGAATGATGTTTTTCCAACATTCCCTCCACTTTCTTACTTAAGGACTCAGAAAACCCTCTATAAAAATGACTTTGTGCCACGATGCACCTCAGTGGAAAGTTAGATAGATACCAACTTCAATTAGTAACTTGTAGTTAACCTCGTCAGACTCTCTGCATCTAGGTGTAAAGTAACCCAGACGAATCCCACTCGAAGTACAAAGTTTCATCTAAGAAAAAAAAAAATTGTCTGATACAGTCTGATGCAGTTATAGGATATTTTTAGCCAAGCTTAAGTGCTTGGATATTTCACAATATGTGCCGCAATCCACTTCAGTGGAGAGTTAGATAAAAACTAACTTCAAATAATAACTTTTAATTAACCTCATGAAACTCTTTGTCTCCGAGTAGAGAGGAACATAGATGAGGCTCTACCAAAGGGCAAAGCCTTCTCTGTTTGTACCAATGGGCTGCTGTTGTTGACCTTGTGACACATCTTTTTTAAATTCATTATAATAAATATTAACTCCTGGTACAAACAAAGTAGAATAAAGCTTTACTTTAAACTCATTCTGGTTTTCATTACACTTTATTTCTTTCTTTGTTTATTTCTTTCTCGCTATTTATTCACCTTCCAAAATTTTTCACATCATTTTTTCTTTACTTCACTTCTACACTATCTTTTATTCAGTCATTCATCTGACTCCTCCTCTTATTTTAGGATTAATGCTAATTGGGAAATTCTTCACTAAAAAATTAAAAATAGTATGTATAAAATCTAATCTGTTCTTACTGAGATTCCCTTCCCCCTTAAGTATTACATTTTATATTTTCCTTTAATTCATAGTTTTACAAATCACTCTTCCTGTCTCTATGTCTGTATGTTCGCCTCAATGTTTAATGTAATCATACTATTAGTACTACAACTACTATATAATTTAGAAGAGGAACCATCTAAATCAGCAGGGAATGGAACATGTGTAAAAACAAACTGTCTTTTAGCATTGCAGCTATTGCCATTGTTAATAACTGCAGATGGAAGTAGAAGTCAATTCAGTTGTGAATTCTGAGAGCATATTACAGATGTGCTGGACAATTCCAAAAAGTGATAATCAATGTAAAACATATTTTAACAACTGGTAAGGAAATACTGGTGTACCTGTAATAGGCACAGTTAGTATATATATTGATAAATATTTTTTGTAATCTAATGTAGGTATTTGCACACACATTCATTGAAAAAGCTTTGTTTAACAAAACGTTCAAAATTTTTATAAAAGTTTATTTATCTTCATATCAGTAAAAATCAATGATGGAGAAAATTTTTTTCTACTTTATAGAACTGGAAATATTTGTATTGAGACTTTATAAAGTAATGTAATAATTTTAAAAAGAAACATATTAGTTAGAATTTCTAATGCATTATTACTATTATCTTCATTTTTGCTGTTGCTATTTACAGCTTTTCGACTGTTGTACCTCTGGCCATTATCAAGTGATACGTCAGGGAATTTCATACTGAAACTTAAAATACGATTATAGATTTTCTTCAGTCTGCTAAACCATGTCTTGCAATATCTTATCTAGTTTTTGTTTAGAATTACACAATTATTGCTTGTCGTGTTTCCACTGAGACCACTCCACTCTGTATGGCCAAGGGATTGAACTATTGTAAAGTATTTCATGAATCAACACTTTAGTCCGTTATTACTAAACTCATATATGTAAAATATAGGCGATGAATCTGAAATTACAGATGAGAAAATAAGTGTTTTAATATTTTAGATATATGATGATTTTAATGTTTTAAAACAAAAATGTTTTTTAATCAGGATATGAAGAAAATGAGTACTTTGCCATGATGCCACTAAAATTCTAAAAAAATGAAATCATTAAGTTGAAGGCAAAGGGAGAAATTTTGTGCAATAAAGTGGATCATATTTATTTTTTTTGTATTGAGTTTTAATTTCCCTTCAAAATCGGCATGAACTTTCCAACAACTCAATGTAACAGAAATCAAAGAAAAAAATAGTAATAGTATATTTATTTCAAATGTCCAAGTAGTCAGTTAACTTCTCAAGACGAAAAATCAGCTGAGTCATCAAGAAAATAATTGATCCAACATATCAAATTATTTCTGCATTTTATCAGATAAATTAACTTTATCGTGCTAAGCAATACTTTAAAGAGCCTAAATTCTGTTACTCGTTCTTTCTCTCTTTTTCTCTCTCTCTACCCCCTCCCTACACACATACAAGAATAGTGAAAAAAATGGAATCTATTATCAAAATTATACTTTGAGAATATTTTGCACTGAAAACCAAATATTTGTGCTGCAGTAATCAATGTTCTCTGCTCTTTTTGTCATAGAAATTTTTCAATAAAATTTTTGTCTCACTTTTGTTGCTGTTTCTAACAATTTTCTCTTATTTAAAGTACAAAACATCTATCTTTTGGGTTATTTTAAAAACTCATCAGAGCATAGATTCAAATCTTTCTATTTTAGTGTATATATATATGTGTGTGTGTGTGTGTGTGTGTGTAGTAAAGTAATATCATTGCTAATTTGTAAGGTTAATTCCACAGGGGATCATAATCTGATGAGAACTCAATGTTAGAATTTAACGGAGTATGATAATGAAAATAAATTTTATGAATTTATGTAAGTTGTAAGTAGTGTGTAAAATAAATAAATCTAGACTTGGTAGTTCAACTTCAGTCACTTCCTCACCAACATAATTTTGTTTCACTCTATCTCTTCTACAAATACTTTCATGACATCTTGCTCTGATGAGCTTAACTTCCTCGTGCTCCCACTGCATGAATTTATTTAAGCTACTAGACTAGCAACTAGGTCCTACCCCTTTACAGTGAAACCAATCAAATGTGACCGCAACTTCTTTGCTCACACTTCTTACCTGTTGATTTCCCTTCTGTGTACTTGATATTTATAATCTCCAAGAATTTAAATGCAAAGTCAATTTCCATCTCTTATCTCCTTGACTCATGACAAAACCTTGTATCATGTTCTTCTTCTTTTCCACTCCAATCTCATGCAGCCTTCTTCACACCTGTATTCTCATCATTTTCTTACTCTTTCTCCGACTCCCCAGTAACTTGCTTCTCTTTCTCATCACTCACCTCTTCTGTAACCCACTGCACACTAGTGGCAGTTCTGCCTTGCTTAGGGAGAAATGATTAAAAAAAAATAAGCATTCTGACAAAGTGCAATGTTGAGATCTAAAGACGCATTGGCATGGCCAGTGATGCATTTCAGAGGCTAACCAAAGTACTGACAGACAGAAAAATTTCATTGGAAATAAAAAAGAGAGTGCTGGATTGCTATGTGATATCTGTTCTTCTGCATGTCACTGAATGCTGGACGATCTCGTCAAGGATGAAGGAGAGGCTTGAGGCAGCAGAAATGTAGTTTTACAGAAGGATGCTGAAGATACCATGAACTGAGCACATGACTAATAACAAGGGGTTGGAGAGGATGGAAACAAAACTCATACGTAATATAAAGAAGCGACAGATAAGGTTTCTGGGACATGCAATGAGGAAGGAAGGCCTAGATAATTTAATACTCACAGGATGCATAGAAGGAAAGAGAGACAGAAGAAAGCAGCAAGAGACCTACTTGGTAGGTCTGAGCAACTGAATGGCAGAGCAGTGTTTAGGAGAGATACCAAGAGGAAGAGTTTTGTGAGCGACAAGAGACAGAGCCAAGTGGAATCCATGATTGCCAACATTCTGAGGGGATGTGGCACATGAAGAAGAAAAAGAAAATATATAGAACACTTATATTTAGAATCAGAAAGAGACAGTTCAAATTTCTAAGGCACATAATAAGGAACATTAGCAAAGAAAATTTGACACTCACAAGATACATGTAAGATAAGAGGAACAGAGGAAAACAGTCCCTAAGCTACATAACGAGCTTGTATAATTAGATGACAGAACAAGATTTAGTAGAGATAGCAAAAGACAAAATTTACTATGAGCAACAAAGGATAAGAAATAATGGAGAAATTTGATCACTAATGTTTTCAAGAATCATGACATAAAGATTATATCAAAAATTAGTGATCTGTTCTCAAGGAAGATGAGTAAAACTGCTTTGACAGTTATAACATTTACTAATCCTATTCCAACTGTTTTGAACCTCTTTATGCTCGCTGTGGTTCCTGTTGAAAGTTTGTTCTGCAGGATAACACAACGCAATAACCTGTGTGGGCTATACGAAAGTGCTCCCAGGAACACTTAGCTGATTTCCAGCAATTAAATTGATCCAGCTCTCGTCAGAATCAAACCCTATTGTGGATGTAGTGAGCCTGTAGTAAACCATACAAAAATCCATTCAACTAAACATAATAAAACTAATTTATATACAAAGTAGAGTGAATAATCTTTACTTAGAATTGATAACAAAAATATGTTCTAATATTACAAAAGTAGCTATTTTGTTTCGACAGTACTTTTGCCTTATCTAGTGATGGTGCTGATTTAGATTTGAAGAGTTTTAAAAGGTTCAAAAGGATGTGTGGCTAGTTTTGGACCTTTTAAAACTTTTCAACTTGAAATCAGCATTATTTCTTGAAAAGACATAAGTAGTGTCAAACAAAATAGCTACTTTTGTAGTGATATTATAACATATTTATGTTTTAAATTACATATATATATATATATATATATATATATATATATATGCACACAAAATGACTCCAGCACCTTCCCAACCTTAACAGCATATTGTATATTTATTAGATTAAAGGAAGAATGTACACATGATGAATTGGATTCCCTTATATTTCTAATTAATCTTTGTATTTACGTTGTTTCCCATTTTCATTAATGTCCCTCTCAATTTTAATTCTTGTTATATCTATGTGTGAATGTTCTTTTTGTTCTAAATTCTTTTGCCCACATATTCTATTCATGGTATTTTCAGCCTCTTTCTATCAATAACATATAGCTTGTCTTAAATATAGTCTTAAACTGTTAGGAAATTGTCGAGCATTCCCTGTCATATAGGATTGTGAGAATTCCAGCACAATTTTCCTTCTTCCTAACAATATTTTCCTGTTCTTAATATTTTGTTTAGCTTTTGAAATGCGCATTTTGCTATTCCACTGAAACTTTGTGTTTCTTTGTCACTTTTTTTATCGTCTGTTAAAAAGCTTACAAAGTAGTTACTGTTCATCATTTCCTCGTTTTGAGACCTCTGATTTACAGCTTGCATTTTCTGCTGTTTCTTTTCCTAAGAACCAAACATTTTGTTTTCTTACAATTAAATGTTTTATTTTTCAGTTTCTCTTTACTACCTTGTCTCTCAGTTCTAGCAGTTTTTCTTTCCACGTCTGTCATCAACAAAGTAGGCTTACGGTCAAATCACTTTGTAACATTGGTTCCCATACGATCACTGAAAGTAAGCAATATTGAGCCTGGTCAGTACCTAGGTGGATGAACTTTAGGAAATATGAGGTGCTTATCAGCTTGGGTTATGCAAAGTGTAATGAATAATAGCTCAGAATTGTTAATTGAAGTGCCGAATTTCTAGTTGGATTGATTATATTCACTTACACATATCATAAATACCCTTAGAACAGATATGAATCCACCTCTTCCCCACTCAAGCTATGGCTTATTTCATAAGACTTGTGTCATTGAATTATTATCATCCACGCTCCAAAAATTATTACAATCTAAAAATATTTTTGGTTTTACATAACCTTCAAGTTGTTTATCATCATTATTTTGTTCATATTATCCCTCCCACAAAACATTTATAATTAAATGTTACACAAAGACAAACAGTATATATATTTAATAGTGCAGACAGTATGGTTTCTGCTTTGCCAGGTCTCAAGACCTCCTATAATAAATAGCAACGGTCTCTGCTAAGCGCCCTCCGTTCAAGGCCCGTACATCCAGGTCCATAAGCAAGAAAGAAAAACAATAATAAATAACTATGGTTTCCTTGTAAGAGATATTATATTTGACAGGAAATATATTAAATTCAGGTGAAAACCCTCACCAACAACATTCAATGATAAATCTTAATTCTGTGGATGACTGCAAGCTTATCTTGATGTGACACCACCCAGTATTATTGTTACAGCCTCTATTTCATAGTAAGTGTCTGGATCTACACTCAACGCCCCTACCTTCAAGTCGCTATAATCATTATAGTATAATGGTAAGTCCCGCCTACCATAAAGTTTATGGTAGGCGGGAGTTTCTTTTTATGGCATAAAACTAGGAAAATAAAATATCCTTTTGTTTGTAGGCTGAATTAAAGCAGAATAAAGCTTGATAGAAATCAAATCTGAGCTTCTGTTCTCACAGTAATTATTATTTTTAAATACTATATAGTTTGTTTTTTTTAGAAAAAATAGTTAAATAAAATTATCGACTTCAGTTTTACGTAATTTTGCAGTAACCAATGGCTTAATTTGTTTTGTTTTTGTTTGATGGTTTTCTTTTTTTTTTTTCTTTTGTGTTTGCCTCTAAACTTTATTACTACAAATGGTCATTTAAAGCGAGATAATTGAATAAAATATCGTACGGTAAAATATATAAGAAAAATTAATTTCCCCCCAAATAATTTTAAGCTAAAATTATATTTAGAGAAAAATATTATTAAATATAAAATAAGAAAATAATTCTTAAATTTCATCGTATTATTGATTAAGTTATCATTGCAATTAATTAAATTGATTAATAAAACAATTTGGCCCAAAGTCGATCACTAGACTAAATAATAAAGAATTTTTATAGCGTTTACTTTTAGTAAAAGTATTTTACTAATCGCGAAGTTTCTAACTTCTAAATGTTCTGCTAAAAGATTCAAGAGACAGTAATGATTAATTTCAATAAATTATCTATAGACTTTTTTTTGAACATCACTCTTTTTTTGAGTGATAGCAGGAAACAAAAGTTTAAATAATTCTTTTATTTGCTTGATTGTTTGTTTGTTTTGTTTTTCATGTGTGTGTTTTCATTTTTTTTATTAAAAAAACTATTTTATTCTTTATCAGATTAAAATTAGAATTTAGTCATAAAAGATAATGATTTTTGCTGAAAACATTCTTCTTTCAACATCTTGATTATGAAAATACGATCCAACTCGTTATTAAAATATGGAACAAAACAACTGTATCGAAATGCGGCACAAAAAATACATGGATAAAAATAAAATGATAATAAAATTTCGTATAAAATGACCGTGGAGGAAAATCAGTCATCCAAGATTTTTTTATTAATAATCCGAAAAAAGTAAAGGGCGGGGGGGTCAGTCAGTTAAGTGTCATGCGCGATACACGCTTGGGCGATCATGTCTCGAAAGAGACATGACTGACTGGGCAGAAGATTATCCCGCAGTAGGTTGCCATTGCTTTCTGCGGTAGACTGGTTGCTGACCAAGGTTATAGAACCCAATCTTTCCTATTATTTAACCCATAACTGGAAGGAGAGACGGATTTAATACCTTTCCCAAGCGTAACACATTTAAAAAAAAAAAATTACCAATATTTTCTAAAAAAACAAAAAAAAATTAAAAAATAATTTCATTCATTTGTGAATAAGTTCTGAAAATTTCATTAACATTGGACAATTATTTAATTTTTACAAGAATTTCCAAATTAATGTGTTTTCTACGGAAAAAACGCGAAAAAAAAAAAACAATGTTAAGTGTTGGAGTAGGCGATGACGTAAACAAAACAAGATTTTAACCAAAATTTCGAACGTGTTAGAAAGGATTAAAAAAAATTTGAAAAAATAATTAAAAAATACTTTGGTCTTTCATCTTAATAATAACATGAACATTTTGACGATAAAACTTTATTTTCCTTAAGCTTGTGACCTTTTTCATTACGCTATGCTGTTTTTCCCGCGAATTAGTGGAGGTACCTTAGTCAACAACCATACATGAAAATAAGTAACGTAAAAACTATTTTAGTTGCGCTCCTCTACGTTTAATAATCTTTGCAATTTTGGACTCGTAAATTTCGTTTCCACTTAATTATTATAAAACCTCCAGGGAACAAACAAATACAGAAATTTACACGATTTTAAACTATCATAAATTATTACAATTAAAATGTAAAAAACTTGAAAAAATTCTTGTAAAAATTCATTATTCATCAAGAAAAAAAATTATTTCTTCAGACAATAATATCCTTAATATTAATTATTCTGTTTTAAGTAAATAATATTTCAGTTAAATAAATTAAAGTAATCTTTTCAAAATAAATTTATTCTTTTCTGAAAATATTTTGTATCTCTAACCACAAAGTAACAAAATCAGCAATTTTATAAGAATTCTCTTCTGGCTTTCCTGTCACCTTTGGTTTTCAAAAATTTAAATGCTATGTTAATCCTAATCTTCTGTTTTCTTACTTCATGTACTTTTATTGTTCTCAATCCTTGATAGTTTTTTTCTCATCATTTCTCACATACAATAACCCCCTTGCATCTTAGTGGCTTCGTTTCATTGCTTTTGAAATGATTAAAAAAAAAAAGAAACCGTGATTCAATTCAAATGATTCATTACCTGTTTGAGAGAAACCCAAGGGAAAATATTCTTATTTCAATGTCATAACTAAATACTTGATTCAATCTAAACTATTTTTTAATATTAATGCCAAGTTAAAGAAAAACATATGTAAATAAATATCATCATCCAAAAGCTACTCAGGTATTTTACAGTAAAGCAAATGTCTGTTTTTCGACTGACACATAAATATCTGTCTGGAAAGCAACTAACTATTTTCAATATCTTGAGAACTGGGTTAGCTTAACAACCAATATATAAGGAAGCTTATTGCATACATGTTCTCTCCTGTTATATAGTCAATTCATTAAATAAACTAGAAAAAGGATTTGTTAGAAACAAAGAAATGATGAACTACAATGTCATGTCTGTCATCCATTATGGCAGTGAGTGCTAGATAGTTTCCTCAGATAAAGAAGAAATTGAAAGTAACAGAGATGTGGTTCTACAGATCGATCCTGATAATTCCAGGGAGAGGAAACTTGAGCAATGAAGGTGTTCTAAAGAAAATGTGAACTAGAAATGCATTCAGGCTTAAAATTAGAAAGAGATATTTGAAATTTCTGGGCACATTATAAGGAAGTATGACTTTGAACGTTCATTATTTACTGCAGGAATGAAAAAAACTGCAAGTGACAAGCCTATGTGAATGTTTTGGCTGAAAAGAAATGATAAAGGTAAAATGCTACTTAAATCTATAATATGCTTGATTGCTCATATTCTGAAAGGAGACATCACAAAGATAATGAGTGTGTGGTTTCTGATTTAGAGAGAGAAACAAACAGTGATTATCTTTCTTTGGATAAGATGCATTCATGAGGTTCATATGACGACCAGTGATTGATGTCACATCCTAGGGTTTGTCACAAAAGTTGTTTATATAGGATACTAAATGTCATCACAAGTCCATAGCAGTAGAGAGAACAGAGGAAACCACATCATGCTACCAATAACATAGAAAACACCACCAACCTGGCCAATTTCCCTTTGGGAAATATTGCAAATAAGACCCTCTTGATTCATTGCCCCTTTCATACACCTTGATGTATTTCTATGTTATGATGGGATAAATAGTGACAGGCTTATATGTATTTCTACATAATTTATGATTCAAGATGATAGAAGATGGCAACTGATGGTGCACTTAAATTTTTGAAGGTTGTAATTATTAGGAAAGCAATTAAAAGGAATGTTGTTTTGCAAGCAAAAAGAGAATAAAGAAACTGTAGGAATAGAAGTGATGGTTATATTTAATTATATCAGTGGTAAAGAGGTGTTAACTAGGTGCCTAACTAGTAGCATGCTTAAATTCACATGGATGGGTCACCAGATAAAAAAGCTCATCAGAGCAGTTGCCATGAAAATATTTATAGAAAAGACAGAGGAAACCATGTCACATTGGTGAGAAAGTTACTGATGTAGAGATGCCAAGTCAGGACTGATTACATTGCAGATCCTTCTTTAGGTTTTGTTGAGAACCTCAATATAAATAGCAGGATCACCCAACCTGATATGACAACATTTTTCAATGCAAAGAAGATTGGTAGATTTATAAATGTGCAAGATGAATTATAAGAATAACTTTCTAGCCTGACACAGATAGAAGGGATTTTTTATTCTTTTTCACCAACATGTAGTGTGTAAAATTTTTCTATTTTCTCTCTGTTTTAAGTAATGCTTGCATATAATTGTAGTCAGAACAGTTCTTGAAACTGCACAAAATATATGCTTGTACTTTGTTCAGTATGATGCTTGTTATAGTGTCACCTTTCTTTCTCCTGATTTCATGAACACCCTTCTATAAAGAAAACTTTGCCCCTCTTTCTTATTTGCATTGAACTTATTTACTTTATTTTGATTGGCTAAGATAAACTATAAATATGTCAAACATTGTTAGCAAAATACTTTTAAGATTTTAGACATCACCTTAGTCCTAAATCTTATAACATCTTACATTTTAGTATTGTCTCATCCCAAAGTATGGTCTGCATAGTTATTTGAAATTTCCTACTGTCAACAGTGGCTGGCATTTCAACCCAAATGATAGTCAAAATTATGTATACTAATTTTAAAGGATGTTAGATACTTTCAAATTTAAATATTGGCATAATGGGATGTTTCTAACATTAAATATTGTAAAGAAATGCACGTGATCTCTGACACTATTTTAATCCAAGTAATATGAATAATATTTACTAATAAACACTAGTATTCATCTCTAAATATATCATTTGTTTGATTTTTCATGGCATTTGCAAATAATTGCAACTGAAAACATTGTCAATATAAAACAAATAATTAAATACTCCAAAAATGCAAATTTACTCCAAAACTTTTAAATATTTTTAAAAAATATACTGTAAAAATTATAATACATTTGAGTACCAATATACAAGCAGTTTTCCAAGCAAACTGAATAAGTCTTTTCTGAAGAAAAAATTCAATTCATTTAATGAGCTGAAATTTAAACAATGAACTATGAGTCTATACATGTATATAAGTGCCTAGGAGAATCCTCAACACAAACTCTGTCTCCATATTTTATACAGCAAAAGATTATTTTTCATATTTTACGAAGGATGTTAACATGGGTTCACAAAAGTAAGTAAAAAAAAATCAATGACTATAAAAATAAGGAAGAAATGATTTCTAAATATGAAAGTGTTAGCAAATTTTGTACAAAATTTCAAATGGTGAAATAAAAATGTGTATGATATTTAACATGAAGGATAAATGAAGAAATGTTCTAGTGATTAAAAGAATAACCAAACTTGAAAAATCATATAGAAATTGTATTGAAGAGAAAATTTGCTTTTGGCATGGATTAAAAAAATAGAAGAATTTGCTGCTGATAGTATAAGTGTATAAATAACTAACAGTTTTTGATTACTTTGAATCATTCAGTCCCAGTGCAAGTAATATTACAATGACAGATTCTTTTGCTTTATTTCTGTATTTGTTCTAATGTATATATTTATATATTTGCAATTTGTGGATTTTGCTTGACAAGGTTTACTCACATTTGCATACAGAGAATAAGTGAGTGGTTTGCTCAGATGTGTATGATATGGCAAGTCAGGAAATGTGGTTTGTTCAAGCACTTTTCATGGTAGTAGCAATAGAGCAGTGAGTGGCTTTACCACATAGCGCTGTGAGAGAGAGGTTGGAGTGTGGAAAATAATTTGTCACCCACAGAGATTGATAGCACTTTTGAAATCTATCCAGACTGGAAAGTGAGGACTGGGCAGCTCCCACCAACAGTACTCCATTCTCAGCCTGAAGTTAATCTAAAGCAATAAAATAAATAAAATCTAATTTGATATAAAATCAAGAAAATGAGAATCCCTCTGTATATTACTATGTTGGAGAAAAATGTATGACAAAGTTGAAAAAGGTTTTGTGTTTCTTTCCCCACCAACTGCTTACCCCAGCCAAGCGAAAGAGCTTGGAACAATCGGCAGAGAAAGAAACACAAAAACTTTTTCTACTTTGTCATACATTTTCTCCAAATATTGTTCTTGATATATAAAAATTTATACATCATTATCTCATATGAGTTACTTATTTATACACTTATACTATCAGCAGCAAATTCTTCTTTTTTTTTAAATCTATGCCAAAAGCAAATTTTCTCTTCAATAAAATTGCTATATAATTTATCAACTTTGGTTATTCTTTTAATCACCAGAATATTTCTTCATTTATCCTTCATATCTCTTTAAATTGGTGAATGTTTTTGAAATCAAAAAGTGTGACTAAATTTTAATTAACTGTCTGGTTTATGAAAGTCTTGCAAAAAAAGTTAGCCCAGCCAGCTGATTAATGACTCAATCATGTTTAAAAAGTTAATTTTTAGGAAATGTTACATTTGCAAAAAAAACAAAAAACAAAAACAAATGATTATTTAGAAAATATTCAGCTGAGAATCTTGAAATACAAAACCAAAAGAGGCAGCACAAGTAAGGAAGCAAAGCCTTAATAGATTTATATGTGTATGCGTGTGCAAAATTTCAGATATAATAACTAAAAATATATCTGTAAAAGAACAATATAAATAAAGACAAAAGGAAGACTTATCTTAGTCGCCACATTTTACTCTTTTATCAACTGCCTAAATAAATTCCATCAGAGGACTAAGATAAGTTTTTCTTTTCCTTTTATTCATCCTTTTCTCTCTCCCCCTATATATATATAGTGATCAGGTAAATATACTATTAGGCATCTGTTCTGCAGTTCAGTGCTTCATGGGAAAAAGCAGTTCAAGTAGAACATTTTTCTCACCGATGAAATAAAGAGAGTATATGAGTGGTTTGCAATGTATATTGCATGCCATGTCCAAGTTGTTAAGGTTAGCACTGGCAAAATCAAGAAAATTAATTTTTACAAGCACTTTTCATGGTAGACTAGTAATAGTGTAGTTAGTGGTTTGCCTCATAGCAGTTGTAAGAGAGAGGTTGGAGGGTGGAAATATTTAGCTCATGTGCTTCAAATACAAAACCTACAAGAAATACAAATATAGAAGCAGGGTCTTGTGTGTGTGTGTGTGTGTGTGTGTGTGTGTGTACGTGCTAAATTTCAGTTATAATAACTAAAAATGTATCTGTAAAGGAACAACATGAGTAAAGACAAAAGGGAGAATTATCTTAGCTGCCATGTTTCGCCCTTTTATCAATAAAGTCCATCAGAAGACAAAGATATGTTATCCTTTTGTTTTCATTCATATTTCTGTGTATATATATATGTGTGTGTGTGTGTGTGAATCAGCAATGTTATTGGTACTGATTTGGTTTTGTGGGCTTCAAAAATTTTCCCACCACTGTAAAGCTGCCTCTCTGTGCCTTTTCTATAAATACTTCCATGGCAACTTTTTCAGTCAGCTCTTTCACATGGTATCCAGACTTAATGTGTTTAAGGGCATCACTGGATTGGGGACAAGGTCTTAACAATATACAGCTGTGTTAGCTAAATGTAACTTAAGTTCTATGATAACAATTTTATTTCTCAAACTTTTCAGTTGCGGAATTATCTTCTATCTCCATGCTTTCCAGTTAACTTTAATTTTCAAAAATGTAAATGTAATGTCAATAGCTTTCTACTGTTATCCTGATTTTGTTTCTTTTGTTCTTTCTCTTTAGTAACATTTCTTTTTCTAATTTTTTCATACCAAATAGCCCTCATGTTCTAGTTGCTTTAATGCACTGATCAGGGTCAAATTGAAAAAACTATATATATATATATATATATATATATTAATAAATATATCTCCGCAAAAAACATGATACCTGAAATTTAAAATGAATTTTTGCACATAAAAATATCTTTCTTGAAGCTTTTATATTAGTTTTAATTTCAAGCTAATAGATGAAATCTAATATTTTCAAACAGCAAAATACTTTTATGTATTTCAAAAGCTAATTTAAATTGACTGGAAGGACTTTGATTTTTCCTAAAATAGTTGATTAATGGCTTTTTTCCATCATCTTTTATCATAATATAATTCTTCTCATCAAAATATCTTCCGAAAGTAAAATAAACTTTTCTTGAACATTATTTGTGGAATATTTGCTGATTTAAAGTATAATTAATCTGATTTGAAATGAATATTTACTTTAAGTTTAAAATATCACAGAAATGCATTTTTTTAACAAACAATAATAGAATATAACGTAAGTGACAGTAATATTATAAATTAGCAGTATAGCCCGGCATTGCTCAGGTGTAATGAAAGCTTTAAAGCTAATCCATGGTCCTGGAGCTCAGTCTCTTTGGATGTTGGCACGAAAGAATAAAAAGCATTAGTTGTTTTCAGTTAAAGCAAAACTGTAGACTGAAAGAAAAATGAATGGATGTAAGACAAATTTTGATTTCCTGGTATTGATATCAAAAAAGTTTTTTTCATCGTAAACTGAATTTTGAAGGCTAAATAAGTCCTCTGAGTAAATGGCTGAGACTAAAAACTACAATTACACCTACTTAGAGCCAAACCTGAAGCAAAAACTAAAATAAAAGGGCTGGAAAACTGATTTTGATCAGACCCAGTAGGATATTGGGGTATCGATTTCCAATATCAGAGTCAAATAAGTCATCCAAGGATAAACTAACCTAAGTAAGTCCATGAAAACTTGTCATACCCATCTGAAGTAAAATTGGAGAAAATGAGCCATATTGATGGCTGAATATCGGTTTTTGATCAGATTCGATAGAATATCGGAGATATCAATTTCCGATATCAGGGATATTATCGATTTTTTGCACTATTGTAAGAACTGCAACCTTGAAACTTCTGAATATCATTTCTTATCTCTTTGTTTATGAGCGTATCAAATTTGATTAAAATCAGACCACTCCTTCTATAACCCGATTTTTTCGATTATCAATTTTTGATATTTATCAGGGGTACCTTGACACAAAACCTAGCTAAGAACACTCGCAGATGCTTATAGTATAACTGTGTAAATTTTCATGAAAATAGGTTCAGCCGTTTCAGAGTCTATAGGTAATGAACACACACACACATACACACACGCAGAGACAAAATTCTATTTATAAATAAGTTTACATTTAAATATTCTCTGTAATATAATGTTTATTGCATTTTAGATATTTTTGTATTTAAATTTACAATAGTTATTACTCTTATTTTCTGATAATGTTGTGTATGGATGTCTGTATCTACAAAACCAACATATTTGTACACATACAAAAAATTAAATATTCTTTTAAAAATGTTGGTGTCTGATGATTTGTGCTAAGTTTTTCCATTTATGACTAGTAAACACAGTTTTTACTTATTAATATCATCTAAAAGGGATGAGTTAATAAAGAATTTTAAAGATTTAAAACTTAATAAATTATTCTAGTTAATAAATTAAAAAAAAGGAATTTATTATAAAAATTCAATGTTTACTTTAATATATCTTATTTTAAAATCAATTAAAAGCTTTTCTAATTAAATAATGTCATACATTCATACTGTTTTATTATTCAAATCAGATTCTAAGTAAATGGTATTTCTGTTTGACAAGAACAAATTGATGATTTAAATTCTCCAAATAGTTCTGCTTTTAAGTAATATCAATATGAAGAGGGTGAAATTTTAATTTCCTGAAATTTCATAAATTTAATTGGGAATATCAGATGTTAAAAAATATACATATAAATATGTATTTTTACCAATATTTTCCAAGAAAGAAATTTCAAAATTAATTCCTTTGTGAATGAATCCTAAAAATTATGTCCAAATCTTACTATTATTTGATTTTTGCAAGAATTTTTAAATAGTTTTTTTTACCACCGAATAGCTGCTAAATTTCCTAATATACATTTCTGTATCATCATCACTGAGACAAGAAAAAGAAGATTTTTCACCAAAATATTGAATGTGCTAGAAAGGACTAAAGCTAAATAAAATAATGAAAAAATACTTGGTCTTTTATTTTAATTATAATAGAAATATTTTTAGGCTTTTTCATCATGTTATGCTCTTTTTACAACGAATTAATGGTAGTACCTATAGTTTTTGAAATTATTTAAATTAATAAAATCTTGTTTTAAAACTAAAATATTTTTTTTATGAACATAATACATTTACAGATTTACAGCAAGTAGAACTTTCAATATCTTTCATAATTAAATTAATAACATAATAATACATAAATATCAATGAAAATTAGTTTAATTTTAAAGCTGATATCTGTTGTAGTGTACTGTATTAACACACTTTCTCCAGAAACAAAATTTGTATGAACCAAAAGATGCATAATTCTCGTTGCAGTAAGAATAACATTTAACATTTTTAACCATAATCTAAACAAAAAACTAACACCATACTGAAAATTACTTAGTCATAACTTTTACAAAAATTAAAAATACATATCTTCTTTAATAACACTGTAAGATTTTTTTACATTTAACAATAACATCCAGTCTAGAAAATCATGTTTAGTGTACACTGTAAAATGTCCCATTATTTTTGTTTAAACAATGGTTTATAGCATACGCATTTTTAACCAAGTTATTCATAATGGCTGTCAAAAACTTGATGAATCTCTGATAACATTTATGAAGTGGTGATCCACCGACCATGTTTACTGAAAGTTAAGCAGTAGCACTGTCTGGTTAAAATACATGCCATTAACGGCTGCATTAACGGCCAAGTTATAGTTTTTTTAAAAAATCATTACTCACTCCATCTACTTGGTTCAAAACAAACTAACTCCAGTAATCAAATGCGCCCATACTCCCAAAAAGTAAATCTCCCTGGCCACTACAATGCCAGGAACTACTTTTGTGGTTGCAAAACAATTGTTTTTCTCCATCAGTTACTCTATTAAGGACTTTTCATGAGGTAGAGGAATACAGCCTAACATTCTCCACATTTTAATTTTGTAGCTTTGGTAGTTGACAACAAACACACAGACAAATAATGAAGGAAGAAAAAATCTAGTAACTGATAACAAAAGAACAGACACAATTTTTATTCACATAGTTTGCAAAATGTAGACATGAGATTATATGTAAAAAGAGTACAAAACAGATCATTGAAACTGATTACTTTAAGTGAGTTCAAAGATATGTGTAGAAAATGTTGAATGATTGTTCCTTCCAGTGAATTAAAATGTGTGCATGAAAGAGTTGCAATTTTAGCTTTTTGTGAAGAGTTACTTAACAAATTTTCACTGTTTTTATTTGCAGGGATTTCTGTAAGACTCAGTTCATGTTCGGATTCTTATCGTGGATTAATATTGAGTGAGTGAATAAATGATTGGGTGAATGAGTGTTTGATTTGAAGTGAGTGAGTGAGAAAGAGTTGAAAAGTAAATTTCTTACTTGAGGATTCAGCTTCATGCCACATGGCAAACCAAGTGGGCAAATGTGCTTCTGTCTGTTAAATGGCAACTGGCGCGGACATCTTTGACTTCCTACCCTGAAGTGAAGATTCTTACTAAGTTTCTTCCTTTCATACAGTTAAAGTGAACTTAATCGCATGTTGAAATTTCTGGCGAGCTAAATGTGTTCTTACGTGCTTTCAATTTATTGACCAATCAGTGAAGCCAAATGTGAACTTTAAATTTTATATTTTTCAATCCAGTGTCTGTGTTAAGAAACATGAGTTATTGTTCTGAAGCAAGTTTTGTACTAATGTAAATTTTTTTTATCTGGACTCACGAAATGTGCTATATGCAAATTGTTATAACTGCTTTTTTAATTAATCTTTACAAAGTGGATTCCACAATGCCAGTTCTCACATTTCCAAGGACCTTTGACATGTTTTTTGAATTTGTCACATGCTCTTTCTTTGGTCATTCTTCACCCATAACTTCCTGAAAAAGATAATGAAATTTAACAATGTTTGTGGTTAATATAACCTCAAGATACTCTAATGTTTGGGATTTAACTTCAGAGAAATACTGTCAGCATTGACAAAAAGGGGCATTTTAAAGATTTTACTTTCTCCATCAGATTTCCAACTCATGATGTCTCAACCCCGGTCCAATGACCACAGAATGCATTTTCAGTAGCCACTTTTAAAATTTTTTTTTTAAATCATATCACCCCGAGCAAGGCGGTAACGCCACTGAAGTGCAGGGGGCTACGTAAAGAGTGAAAAGATTGGAAAAGAGAAAGCGGAAACCACATCCTAAACAGGGAACAAGGGATGAGCCTCTTCACCTGTTCAATAGACATGGGTGGAGTGCGAACCGGGCGATAGATTAGTCTATCTACTCCAATTGAAAAAATAAATAAATAAGAGTGAAAAGATTGGAAACGAGAAAGCTGGAAACCACATCCTAAACAGGGAACAAGGGATGAGCCTCTTCACCTGTTCAATAGACATGGGTGGAATGCGAACCGGGCGATAGATTAGTCTATCTACTCCAATTAAAAAAGTTAAAGGTGGTGAGTTGATTAAGTTTTAACTTAGTTAAAGTCCAATCAAAGAAATTTCTTAGAAAAAAAAAGGCAACAAAGACACAAACACTCGTTTAAAATTAAGCAAAAATAAATAAATACAAAATCATGACTTACTTTTACTAAAATTTCAAATAAATCTAAAAAACCCATAGGCACATGCTTCAGTGCCAGTTGACAAAAAAAAAAGGTTATTTTATCTAGTGGCCAGAGGAATGGGTTTTTGTGGGTAGGTTGGAAATTCAACTAGCTAGCCGGAAGTGACTTGGCTAAAAAGAATACACGGAACAAGGAATTGATATCAGAACTAAAAATGAAGAGAGTGGAGGTTAAAATAAACAGAAAAGTTAAAATAAATAAACAGGTTTTAAGAATTAAACGGAAACTGGAAGGACCTTGTGTAGGTTTTATATATATATATATATATATATATATATATATATATGAAAACAAACAACAGATTGCTTAGGTTATAAGTATATATATATATTTATCTATGTGAAGAGAAACAACAGGTTTTGAATCCAGAGTTCTTCAGCATTCACTTTTTTAAAAAGTGCTCAATACATCATAGATTGTACAGTGTAATATATATGTATATTTCATTTGTAAATGAGTTATTATGAGGTCTAGGTTTCGACCATGTGGTTTCTTTAGGTGATTTGCAATAACTGATTTTACCATTTTTTTTTTTAAGAATGCTCATGTGTATAGATATATATATATATATATATATATATATATTAATCTTCATTTTGTCCCAAGTTAATTCAACATAATAGACATTATTTTTATATTAAATAGAATTTTTTCATGGTGAGATGGTACAATGTTTTGGTGATACCACCAACAAAAGTGATGAACCGGATGTGTGCTCTCTCATAATTAAAAAGCAAATGATTAAAAACCCATAGTGAGCATCCTGTTCAAAAATAAAAATTAATCAAAGATCAAAGTACCAATTTTATTTACCAGCCAATGAGAAGCCCGGAATCAGATTCTAGTATGAAATTCAAAACTAGCTGTTTTGATCCAAAATGCCTATATAAAAAGCAAGACACAAAAGCTTTGTCAGACAGAAGGAAGAAAGGAGAAGAGTGCAATTAGTTTCTCCCTTGACCTATGCTGACTCTCCCTTTCTCCCTGTTCTCAAAGTACTAACTGACCTTTTTTAAGGCATTCCACAAACCAACTTGCTGACCTACTGACCTTAGAAACAGCAACTTGATAATGAACATTAATCATAGAACCAAAGCTCCTACCTGTTCAGCTTTATACCTCAGCTTCCACATTCTTAAGCCTATCATCTTCCTTTCAGCAGCAGTATTATTTTTCCAATAACAAAATTTAACCTGGCCTTTGGACCTATCCCTTTCATCATTATTATTCGCCATGTCACAAATTTTAACCTGGCCTTTGTACCCACACAATCTAAACACTTTTATCTTTGCCATAAACAAATTTTAAAAGTCCTGGTCAAAATATACCCACTATAACATAATTGAGCTGCTCATAAGCCAGAAAATGAAGAAAGAAGAAATTGGAGAGCCAAGCTCAAACTCCATTTGAATTCATTACATTCACTTACGCACAAAAGTATGACTCTGTCCATTTTTCCTCCACATATGGAAATATAACCTTGGTTGGCCACCAGTCTACTGGAGAACGCAGTGCCAACCCACTGTGGGAAAATCTCTTTCCGAGATATGATTGATTAATCTTGTATCATGTATAGCATTGAACTGAATAACTGACTGAGTTAAATGTAACCTGAAAACCCTTTTGTTAGTTGAAAAAACCAGGAAGCTGTTGCTGGAGATAAATTTGGATGGAGAAGGTTGATTTGGGAATGCTGCAATAATTCTGAGCAGAAGAAAATTGAATATGCCAACAAAATGTGCACTGTTTGGAAGGGATAAATAGAATACATTCTAGATTAGCATACCAATATGCTTGCAGTATTTGTGAAAAAGTCACCCTCTTGCGACTGCTTTAACCAGTCACACCAGAGAGTTTAACTATAAACTCTTGTAAATGCAACCCTATCAGAAAGACATGCAGGTTGCTTACATAAGTTTTGTGATAAGGTTCGTAAGTCTGTTGCAGGACTTATATAATGCTAACCACCCCTGGTAGCATGCTTGCCTGTATGTATGTTGCGTGCGTTAACTGGCCGTAAGTTAGTCGCACTTGAGTCTGTAGCTGTTCACTTCCATTTTGTCCCCATGTTATCAAAGATGTCAAATAATCAGTTGAAATCCCCCACTTCCTCTTGTGGAGGGGTTCTGTAACGCATACATAAAAATCTCAAAATGAAGTGTTCATAATTTGTTTGTTTTTTTCTGAAAAGCAGATAAAAATTATAAAAAAAGTCTTAAGCCATCTCCTACAATTACTGTTTTTTTTCCAATATAATGTGTGTATATATATATATATATATATATATATATATATTTCTTTTGTTTCAATTTAATTTTCCTCGTCACTGAGTGTCCTTTTTATTTAGCTTTTTTCTTAGGATAAGTGTTGGTTTGGTGTTAACGTTCTGCACTCCTCGATGTTTTGCATCTGGATGACATTCTATCATTTCTATTTTGGAGTGACTCTGGTTAGAAGCACCTATCTGACCACTGATCTCATCATCAACTGCACCTGCCTGCTTATCATTTTCTATGTTTCTCCTGCTCCTTCTTCTCAGAGAATATATTGCTAAAACTACTGAAACTACTTCTACTGATATGCCTAATACGGCTGAGCAGCCTACAATAACTTCAACTTTATTTTGCCACATAGAGCCCTTATTCTCAATGATGCTCAGTACTTCTTTCAAACGATCCAATTTGATATCCTTAACTGGTTCTAATAAGTTTGGCAATTTTCTCAGTCATTTCATAAAATTCATTAACAACGGGTTCCCACAAATTGTTCCAATCACTCATATTTATCTCTCTCAAACCTTTGAATGCTCCCTTTTCCTCAAACCTCCTTTTCTGCCGGATAATATACAGGCAGAGAGATCAATGTTCCATATGCCAAACAACTCATCGGTAATTCTATTATGGTAAGAGGTGGGACCTTATCGCACATCTGTGTTAACATCTCACGCTGGGTTGCTATTGCCCAGACTCCATCAGATATACTTATGGCTTGAGGTAACACAGTCTCTGTCAAGATTTCCACCTGACAGGTCTTCTTCATGCGCATTACTAACTTGAAACAACTCCAAAACACACACTGCCAACTACATATATGGGGCTAACCTGATGCACAGGTTCCCAAGGTGTTACTTTTGCACTGCCCAGACTCTTCTGGGGTTAATAACATGAATTTGGTTCTGGCTGAGTTTAAAGCAATATAGTCAGTTTTCACTTCATATCAGGCAATCGCTTCCACCCCTTGTCCAACTCATGAGTATGGGATAGGTATGTTCAATATATATTCAATATACTTCAAAAGCACTATCCTTATCTAGCAGCAGTAAGCTGAATATCGCCAACAGCCTACTCACTTTCAACATTTCCTCAAGGGCTGTTTGTTTATCGAATATGAGATAGACAATTAATTCAGGGCTTTAGGATTTTATAACTGGTGCAGAGTCAGTTGTACGAAAAGCATGGGAAAGGTTGGCTCCTAACTTTTGACATGTAATAGCAGCAAAATAGCATGCCCAGATATATTCTTGACAACCTCCAGTAACAGTGATTTTCCCACAATATCATTTGTGAAGAGCCATTTAGAAGTAAGTAGCCAGTCTTTGCTTTTTCAACCAGCAGAGAACTCTCTTCTTTCTCTATCTGACTTCTGTCTCTTTGGCCACAAACTTCAGAGTCATATAACCAAAAAATTCATTTTTCCTTTTTTTGGCTGTCTCTCAAACGCCATCATGTACGGCAACATTCATCTGCTAATCATCTTTGCTGGTTATTGTTTGTCAAGCAAATTGTTGCCTGTGTTTCTGCTTTTAAGGATGCATTTCACAACCATCACCCAGATATTTTTGTCAATCATATCTTTGTCAGTTATTGCTTGTGTTTCTGCTTTTGATGTTGTACCCCACTGCCATTATCCATGGCCGGATATTTTTGTCAATTCAAAGTAATATATTACAATATTAGAGTAATCAAAAACCTGTACTGTCATCAAACCACCTGCAAATGGATAGAAAATGAGTTCAGCAGATATACACAAATAAAAAGAGGTGTAAGGCAAATATGTTTTCTGTTCGGTCTTATTCAATCTATATATCAAGACACTTTTGAGAGAATTAGAATTTCTCACTTGGTGTATCAATATTATAATGCTGTGACATGTCATGCTGGATAAGTCTACACACTAACCTGCATACTTGCCCACCTCTGTCAAAACACATTCAGAAAATCAAAAAATTTACTGTTGTACATGATTTTGAGTAGAGTGGATGAATCATCACACAGAACAAAACCCACTTTTCAGAGCAACCTACTGAGAAAACAGTGATCCAAATGAGATTGGGATGACTTGTAAGTAATTCTATATATTTGAAACATTTACCAACATATTTTGATTAGTGCCAATTTTACTATGAAAACATTGATTTGCATTAGGAAATTTAACTGTGCATCTGTAGATGTATAAAAATTAAATTATAAATAAACCCACATAAAATGTATATATAGTACACTCATACAAGCACACAAAAAAAGAGAGAAAAAAGAAAAAATGTTGTGCTGATGTCTAATCATTTAGTCACAGTTTGGGAAATTTGTCCAGCCATTTTATCACTACTTCATGTACAGTAGTGAGCATAAAGATCAGAATGATGTTAAGAAAAAGTCTAAATATGAAATAACTTTTTATTTTAAAGCTTTATAGAACATTTTATCAAGGAAAAATAAGGATATCAAGGTAAATTATATAATTCTAAAATATAAAGCTCCATAAATTTATTTTGATAAAGTTATAAGAATAATTATATAACGTTTGAAAAAAATAGATACTCAAAAACATCAGAACGATTAAATAAATCCATAAAATTTAATAATTATTTTGCATTATTGAAATTTTTTAGGGTCAGAATATAAAATCAGGTGTTTTACTAAATTACACTGGCTCATTACTGGATCTTGCTTTGTAAACATGGCGAAAGAATTTGTGACCTCATTGGAACTTAGAAAACTGATAGTCAAGTTACGTAATGAAGATAAACTCTCGATTGAGGATATTTCAAAGAGTGTGGGAAAATTTAAAAATGTTATTCATAGTATTTTAAGAAAACTTGAGGAAACTGGGTCATGTGAAGTCAAGAAACCACCTGGCAGGTCTATGAAAACTACTGCAAGGGAAGACAGATGGATTGGTAAAAAATCAAAAAAGGATCAATTTGCGACAACAACCATTATTTTTAAAAGAGCTAATGCTAACCTTGGCATTAAAATATCAAGGCACACTATTTCCCAAAGACTTAATGAAACAGTCGAGTAGCCTCTACAAAGCCTTACTTTTCTAAATGAATCAAATGAGCCAATTAAAATTTGTCACTGAACACTTCATATGGATAGAAGTACAGGATTGTGTTCATTTCTTTTTAGGCTACACAGTAAAATTAACAAAGCTGTATACAAAGAGATATTGAAGAAACATGTTGTAGCTAATTTGAGAACTGCAATTAATCAACCAGCTGTATTTATGCAAGATAACGTGCTGTCACACAGCAAAGTCTGTTAAGACATTTCTTCCTGAGAAGGATGTTACTGTTATAGAGTGGCCTGCACAAAACCCAGACATGAATCCTATTGAGAATGTTTAGAAGTTACTAAATGAAAGAGCTAAAGAAAAGAATCCAACAAACGTTGAAGGACTATGGACTAATTTCAAAAGAGAATGGGAGAAAATATCCATTAATGAATGCAAGACTTTAATTCGCCCATGTAGCAAAAGATGTCAAGCTGTTATTGAAAGTAAAGGTTTACACATCAAGTACTAATGAATAACGAAAGCTATTTTCATTTGGATATGATGTATCCATTATAATAGTATGATTTTTTTAATCGTTCTAATGTTTTTGAGCATCTATTTTTTCAAATAATACATAATTATTCTTATAATTTGATCAAAATAAGATCATCTAGCTTTATATTTTGGAATTATATAATTTACATTTATATCCTTACTTTTCCTTAATAAAATTTTCTATGAAGCTTTAAAATAAAAAGTTATTTCACATTTAGACTTTTACTTAACATCGTTCTGATCTTTATGCTCACTACTATATATATATATATATATATATATATATATATATATTAAAAGTAATACAAACTAATGGGTTATCAGTGAATTGCTTGTAGTGATTTACTTTTTAAGTGTACTCAATACTTAGTAGAACATTAGTAATATTTTTATTGTAAGTTTATAATAAAAATATGCTTTACTGCAACACAACAGCCCTTGTGTTTTGGTATGATCTTATTTTCTGTTAGTAATCATTATATATAGTAGGTACCTCTACTAAATCACTGAAAAAACAGCATAGTATGATTAAAAAAAAGCCCTAAACTTAATAAAAATGAACTTTTCATCAAAATGTTTATATTATTATAAAGAGGAAAGATCAAAGTATTTTTTAATTATTTTTTAAAAAATTTTTAATCCCTTCTAACACGTTCAAAATTTTGGTAAAAAATCTTGTTTTGATTTTATTTAGCAGGTAACCAAATCATTACAAGAGTTTATGATGGAAGACATAAAATTCTAACACTGTATCCTAACCCCTCAGGACCAATGTATTTCACAAGACTGACCGTTGGTCCTGTATGGTCTAGTATTACAAGTTAGGTGTGAGTCTGCGGCTCCAAATGTCGATTTGATGCCACCCTCCAGACACATTGTGCTTTTTGATTCTGGAGAGCAAGTATCAGAGCATAAAAATGTTAAGCTCCTCTTTGACCTACCTGCATATTTGTCAGGTGAGAATTGGGTTAACAGAAAAATAAATATAACCAAGTCGATTCGATTTTGGGAAGACAAAAGTTTTTTTAGATGTAAATACAAACAAAAAAATCCTTGTTGTAAAAAGTTGAATATCTCTTGTATATGAACTATAACTAAAAAAAGCAAAAAACTTCAAATAATTTCTGTAAAGGAGAAATGTGGTTTTCGTTTAACCCTTTTTGGTTAATTCTTAGTGCAACTAATCCAACCTTCAACATTCTCATTCTCAGTGGTAGTAATAGTAGTAGTAGCAGTGTTTAGATGTTAGCAGAAGTAATTTGCTTCTTCGTCTTCATATCCACAACACACAGGGGACATTTTTTTTTCAATCTCTGACATCTCTCAACTCAGTTCAGCTGTATTTGAAGATAGTCAAAACCCCAACTCCTCTTCTGGCAACCCACTACCAACTCCATCTCAGACCCAAAGGCCTTCTTGGCAGCCCACTACCAACTCCATCTCAGACCTAAGTGCCCCCTTGGCAGCCTCCTACCAATTCAATTTAACTGCTTAGGGTCTGCTTTTTTCCTGAGAAAAAAAAAAAAACAATCCATCTGTGACCCATCTCCCCATACTTGCAAGACTTGTGACAGGCACTTTAATTATTTATCCATTATGCCCTTTGCATTGTTTATAAACAAATCTTCACCAACCTGATTTGAAATTAAAAATCTCAGAGGACACTTTACTCTTTATTCATCAGCGGTCTTAGGTTTCATATATCATTGTTTTAGATTCTTTCCTATAAATAGTTCTGACACTGTCAACTTTACAAAATATTGTTTTCCATTAATAGATAAAATTAACATTTCAATTAGTAATCTTCTACCTTTTGTTTACTTAAAAAAAGATTGTATCTTGTGTTTTAATTTATCTTTCTATAGCATTATTAATATTTTAAACCTTTACGGCTTATCAACCTCTTGGTTATTTGAAGAGGCCTCTCTTTCACTTGGTGTTTTCTGTTTTACAATATATCCACCTTTATTAATATCAGTCCCATTATCATTTCAGGAGCGGTATTGCTCCTGCCACAATATTACATAACTATTTTTTTTTCTGATGACAAACACATTTATGAAGTTTTTGCTAAAATCAAATAATTGTTGGATTTTAAAGAAACTTTCAGAACTTACTCACAAAAGAATGAAGTTATTTTTTAAATTACTATTTTTATAAAATCGTCGTAAAAATATTTTTTTTACATCTGTTACCCTCCACTCTATGTTAATTCATGAAATTTTAAGAAATTAAATTTTGTTGCGATAATTGGTTTTATTAGTTAAATGCCAGACTCATTGGAAAATATAAATCATCTATTATTTTTTTGAAAAATTTTGCATTTATTTATGAAAATTTGTTTGCAATAAAAAAAATAAAAAATGCAATATAACTATGATATTATTTAATTTCATAAGATTTTAATTTTGTAAATACATAATATAAATTAAGGACATTATAGTCAGAAAAATTTTTTTTTCATTTAATAATGAAAATTTAAAAAAATTGGTTTCCATTTTTTTTTTAATTATAATAATTTATAATGTTTCAAAAATATTTTTAAAATACTCCAAAGATTTTTTTGGGTTAGTTTAAAAACTTATTAAGTGAAGATTATATTTACTAATTGAAAATTAAAAACTTTGATACACATCATTGTGCCTTCCTTTTTTTAAAATAGTTTTAAAATTTTTTTTATGCATTTGAAGTTTTTTTTTTTGTATGGTAATTTCTATGTGTACATCAAAAGGTCACATGGTTTAGGCTTTCTTCCTCTTACAGAAAAATTTTTTTTACAATTGTCACTTGTGATCGCAATACACTTATCTTATTTTGCATCTGTCAAATCTATCAACAAATATGGTAGAAAGGTCAAAAAGTTGAACTTTTTGTTTAGGAAATAGTTTTATTCTAAATTTCATGCTATAAATAAGTAATACTTGTGTAAATCAGATTAATTTAGCATTGAATTTGCTAATTTTCCAAAAATAATGTGTTATAGATGTATATTTTATTTTTGCCAGATTTTTAAAACTAAGAATTAACTTTTGTTTATAAATATGTCGATCACTCAAAAATGGCTGAAAATCTGAAAAATTTTGCTTACTGGAAATAGTAAAAATATTTACATTATTCGGACTATTGTCTTCATCTTTGTTGCCATTTGTACTATGTTTTGGCCGTTGTACACTTCGTTTATGTTTTTTTCCCCAGCCTTCTTCAGGTGCTAGGAATTTTGAACCATAACCCTTTATTACAATCACTGGAGTATACCATTCTCATTCCATTGTGCAAAGCCTCTTTGGTCATCATGAGTTATCACCCTCTAACCTGACTCTATGTTACTCGTTCACTACTGCTGTAGACTGGTATTGAATTCACAACTCTTTGGGTCAAGTCACAGGAACTAACCAACATCTATATTCATTAGGCCATGTGTTCTTAAGGACACAAGAACAACTGAATTTCTGGAACTTATAAACCTAATGTTGTGTCGCCATTTTTTTAACAAAGTTCATATTGCAATTTTTTTATGTTAATGGGTTTCTCTAGTATCTTTTACCAAATCTCATATTGCAATTTTTGACACTAATGATTTTTTCTGATATTCTGAATTACTAGTTCCCACACGTTATTCTATGTTTGATCAGCTAAATTTTGTAGCCTAGCATATGTGCTGATTACTTAAGTTTATGTAGTTTCCAGTGGCATTCTCTATTTTTTCAACTTCATCCCATAGTTTTTTCTTCCATATGTGGTCAGCTACACCTGATTTTTCTATCTCTCCTTGTATTATGGCCTTGTGATGTTCTTGTAGCCTTACCTTAAGGGGGCAGCCTGTTTCACATTTTGGAGTAGACAGACTAAACTATCGCCCAGCTCACACACCACCCTCGTCTATTGAACAGGTGTAGAGGCTCATCCCTTGTTCCCTGTTTAGGATGTGGTTTCCGGTTTTCTCTTTTCCAATCTTTTCACTTTTTTTTTATTATTATTTTTTATTTATTTATTCATTTATTTTTTTTTCTTTCCAATCGGAGTAGATAGACTAAACTATCGCCCGGTTCACACTCCACCCACATCTATTGAACAGGTGTAGAGGCTCATCCCTTGTTCCCTGTTTAGGATGTGGTTTCCAGCCTTCTCTTTTCTAATCTTTTCACTCTTATGTAGTCCCCTGCACATCAGTGGCGTTACCAATTTGCTCGGGGTGATATGATTAAAAAAAAAAAATTTTTTTCCACAGATACTCAGTATGGCTAAAATCTCCTAAGTCCACCAAGCATAGAGATAAATACAATATATATATGGGAACCAGTAATACAGAGAACCAGAGAAAATCATTAGTGTCAAAATTACAATATGAGCTCTGGTAAAAAATACTAGAGAAAACCATTAACATCAAAAAATTGCAATATGAACTCTGGTTAAGAATGGTTACTGAACATTAGGTTTATAAGTCACAGAAATTCAGTTGTTTTTGTTCTTAAGTGGCTTCATTGTTTTGCTTTTGAAATGATTAAAAAAAGAAGATTCAATTCAAATGATTCATTCCCTGTTTGACAAAAATGCAAGAGAAAATACTCTTATTTCAATGTCATATATAAATATTTGATTCAATCTAAACTATTTTTCAATATTAATGCCCAGTTAAGAAAAACATATATCAACATTCAAAAGCAAGGTATTTAACAGAAAAGAAAATGTCAGTTTTTCTACTTACAAATAAACATCTGTCTGGAAAGTAACCAACTATTTTCAATAACTTGAGAACTGGGTTAGCTTGAAAACCAATATATAAGGAAGCTTATTGCATACATGTTCTCTCCTGTTATATAGTCAATTCATTAAATACACTAGAAAAAGGATTTGTTAGAAACAAAGAAATGTTGAACTGCAATGTTGTGTCTGTTATCCATTATGGCAGTGAGTGTTAGACAGTTTCCTCAGATAAAGAAGAAATTGAAAGTAACAGAGATGTGGTTCTACAGATCAACCCAGATAATTCCATGGAGAGAAAACTTTAGCAAGATGTTCTAAAGAAAATGTGAATGAGAAATACACTTAGGCTTAAAGTTAGAAAGAGACATTTAAAATTTCTGGGCACATTATAAGTATGACTTTGAACATTCGATATTTACTGGACATGTTGCAGGAATGAAGAAAACTGCAAGTGACATGCCTGTGTGAATGTTTAGCAGAACAGAAATAATAACAGACTGTAAATTGTGGAGAGACTTGATTGGCCACATCCTGAAAGGTGACATCTCATAAATAATGAGTGTCTGGTTTCTGATTTAGAGAAACAAACAATGACTATCTCCCTTTGGGTAAGATTCATTCATGAGGTTCATATGAAGACCAGTGATTGATGTCAGGTCATGGGGTTTGTCACCCCAGTTGCTTATATAGGATACTAAATGTCATCACAAGCCCACAGCAGTAGGGAGAACAGAGGAACCCACATAACATAGAATACACCACCAGCCTGGCCAATTTCCCTTTGGGAAGTATTGCAAATAAGACCCTCTTGATTTATTGCCCCTTTTACACAGCTTGATGTATTTCTATGTTATAATGTATTTGTGTGGAGCAAAAAAAGACAGGCTTATATGTATTTGTATATATTTTCTGATTCAAGAAGATAGAAGATGGCAACTAATGGTGCATTTAATTTTTTGGAGATTTTTGAAGATTGAAGCAAGTAAAAAGAAGGGAGTTCCACAGGTGAAAAGAGAGGAAAAAAACTGTTGGAACAGAAGTGGCGGTTAAAGGCAGGGCCCTTAAATTCACGTGGACAACAGGTAAAAAAAAGCTCATCAGTGAAGTTGCCATGAAAATATTTGTAGAAAAGACAGTGGAAACTGTGTCACATTGGTGAGAAAGTAACTGAAGTCAAGATACTAAGTCACAATCCATTACATTGCAAATCCTTCTTTGGATTTTGTTGAGAACCTTGAGATAAATAGCAGGATCACCCAACTAGATATGACAACATTTTTCAATGCACAGAAGATTGGTAGATTTATAAATGTGCAAGATGGATTATGATAAGAATAACTTTCTAGCCTAACACAGATAGAAGCGTTCTTTTTTATCTTTTTCACCAACATGTAGTGTGTAAAATTTTTCTATTTTCTCTTTGTTTTAAGTAATGAAAATACATGTTTGCATATAATTGTAGTCAGAACAGTTCTTGAAACTGCACAAAATATATGCTTGTACTTCCAGCTGTATAATGCTTGTTATAGTGTCACCTTTCTTTCTCCTGATTTCATGGACACCCTTCTATAAAGAAAACTTTGCCCCTCTTTCTTATTTGCATTGAACTTATTTACTTTATTTTGATTGGCTAAGATAAACTATAAACATGGCAAACATTGTTAGCAAAATACTTTTAAGCTTTTAGACATTACCTTAGTCCTAAATCTTATAAAATCTTACATTTTAGTATTGTCTAATCCCAAAGTATGGTCTGCATAGTTATTTGAAATTTTTACTGTCAACAGTGGCTGACATTTGAGCCCAAATGAAAGTCAAAATTACATAAATTAATTTTAAAGGGTGTTAGATACTTTCAGTATGAACTCTGGTAAAAAAAGGTTACTGAAACATTACATTTATAGATCCCATAAATTCAATCACTGTTGTTAAGAAGACATGGTCTAGTGGACATAGGTGTTTGTTAGTTCCAGTGACTTGACCCAATGAGTTGTGAGTTCAATATCAGGCTACAGCCATGGTGAACCAGTAACAGAGAGTTGAGTTAAAGAGAGATAACTCATGACTACCAAAAGAGGCTTATCACAAGGAATGAAAATGATATACTCCAGTTGGTTCAGTTTGAAATTCCGAGTGTACAATTGCCAAAATATCATGGAAATGGCAACAAAGATGAGGACAATGGTCTAAATAATGGAAATAAAAAATATTTAGTTATTTAGAAAACATTACCTATCTTGAGGTTATTTTGTAAATTTAGTTTCAAGCCATAATTACTTTATATGTATATGTTTGAAAAATTTCTACAAACATATTTTAAAACGTTGAGGTAAATTTGCATTTTCAGAGCATTTATTTCTTTGTTTTATGGTCCAGTGAATAAAGGCATTAGTTAGTTCCAATGGCTTGACCCAAAGAGTTGAGAGTTCAATATCAAGCTACAGCAGTGGTAATAGGCCAAATAATGTAAATACTACTTCATCTCAGAAATACAGACAAATATTTTTTTTTATTATTTGACAAATTTATAAATACTATACAGAGCAAATTTTAAGTAAAACACTTTTACCTTTAATCTGTTTCTTTTTTTAAATTTTTTATGTTAGTGCAACGTTCATGAACATTAATCATATTTATGACTACAAATGACATGTAATGGCAATACGTATTTTTATAGTCATTATTATTTGACTTCAACAAAAAATATGTGAAACTGAGTTATGAAAAGTGACAGTAAGTTTTGTTAGAAAGCTAACAAAATCTTAACAATAATACATTATTTAATAGATAAAATTAAACAAAAAATAAGTTCTCCTAAAATATTCAAACATATTTTTAAAATGTTTAAAAAATCCTTTAACTAAATCAACATGGTTTTTAAAAAACAGTTGAAAATACTAACAAAAATCACATATTAAAAAGTCTACTAGCAATAACCCTCTACAACTGAAATGCATACAAGTGCTAGATTTTAAAATACATACTGATATTAAAATGACAGCAGGTTAAAAATTCATTTTGATAATTAAAAAGTGTTATGAATGTTGACAAAATTTTAAAATATTTCAAATTCATTCATTTTAGCCTTTAATTCTTTTTATTACATTAATTTCTTTAACATAAACATCTGTAAGCAATCTTATCTCCATGATTTATCTACTATTTTCAAATATTTTTACATAAAATTTCATATGCTTAATATCAAATGTTATTGTTATTTCATACTGTAAAAATAATAATACAGTTGGGTACCTATATGCACAATTTTCTGAACAAACTGAATAAGTCTTTTCTGAAGAATATGCAATTCATTTAATGAGCTGAAATTCAAACAATGAACTGAGTCGACTATACATGTATATAAGTGTCTAGAAGTGCCTAGTAGCATCTTCAATACAAACTCTGTCTCCATATTTTATATAGAAAAAAAATTATTTTCATATTTTACTAAAAATGTAAACATGGATTCTTAGAAGCAAGTGGAAAAAAAATCAATGACCATAAAAATGAAGAAAGAAATGATTTCTAAACAGGAAAGTGGAACAAGGGTTAGCAAATTTTGTGCAGAGTTTGAAACGGTGAAATAAAAATGTGTATGATATTTAGCATGAAGGATAAATGAAGAAATGTTCTAGTGATTAAAAGAATAACCAAACTTGATAAATCATATAGAAATTGTATTGAAGAGAAAATTTGCTTTTGGCACGGATTAAAAAAATAGAAGAATTTGCTGCTGATAGTATAAGTGTATAAATAACTAACAGTTTTTGATTACTTTGAATCATTCAGTCCCAGTGCAAGTAATATTACAATGACAGATTCTTTTGCTTTATTTCTGTATTTGTTCAAATGTATATATTTATGTATTTGCAATTTGTGGATTTTGCTTGACAAGGTTTACTCACATTTACATGTATCTCAATTACTTACCACCAGATCAGATTATGTTTATACATAAAGACCTTAATATAACTATTAAGAACATTAAACTCTTTTTTATAAACAGTGAGGTTTGCCCTATACAACACCTAGGAACTACTCAAGGTAGACGATCATATTAAGAGGCAGTTTATACAGATAGAACGATTGACAGAGAAAGAAACAAAAACTTTTTACACTTTGTCATACATTGTTTTTAATATTGTTCTTAATGTATGAAATGTACATATTTTTATTTCATATTACTATCTTATTAAATGATTGAATTTTCTTGAAGTAAAAAACTGTGTGTAAATTTTTAATTGACTGTTTGGTTTGTGGAAGTCTTGGTAAATCATTAAGCCACACTTGCTACTTAATGACTCAATCATGTTTATCAAGTAAATTTTTAAAAATATTGCATTTGCAAACAACAACAAAAAAAGAGTATTTAAAAAATATTCAACTGATGAGCTTGAAATACAAACCCAAAAGAGGCAGCACAAGTAAAGAAGCAGAGCCTTAATATATTTATACATGTGCATGTGTGTGCAAAATTTCAGATATAATAACTAAAAAATATATCTGTAAATGAACAATATGAATACAAACGGAAGACTTATCTTAGCCGCTACATTTTTCCCTTTTATCAATTACCTTAATAAAGTTCATCAGAGGACTAAGATAAGTTTCCCTTTTGCTTTTATTTATCTCTCCCTTCCTATATATATATATATATATATATATATATATATATATATATATATATATAGTCATCCGCAGACAAATCTGTTTCGCTGTTAGACTCCAATTGCTTTTAACCCATCATTGAAACCCGACCGAATTAGCGTCAGTCTACCTCTGGGCTATGGGCGCTCAGTAGAAGAAGACAGACCTTTTAGCATATACATTATCATTATACACGAAATTTTTCTAGATCACAGTCATTTACAGCCCATTCTTTTATTCAGCTTACAGAATTAGGTATTGCATATATGTATCTTATCACTTCTTCTAGCTTTATCGAAGTCACATACCTGACAATAATAGCTGCCTTTTTGCCTCTGTTCGTAATGAGTGTAGGAGGATCCTCAATGACGCTAAGCTGTTGTTCGCTGACAGAATGAAGCAGCATATACCAAACTGCAAGTTTGGCTCCAAAGACTACTGGCAGCTCTGCAAAAGTGTGTTAAACAGCAGCATAACTTTCATTCCTCCTTTAATCAATAAATATGAGGTCCTCACAGCTACAGCAGACAAGGCTGAGGGCTTTGCTCACAGATTCTCGTTCAACTCTTCACTTAGTTTGCCTGGAGTACCTGCACCCTACTTCTTAGAACTGAGGCTCAGCTGAGTGATGTTTACATTATCCCCTTGCTAGTCTCTAACATGATTTTTAAGCTTGACTCCCATAAGGTGAGTGGAAGTGATAGAATCCCAGTCATCGTCTTAAAGAAATGTGCCCCTGAACTCTCCTCTGTCTTCTCCAAATTCTATAACTACTTTCTCTTTGTCCCTTGCTTTCCTGCCTGCTGGAAATCCTCTTCTGTGGTTCCCAGTTTTAAGAATTCGGGAGAACCTCAGACCCCTACAATTATTGCCCTTTCAGCCTCCTACCGATTTTGGGCAAAGTGTTCAAGGCCATCATCAATGCTGAAGTAGTTCAACATCTCATAGCCCGCTGCCTATTCTTTGACAAGCAGTATAGTTTTCACTTCCCCAGGTCCATCACTGACATGTTAATGACCCTCACTGAGTACATATACCAGGCTCTCGATAAGAACGGCAAAGCTCATGCTATTGCCTATGATATTTCCAAAGTACTTGACAGAGTATGGCACACTGGCCTTCTGAATAAACTATAGGGCTATGGTATCTCTGGACGCTTGTTTGACTTAATCGTTCTTATCAAATAGTGTAATAAAGGTCGTATTGAATGGGCATGCTTCCAGATCCTATCATACAAACGTGGGTGGCCCTCAGGGCTCTATCCTAGATCCTACATTTTTTCTGATTTTCATTAATGATCTCCCTGATGTAATCAGATCCCAAGTAGGCATCTATGCTGATAACACTGCCATTCACTCCTACTTTGTTAAGAAATCTGCCAATACTGACAAAATAAACTTTGCTGCTGCTCTCAAAAAGGACCTCCAGTCAGTGATTGACTGGGGCAAGAGATGACTCATAAATTTGAATGCTTTCAAAACAAAGCTGCTATCCTTTAACCACCATAGACACTCTTTCTTATCCGCCATCAGCATGGGTCAAGCTAGTCTCCCTGAAAGCAATACACTGCACCTCCTCGGCCTCACTCTCTTCAGTGACCTTAAGTGGAACAACTACATTGAATTAATAGCTAAATCTACTGCTAGGAGGGTTGGGTCCTTGTATCAGGCCAGGAAGATTTTCTCTTCTGAATCCATCATGCACACACAAATCTACCATCCTCCTGTGAATTGAATACTGCTGTCATATCTGGGCAGGTTCCTCTGCTGTTTATCCAAAAAAGAATCTGCAATGTAGTTGATCCTAACCTGGCAGCTCAACTCCAGTCTCTCTCTCACCAAGAAAATGAGGCTTCCCTCTGTCTCTTCTACAAATACTTTCACAGATTTTGCTCCAACAAGCTTAGCTCCTTGGTGACTCCCCTCTGCATGAATTTACTCAAGCTACTTGACTAATAAGGTCCCTCTCTTTTACAATGAAAACAATCAAGTGTAACCACAACTTCTACTCTATCAGCTTTTTTCCTTGCACTTCCCATATGAAACTCTCTTCTGTATTCTTGCTTCCTTGTTGGCCACAATTGCCAAGAGTTTAAATGCAACATCAACTGTCATCTCTTATCTCCTTGACTCCCATCTTCTCCCTTTATACTTTACTCTCACACAGCTCTCTTCACACCAGTGTTCCCATCCTTTTCTTACCCATTCTCTGAAACCTACTGTAACCTGTTCTCCCATTATGTAACTCCCTGTGCACCAGTGGCAGTGCTTGGATTGAGATGATGACCAAATATATATATTATTAGTCCTGATTTAGCATTCTGGGCTTCAGTGACATTTTCTGCGACTGTAAAGTTACCTCTCTGTGCCTTTTCTATAAATACTTCCATGGCAACTTTTAGAATGAGCTATTTTACCTGTTATGTAGAATTCTTGAGTTTAACGTCAGTACTAGTTTGGTGATGAGGCCTCACCAATATACAGCTGAGTTGGCTAGATGTAGCTTTAAGTTCTATGATTACAATTTTATTTCTCAAACTTGTCAGTTGTGGAACTCTCTTCCAGCTTTATGCTTTACAATTAACTTTAATTTTCAAAAATGTAAATGCAATGTCAATAACTTTCTACTGTCATTCTGATTATGATTCTTTTGTTCTTTCTCCTTAGTAAAATTTCTGTATTTGAATTTTGCCAAAACCAATAATGCCTCATTTTCTAGTGGCTTTACTGCATTACTTGAGGTCAAATTGATTATATATATCTATATATATTTATTAAAAGATATATATATATATCCATGAAAAACAACAGAAGTTGAAAATGAATTTTTAAAAATGAAAAATCTTGAAGCTTTTATTTTACTTTTAATTTAAAGCTAAAAAAATTAAATCAAATATTTCCAATAAACAAAATATTTTGCTGTACTTATAAGTACAGCAAAATATTTTGTTTATTGGAAATTTACTAGAAAGAACTTTTTTCTTTAAATAGCTGATTAGTGGCCTGTTTCGTCATCTTTCATCACAGTATAATTATTTTTATTAAAAATCTTCCAAAAGTAAAATATACTTTTCTTAAACTTTGAGAAATATTACCTGATTTAAAGTATAATTAATCTTATTTGAAATAAATATTTAAAGTTTAAAATATCACAGAAATGCACTGTTTAAGCTGTTTTAGATTGTTTTCTATCTAATGTGTTCTATGCAGGCTATATCCATAAAAAATAATTTAATATAACATAATTACTCACTAATATTAAAAATAATTCTCTGTAATCTAATGTTTATTCCACTTTAGATACTTTTTAGATTTAAATTTACTATAGTTATTGCTCTTTTTTTCTAATAATGTTGTGTATAGATGTCTGTATCTACAAAAATCAACATGTTAATACATATACAAAAAATTAAATATTCTTTTAAAAATATTGGTGTCTAATGATTTGCACTAAGCTTTTACATTTATGGTTAGCAAATAAAAGTTTTCACATAATAACATCATCTAAAAGGAAGAAATTAATACAGAACTTCAAAAGATTTTAAAAACTTTTTCTCAAGACAAGTGGCTTTAATATATATTATTTTAAAAGCAATTAAAAGCTTTTCTAATTAAGTGATGTCATAGATTCATACTATTTTATGATTCAGAGCAGATTCTAAGTAAAATGGTGTTTCTGTTTGAAAAACAAATTGATGATTTTAATTCTCCAAGTAGTCCTGCTTTTCTAAATATGAAGAATGTGAAATTTTAATTTTTTGAAATTTCATAAAATTAAGTGGGAAAAGAAATTTTTAAAATAATTCCTTTGTGAATAAATCCTAAAAATTTAAACAAAATCTGACTATTATTTGATTTTTGAAAGAATGTTTAAAATGTTTTTTAACACAAAAAAATAGATGCTAAATTTTCTACTCTGCACGATTTACTCACTAGTGACACAAGAAAAACAAGTTTTTTTAACCATAATTTCAAACATGCTAGAAAGGACTGAAAATTACTAAAATAATAAAAAAAAAGTAATTATTAGCTAATTATTATATAAAAAAACAGTTATCTTTCCTTTTAATAACACGAACATTTTGATGAGAAAAGTTCGTTTCTAATGAATTAGGGGTCTTACTGTTTTTTCAGCGATTTAGAGAGGTACCTAATTTTTTTTTTTTTTGCATCATGGCATGCTCTTTTTAAAATTTTACAATGAATTAATTTAAATGGCGGTACCCTATTGTTTTTTTGAAATTCTTTAATTTTCTAAAATCTTGTTTTAAAACTATATCTTTTATTTTGACGGAATTACAGCAAATATAATTTTTAGCATCTTTAATAATTAAATTAATAATATCGTAATACAATTAAAATTAGTTTAATTTTAAAATTAATATCCGTCATTAGTGTACTGTACCGTGACCTCCGTTAACGGTGGCCTCGACTGTACTGACACAATTCTGCTGAGAAATGTGTATATTAAGTTAATAATACACAATACACATAAACCAAAAGAGTAAGACGGGCAATTTTCATTGCAGTAAGAATAACATTTTAACCATAATCAAAACTATAAGCAAAAAAGCAGACTGAAAATTACTTAGTTTTTTAACTTTTAGAAAAATTAAATACAATATTTTCTTTCAATGCAACATTTTAGTTTTAACAATAACAATAACATCCAATCAAAAAATCATTGTTACGAATGTTCCATCTTTTTTTTTTTGTTTTGTTTAATCTATGTTTTAATAACATACACATTTAATCAAGTTATTCGTAAAGGCTGTCAAAAGCTTGATGAATTTCTGATAACATTTCTGAGGTGGTGACCGACCGACCATGTTTACTGAAAGCTAAGCGGTTGCACTCTCTGGTTAAAGTACAGGCTGCATAAGCTGCACTAACGGCCGGGCCGTAGTTTTTTAGGAAATCGTTAATCACTCCATCTGCTTGGTTCAAAGCAAGATGACTCCAATAATTAAATGTGCCCATACTCCCAGAAAGTAAATCTCCCTGGCCGCCACAACGTCGCGGACTACCCTCGTGGTTGCAAACTAATTGTTTTTCTCCATCAGTTATTATATCATAAGGACCTTTCATGACAATTGTCACATTTCCGAGCGCCTTTGACAAGTTTTTTGAATTTGTCACATGCTCTTCATCCGGTGGTTCTTCGCCCATAACTTTCTGAAAAAGATAACGAAATTCAACAATGTTTGGGGTTAATATAGCCTTACGATACCCTCGAATAATGTCCGGGTTTTGACTTAGTAGAAAGACACCGTCAGCATCCACAACAAGGGGCATTTGTAAAGATTTCACCTTCTCCATCAGACTTCCAACAGTGTTTAATAAATTCTCATGACGTCCCAAACCTGGCCCAATAACCACAGAATGCATTTTCGGAAGCCACTTTCCTATTTCATCAAGGGCTGTTTTTTTATCTAACACGGGATGGACAATTAATTCTGGGCTATAGGATTTTATAACTGGTGCAGAGTCGGTAGTACAAAAAACATGTGAAAGATCGGCTCCCAATTTTAGACATGTAATAGCAGCAAAATAGGGTGCCCCGGTATATTCCTGACAACCTCCAATAACAGCGATTCTTCCACATTGGCCTTTGTGAAGATTATAATTTAGTTTAGGGATGAAGCACTTGATCATGTTGAGCAGTTCTTGGGCTGAGCGCCCTCCATTCAAGGCTTGTATATCGAGGTCCATAAGCAAGGAAGAAGAATAACTATGGTTTCTTGCAAGAGATATTATATTTGACAGGAAAGGCATTAAATTCAGTTGAAAACCGTCACTGATAACATTCAATTATAAATCTTACTTCTCTTGATGACTGCAACAAATTAATTTTTATGTGACTGCAGTGTTATTGTTTCAACCGCTGTTTCGTAGTAAGTATTTGTTTTTTAATACTATATAGTTTTCTTTTTCTAAAATATAGTTAAATAAATAAAATTATTAACGAATAATTCAGTTTCACATAATTTTGCAGTAAATACATAAATAAAAGCAATGGCTTAATTTCTTTTGTTTTTGATTGTTTTTTCGCAACCAACCTTTATTACTAAGAACGGTCATTTAAAGGGAGATAATTAAATAAAATATATAAGAAAAAAAATTTCTAAGAAAAAGAAATAGAGAAAAATATTATTTAAATATAATCGAATCATACAATAAGAAAATAATTTTTAAAGTGCATATTAATTAATTAATCAATGTAACAAATTAAGGTTTAATAAATTATTAGGTTAAACAATTTAACCCAAAGTCGATAACTGATAGACGTTTTTTATAGCTTTTCTAATTGCTAAGTTTTTTTTTTAGTCCTGTGTAAAAAATAAATATTCTGCTGATGATGTGTGTTGTGGTGCAGTGGATATCAGCTCGGAACAAAAAAATTGGGTAGCTGAGATCGAATTCTAGTTGAATTCCTTGCTTACGCGCATACACCCTTTGGAAACGTATTACTATTAATCCGTCTTTCCCTTCCAGTTACGGGTTAAATAACAGAACAGATTGGGTTCTATAGCCTTGGTTGGCATCCAGTCTACTGCAGAAAGTAATGGCAACCTACTAAAAAAATTTTTAACACAATCTTCTGCAGAAAATGAAAGACATTTTAATCAGACACACTCAACGCCTGTACAAAGTATGTAAATCTTGTTATTTGTTAATACACTTTATTTTATAACAAATAATGCTTTGAGCATTTATTCAATGTTCCATTTGTTAATTTGATGAGTGATTGCAACCATATAAATTTATTTTTTGGAATGCAGAAATTTAGTTATGAAGTCTTTGGGATTGGCCTTGTGCCATGTAAAATTCAAACCTAAAATTTCTATGCATATTGAGGCCCTAACATGTGTGTGTTTTCAATTTTCTTTTATTAAAAAACTCTTTCATTCTTGATCAAATTAAAATTAGAATTTAATCTCAAAAAATAATTATTTTTGCTGAAAAAATTCTTCTTTCAACATCTTATTTATTCATGATTATGAAAAGACGATCCAACTCGTTATTAAATGGAACAACTGTATGGAAATGCTGCACAAAAAAATACATGGATAAAATAAAATTTTGTATACATATTGCTAAAATGACTGTGTAGAAAATTCAGTCGTTCAAGGTTTTTCAGGACTAATACCAAATTAGCCAAGTAGAGAGGATGAAATAGTCGGCAAATTCGGACTAGAAACTCTTTAATGGAAACAGAGAAAAACTGTGGCGATGGTGTACTTTAACACGATAACTAATTATTATTTAATTTTTGTGAAAACGATAATAGACATGAAGGAGAAACAAAAACAAAATAAAACACAACGCCATAACTATCAACAAGAAATTCAGGAATACGCTGCAGAACCTATTCAAATGCGAACTGTGCAAGTGACCACTTTCCAGCGAAATGTAAACTTAGAATAAAACTGAGACGGAATTGTAATACAGATGTCTTAGATGATTTTGGCATTATTACAGAAAAAAATAAATGCTCTTTTGTTACAACACTGTTGTAACAAAAGAGCATTATGGATTTATTTTCATAGCACTGCCTAAGAAACTACGTTCAAATGAATTTGAACTCTATCACACAATCAGCCTATTGAGCCATATAATAAAATTATCATCCGAATTTTGATGAATAGAGCGTGCAACAGAATCAGAACAGAAGAAGTATGGGTTCGTCAGAAAAACTGGTACAAGTAATGCGACGTTTATGCTCAGAATATTATCAGAAAGAGCAATACAAATGCAGAACATGGACCTGTGCTTTATAGATTACACAAAAGGATTCGGTAAAATATGCCACAATGATCTGTTTGAAGTGCTCAACAACCTTGATATCATTGGGAAGGATATTGTTGTATTACGCCGGTGGATCAACGATCACAATCGTCTTGACAGACAACGACGATGACACTGTAGGAGGGTAGCCGGAGAGGGATCACACACATACGAGGGAGCCGTCGGGGAGTTGTTAGCCAGTCTCTGCTTCTTCAGCCAGTGGGGATCTCTCTTCTCACCCTCTTCGATTTCTGTCTCTTCGACCAAAATTTCCAGACTTATATAACCAAAAAATTCTTATGCAATTTAGCTTCTTTTTTTTCTTTTTGTTTTTTTTTGGCTGTCACTCAATTGATATCATCTGCAGCCAGATACATCTGTCAATCATCCTTGCCGGCTATCGTATCTCAAGTAAATTGTCACCTGTGTTTCTGCCTTTGATGCTGCACCATGCAGCCACCATCTACGGCCGGATATTTTTGTCAATCATATCTTTGTCGGTTATCGCTTGTGTTTCTGCTTTTGATGTTGCATCCTGTCACCGTCATCTACGGCCGGATATTTTTGTCAATCATCTTTTTGCTATTCAAGGTAATATATAACAATATTAGAATAATCAAGAACCTATACTGTCAGCAAACTGCCTGCATATGAATAGAAAATGAGTTCAGCAGATATACACGAATAGAAAGAGGTATAAGACAAGTATGCTTTCTGATCGGTCTTACTCAACCTATACATCGAGCCGATTCTTTGAGAATTAGAATTAACCAGTTCCTGTATCGATATTATAATGCTTTGACTTGTCATGCCAAGAGGGTCTACTCACTAACCTGTACGATAACCCACCACCACCACCACCACACAAAAACATTCAGAATTCACTGTATGATTTTGATCAGAGTTGATAATCTTTACACAGAACCAAACCCACATTTCAGAGCAACCAGCTGAGAAACCAGTGATCCATATGAAATTGGTATGACTAATAAGTAATTGCACATATTTGAAACATTTACCAATATATTCTGGTTAGTATCAATTTTACTTTGAAAACATTGACTTGCATCATGAAATACAACATAGTATAAAAGTAAATTACAAAAAAAATCACAAAAATGTGTATATAGTACACAAAAATGTATTACATTCATACATGCGCCCAAAATAGAAAGAAAAGTGAGTTTGTGTTGACGTATGGTCATTTATTGACAGTTTGGGAAATGTGTCCGACTTCGCGCTCGCACGCGTGTGTGTATATGTGTGTGTGTGAGAGAGAGAGAGAGAGATTAGGAAAAATCAATCTAACATGTTTCACTTTTATTGATGCTTCGTCAGAGATTGAAAGAAAATAGGTAAAAAGACAGAACTTTGGTATTTTCATTTTATTGTGAAGTTAATTCTAATAGGTTAGTACTGTATCATGTGCATTAAAACCGTAGATAATTCTATCTATATGCATGAAAGTTTATAAACATTCTATGTTTAAGCAGGCATAGAATGTTAATGTGTATTCGTAATCGTGTATGTGTCTGTCTAGTAGGAGGAGTTCTAATGTTTTCACTTTATGTGGTAAGTTGACGTGATGGGTTTGTATTCTATTAATCTGGGGCTTTTTTGTCTACATATTCTTTTGTCTGCATATTCTTTGTATTATAGATATGTTAGATTCTTTAAGAAAATGGATGGACATGTAATGTTATGTTTAGGTATCTGTTTATAGTTGTTTAATATCAATCTTTAAAAGTATTTTCCCCTTAAAGAATAATGCTCTTTTTATTCTATTTAGGATAGTGTTGGGGCGCTCTCCACCTTTCCACGGAAATGGACTATTCGAATCACTATATAAAATAGTAGTGATTATACCTCGAGGAAGGAAGTCGAGTAAAGAAGTCGAGTGAGTGAGTCAGTCGGGTATTTCCGGTATTGCACCGGAAATGTTCTACTAGTCAATCTATCACGTCTCTACGACGATACTGTATACTAATTACCTTGTTCTGTATTCTACTAATCCGCACCTCTTGTAAAATACTTCTCTTTCCTGTCAATACACCTACTTTTATAATATTACGTTGTTTTATATTGTTTCACATAATTCTGTTACTCAACGATAGATAGAAAAGTATTAATCCATCTATTCCTTCCAGTGATGGGTTAAATAACAGGACAGATTGGGTTCTATAGCCTTGGTCGGCAACCAGTCTACCACAGAAAGCAATGGCAACCTACTGCGGGATAATCTTCTGCCCAGTCAGTCATGTCTCTTTCGAGACATGATCGCCCAAGCGTGTATCACGTGTGGCACTTAACTGACTGATGTTTCCCTGACATAAAAAGTTTTGCATTTTTTTTTTTTTTTTTTTTGCATTTGAATTGGTATGAGGTTTATTTTTCTTTCAAATTATCTAATTAATCCGATGGTCTTGGAGGTGATGATAATGATTCTAATATTAAGAATGACTAATTTGCGTTGTGGTGCAGTGGATTTTGGCTCGGAACGAGAAGCCAAGTTCAAATTCCAGTTGAATTCGTTGCATTCACTTACGTGCAAATACCCTTGAGAAAGGTATTAATCCGTCTTTTCTCTCCGGTTATGGGTTAAATAACAGGACAGATACTGTTTTATAGATTTGATTGGCAATCAGTCTACCACTGAAAGTAATGGCAACCTACTGCGGGAAAATCGTCTGCATAGTCAGTCATGTCTCTTTCAAGATATGATCACCCAAGCGTGTATCACGTATATCACGTATGGGACTTAATTGACTGAATTTGTTTGCGAGTTTAGTTGAAAGGGTGAGGTAGGATTATTAATTTTGTGTAATTTTTATTAGAAGTGTTATTAGTGGTGTTTTAACTTTACATATGTTGTCAGCTCGTTTTTTAACGTCGAGGATGAAATGATGTGTGTAGTGAAGAAAGCTAAATGTTTTCTCAATATCTTTCTCTTCTCTATTTTACTATACCAGTTTACAAATCCTAACATCCCTGAAGTAGAATCCTGCGATTAGTCCAGATTTTATTCTTTGGTTGTAGTGAGAATAAAAATTTATTAGATCGTTTTTGTTTTTGGGATAAGAAAAAAACTTCTAATTTCTAATTAATGAGTCGAGTCAATGTAGATGTCGAGTCAATGTAGAAAATTATTGATTTCAAATTCGTGTGTGAATGAATACAATGGGAGTTTCAACCTTATTGAGTTTCATTATTATGTCTAATACTTTATAATAGGGATATGATAGAAAAGTAGCACTTTCTGGTAGGAAAATGGACTGGATTCTAAACATTCTAGAAAAAGACAAGCAAGAACACCCGATTAATGCCCTCAAATGTAAGCTGCGTTTTTTCTTATAGGAAGAATTGTTGGAAGAGAAGAAGTAGCAGTTAGTGATCACTGCATAGTTTTATAATTTTGTAAACAAGTGGAAGAAGCTTTTCTTTTATTTTTTCAAAGTGGTTTCTCATTATGTTGAGTCATTTTGTGACTGGTAGTGTATAAATATTTAATATTTAAGCTCGCCATTACTCTGTGTTCCATATTTCCGTTTCGTATTCTTTGAATTAAGTCACCAGAATGCTTAATATATATTTAATTAGTGGTTCCTAGGAACGGAGTCATAAGTTTTGCAATGGCTTTAGCTATTTTGTGGAGTGGACTGTTAATATTCCGCTGGCCTCAATCTGGGATATTACCAGTGTAGAATTTCAATTTCGTTCTTCTGTGGAAGGAGGTCAAACTTTGCTAGGAGATGGCAATTTGGCCCTAGATTTAAGAATCCCTTCTACTGTAGCAGATTACTGAAATAATCTTTCACCTGGCGGTACAAGCACCAAATTTAATATGCATGTGCTCCATGACCTATTCTCTCAGAAAAATACGTTAGCCACAGTGAAAAACAAAATGGCTGTTATTTTTCAAGATGGCCTCCATTTGATGTGATATAAATCTGTTTTGAGCTAAATTTTGATGGGATAATGTTTTGTTTTTGTGTTTTAACGTTCTTTGCATCAAAATATAATTTTGGGGGTTTCTGGACTTACAAAATCGTAATTATTGAAAACTAAGATGATATGGCCGGAATTAAATGACGAATGGCACTTTTAGCGCTATATTGTTCAAAAAGAAAAAAATGAAGAATTTTATAACATATACAGCAAGAAATTATTATCTTTGGATTCCCGTGGTGGATTAGTCAATTGTTTCGTCCTCACCTTTGCATGCACAACTGTGTAGACTTGACACTGAAGCGATAGCATTTACATCGCTCTCGGCATTCTGCCTTGCAGCCACATTTTGTTAACTGCTGACAACTCTGGGCAATGGGTAGAAGGGTCATACAGAAGACTTGCCAAACCTCACCATCTTTTACCACCCCCAGTTAGCAGGGCTTTCAGTTTGGATTTCGCACACTGTTGCCTGGCCCCATATACGGCCTGTTTTGTTAGGCAGAGTCTTTGACATGCTATATGAGAGCTGCGCTTGTCAGTGGAATGGCATCATAAGACTTTTGCCTCGAGTGAACAAGTCCCGTCTTGCCTCATTAACTTTGTCCATAGTGCTGTTCTTGTGATACATGGTGACAAATTTCTCAAGAACATTATACTCTGCATTTTCCACGACTGGTGGGTACTAACTTCTTGAAGACGGGAGGCATTTGAGGGTAAATCTTCCATGCCTGCCATGCAGTGTTTTGCCTTTTCCGCGGAAAACTGACAGAATATCACATCCAGTGAAAGCTTGAAAGAACAGCATGTCACTGGATTTGTCTGGGCCAAGATTCGCCATAATTGTCATAAATTGGCAACTACTTAATAAGATAACCCTGGCCAAATTTGACCCATGATATTTCCATGCTTGCGCCTTGAAGGGTAACAAAAACACTGACTGCAGCAACAAGAACATCATTGTAACACGCTTTAATCAACACAGATGTCATTTGTTGCTTGGCTGCATGAAGAACATGAGTGAAGATTCTGAAGTCAGCTCTCTCGTGGTTGCGAGTACTTAAGCCAACAAAATTGGTGGATCTTGATCTCCTGTGGTCACAACAACAACATTGTCAGGATACATGGTCACTATCTTATCAACAAGGAACCCAAAAGATGGATTCTCAGTAAGCTCAATGACATCACCATCCCATTTCTAGAAATAATAAAAATAAAAACAACATAGGAATAGCTGTTGAATAAATCATTTTTATTTACAAACATAGATACATGAATTCAAAAGAGTCAAAAAGGATTAAAAATAGTATTTAGTTGGGTCTTTGGGTAATTGGTACACTGAAAATCTGCAGTTTAGAAAAATAAATTTAAATAGTTGGTCCACGGAAAAAGATTTTTCTCGTTAGCGAAAATTCACTGATCATCTTTGTTGGAGTCGATTTGTTTGAAGTCGTTCACATGTTTCTTTCAGCACGCGCTAGCGGTGAATGAATAAACATGTAACCATGTCTTCTCCTGTGTCCAGCTTGGAGTCAGTTGCATGTCTGATCCTTAAAGTCGAAATCTGTATAGTTTTATAAGACATTTCTCCCGAAAATAGGGGTTTTAGTTTTCTCTGATTGGTCATATATTTCACATGGTGATGTCAATTTCTAACCAATAGACACTTTGGTATCATCTATTGTGGAATGTTTGGGGCATTTTCGTAATATTGTCTGTTATAAAATTTGGATATGTTTTAATAATGTATATGTCAATATGTAATTGTGCTGGAAATAGTTTCTTTCCTATAATCACTCTCTTCTAGTTTTGACACAAAACCAGATGTATAGAGCACTTGTAAGATTTGAGCACACTGCTCATTACTAAGAGCTAAGTTGACTACTTCGCTAGCCATTACCACCCTATTTACACTTACTTGTCCGTCACTTTCTTATTTTATAAAACTCACCAAATGCGCTGTAAAATTCCGACTAAGGATTTTGCGAAAATAATTTTTAAAAGTTTGTGTGTGTTTCATTGAAATTATTCTTAAGTTAATAATTAGAGGCCATTTTTAGCTTGTGGAAGGATGGAACGAATTATCATTTTGTGATTAATAATTTTACCCGCAAGCACTATTTAAAAGACCCATATGAATTTGGTTAAAAATACTGTAATTGTATTAACAGAACATTGCAGTAGAGCAAGGAAGGAAAAAAAATTCATCATTTTATTTAGTTATAGTTCAACACCATCTTCAGTTAATGTCACTGAAATACTTTCACGCGTGTTATATCAGGAAAAAAAAAAAGAGAAAACTGTTAATCCTTCAATGTCAAAAAGGAAAAAAGGAAGAACCTTTCAAAGACTGTACTGATTTGTCAGGCGTGATAACAAAAAAAAGCTACATTTACTTATATTTCTCTTTTTTCCTGATTTTTTTAAACTCTATGCTATCTTTTTATTTTATATATTCATTTCTTATTTGATGTAATTAAGCATTACTGTGTCTTATTTCCAGTTATTTTATTATTGTTCCTTATGCAGTTAATGTTGTTCTTATTTTCAGTTGCATTAAAGTTTAGTGAACCTAGAAAAATAAGAATTCAAATTCAAATACGACACTTGCTTTCCTTTAAGACCCATCTCTCTCTCTCTCTCTCTCTCTCTCTCTCCTACGCTTTTCCTGGTCTACATTTACGATCTCCCCGATATAATCAGTTCCCAAGTAGGCATATACGCTGACGACAAAACCGTTTAATCTCACCTCGAGCAAAAATCTGCTGAGGCTGACAAAGCGAAACTCATTTTTCAGTTTCATTAAAGTTTAGTGAACCTAGAAAAATAAGAAATCAAATTCAAATACGACACTTGCTTTCCTTTAAAACCCATATCTCTCTCTCACTCTCTCTCTCTCTCTCTCTCCTACGCTTTTCCTGATCTACATTAATGATCTCCTCGATGTAATCAGTTCCCAAGTAGGCATATACGCTGACGATCCTACCGTTTAATTTCGCCTCGAGCAAAAATCTGCTGAGGCTGACAAAGCGAACCTCGCCGTCGAGCTTGCAAAGGACCTCCAATCTGCGGTGGACTGGGGTAAGAAATGGCTTGTAAATTTTAATGCTTCCAAAACAAAGCTGCTATCTATTAACCATCATAGGCAATCATTCCTACCTCCCATTAGCATGGATCAGGCTAGCCTCCCTGAGAGCAAAACACTGCGCCTCCTTGGCCTAACTCTCTCAGCAGACCTCAAGTGGAATGACTATATCGAATCCCTTGCTAAATCCACTGCTAAGGTCAGTTCACTGTGCAGGACCAGGAAGTTTTTCCCTTCTGAATCATATATATAAATCTACCATCCACCCGTGTATTGAATACTGCTGCCATATTTAGTCGGGTGCCCCTGCTATTCACCTCGGAGTTCTTGACAAAATCCAATGGAGAATCTGTAATGTTATCAATACCAACTTGGCAGCTCGGCTGCAGTCTCTCTCTCACCGGCGTCATGTGGATTCCCTGTACCTCTTCTACAAATACTTTCACGGCTTCTGCTCCAATGAACCTAACTCACTAGCAACTAGGTCACACCCTTTTACAATGAAACTGATAAAATATAATCGCAATTTCTACTCTAACAGCTTCTTTTCTCGCACTTCCCGCTTGTGGAATTCCCTTCCGTATACTTGCTTCCCCGACAGCTACAATCTCCAAGAATTTAAATGCAAGGTCAATAGTCATCTCCTATCTCACTAACTCGCATTCTTTCTCTCAAGCTCTTGTCTCCATCCACTCCACTCCCATCACATCAGTATTCTCATTCTTCTATTACCCTCTTCCTGACACCCACTATAATCTACCCCTCTTTCTTATCATTTTCCCCCTATGTAACCCCCCTGTGCAACTGTGGCAGTAAAACTACCTTGTTTGTGTTGAAATGATTAAAAAAAAAAACCCTTCTTTCTATATACGTCCCTTCCAACTAAAGTGAATGCAACCCTTAAATGAAAAGAAAAGAGAAAGAACTGAATATGGTTGAAGCCGGTGGAAGTTTGCTGGATAAGTGTCAGCCATTTGTGACAAGCAATCTACCCAAATAAAAGACGCTCCACGCAAAACACAAGGAGACTTTTGTGGTTAGGCGAAACCAAACTTCGTGAAGGGATGAACAGACAGCTGAAAGATAAGGAGAGAAAGGACTGCCAGAGGAAAGAGCACGGTATGTTAAATGTTCGTCTGCTTAAGACATTTTCCGCCCATTTTTGAGACAAAGAAACAGTAGATTGACTTCCGCGACAAGTTTCTAAACTTTCCAAAGTAATTGCTGCTACCAAAGTTTGACTTAAAAACTATCTACTACCTAGCTGAACGGACTTTCGTAAACTCGAATGACAAAATCGAAATCAAATAAATAAACACATTATTAGCTTACACCTTTGTTGATTATGTTCGTTTATTTCCGAATCTCTGGCAGTTCTCCATTTTTTCTCGATTATTGGTAATTTCTTTTGCTGGAGAGGTTCAAAAGTCACAAAATGAATCATAATCAGTATGCTACGAACAAAAAGAAGTCTTGTAAATAGGACGTTCCTGTATAATAGCCAATTCAATCGAAATATCAACAGATAATACAGCCTGATCTGAATTGCCTGGAGCACCGAATGGTGATGCTTGACAAAAGCTAGGAGAGGAGGTAAGATACAAATCAAGTAAAGAAGCGTGTTGATCAGAATTCTTATTTGACTGAGAGACTGAGCTAAGGAAGATTTGAAAGTCTTAATACCGGCAACATCAGTAACATTAGAATGTATAAAAAATTTAATTTAACTAAATTTCTTTGTGCAAATTATAAAAAAAATAATTAATTGGGGATGAAAGAAGAGAGAGAGTATCTATCCTCTTATTTCGAATATTAAAAATGGTGTATACGATAACGAACAAGATTCGATACAACTACATGAAATTTGAAAGGTACAAACATTTATTACACAAACACGAAACAATATAACACAGTAACAATTTTACAAAATAGGCTTGCTCAAAAATTACTTTCGTGCGCTTTATTAGGAACAAAGCAAGATAACACCGTTGTAGAGGAACATTGGGTCAGAAGGATGCTGCGAATATTATGGATTGAGCATGTGAGCAATGATGAGTTCCTAGAAATGATGGAAACAAAAAGGAAATTAATACTGAGCATCAGGAAGAGACAGCTGAAGTTTCTGGGACATGCAATGAGGAAGGAAGGCTTGGGGAACCTGATACTAACAGGCCAAATAGAAGGAAAAAGAGACAGGAGAAAGCAACGGATAACAAGTACCTAATCAGGTGGATGACGGAACGAGGGTTGCATGGTGTTACAGGAAAAGGCGTGCTAAGAGCCACCAGAGATAGGGAGACGTGGAAAGACATAATCACCTACGTCCTGAAGGGACAGGGCACATAGAAGAAGAACCACTCTACTATATTTCTAACCGGGATGCAACGGTTAACCACTGTACTATATTTCTCAACTGGAATGCAACGGGTAACCTCTGTTCTATATTTCTTAACTGGAATGAAACGAGTAACCACTCTACTATATTTCTAACCGGGAACGCAACGGATAATCATTGTACTATATTTCTCAACCGGAATGAAACGGTCAGCCACTAAACTGGAGAAAAATTGGTAACCACATTACTATATTTTTCAATGGAAATGCAACGGGTAACCACTGTAGTATATTTCTCAGAGGGAACAAAACGGGTAACTATTCCAGTATATTTCTCAAGCGGAATGCAACGGGTAATCAGTCTGCTATATTTTTCTACGGAAATGAAACGGGTAATCATTCCACTGTATTTTTAAATGGGAATGAAACGGGTAAGCACTCTACTACATTTCTAAACGGGAATGCAACTCGTAATCATTCTACTATATTTCTAAATGGGAAACCACACTACTATATTTCTCAACGGGAATACAACGGGTAATCACTCTACTTTGTTTTTAAACAGGTATAAAACCAGTAACTACACTACTATATTTCTAAACGGCAATGCAATGGTTAATCACTCTTACATATTTCTAAGTGGGAATGAAACGGATATGCACTCTACTATATTTCTCAACAGGAATATAACGGGTAACTACTCTACTATATTTCTCACCGGAAAAGCAACGTGTAATGCTATATTTCTAAACGGGAATGAAACAGGTAATCACACTACTATATTTCTTAACGGGAATGCAACGGGTAATCACTCTACTATATTTCTCAAAGGGAATGCAAAGGTTTTATCATTCTGCTATATTTCTCAACGGGAATGCAATGGGTAATCACTCTGCTTTATTTCTTAACTGGAATGAAATTGGTTACCACTCTACAATATTTCTCAACTGGAATGAAACGGGTAACCATACTACTATATTTCTAAGCGGGGATGAAACGGGTAACCACTCTACTATATTTCTCAACAAGAATGCAACAGATAATCTTTCTACTATATTTCTCGACCGAAATGAAACGGGTAACCACCCTACTATCAACGGGTAACCTCTCTACAGGACTATTCACAAATTATTAAGCAAAAAGAATATATGGTGAGCCGTAATCACTTATTACATAGTATGTAGACAAAGAGTTAATATGAAAACAAGTATTTAATCATAACCTAATAAAACAGAATTAATAGATCAAGTTTAAATAGGAATCTCGCACATATATTTGAGTAGCAACAAAGATTGCTCAGCTTCCTAAACATGTCCCCAGTGGAACGTTTCTGGCATTAAATATTACCGGTGACCCTCTCCTTTTGTGCATCCGGATAGTGGTTACTTATATGATTTATCTTCTTGTGCTGTGTATGATAAATACGCACAAAAAATGTGGTTTTATAATTATTTATCCGCACATCCTCTTCATATAAAACAGTTCTTTTACAATGGGGACCGCTCATAGATGGGCCAGTATTAAAAATTACTCAAGCTCCCTCAGTACTTCCTGTTTGTGGATGCATTAAGCAAAAGAGATTTACCTTAACCACTTCCCGTGGGAGAGGGAAAGCCCAAGGGAAATTCCTCCTAGGAATCGAGCATATAAAATACGCATAATAGGAGTTTATATTTATTTGTACGCCCACTTCATACAAAATCTTACACAAGGTCGATTTTACAGTAGGGACCCACACGTACATGAAACAAAGGGGAAAAATGCTCTAATCTCCTCGACATTTCACCTTTGCAGATGCCTCAATTGTTAAATTAATGAGCCAGCTTTAATCTGGAAGGACTTAAGCTTAGTGGATTGAAAAACGTTAATCTGTTAATTTGGTGATATAGTAATTGAGCTGAGGCGTGTAGATTGGGATTCAATGGAAACGGGTGAGAAATAACTTTACAATTACTAAATAAACTAGATGAGATACATCTAGACATGGTCAGCGAAATTAGAAAAAAATCGACAGATGTATATAAATGGTTTCGTTAAAAATTCCCTGAAAGTTACTCAGATCGACATGCATTCATAAGGTCAGAGAGCACAACAAAAATGAGGACATTAGTAAATAAGGTAAGTAACTCTGTTGTTTTTTATTTTTAATTTAGTTTTTTTAAATCTTTATAACTAAGCGATTGTTTTGTTGACGTCTTTTATAATTAAATTTCTTCTATCATGTTCCATGTTCTTTTATGACCTTCCAAAACTTCCTGTCAATTTTTGTCTTTGTGTTTCATGTTCTGTTATTCTTTATTCAGGTTTATTACGCAGGTTACTAGCTGTTTCCCCGTTTCTGTTGCTGTTATTTTACACGGTAAGTGTTAAATTCTTGAAGCCTTCTTTACTCATTATGTATCTTAAAAATTTATTTGTGGTCTCGTTTCGCCTTTTGTTGGTCTCTTGCTCAAATGCGTCCTACACATAATAATCAAGGTGGTTGAAATCTGTGGATCTATATAGCCAGATGTAAGGGGTGATTTGGTTGCAAAAATTGTCTGACAGCCATGACTGAGTTCTCCTGATTTTTTGGCATGGTGCAGAGTCCTGCTGTCAGAAAAGGATATCTCAGCAGCCACCTTCTTGAACTAGGTGCAGCACAACCTCCTGTTAGATTGACTGGTGATAGGTGAGTTCTTGCGGTGGCTGAGTAAATTGTAAGAATGAATAGATCATGAATCAGATTATCTTGGTGAAGGATAGTCAGTGATGACCAGCCCTTCCCCACTTCCCCTTCGGTCTTAGCCAAATAGAATAAACTTTTCACTCATTCTTCTCTTTTAGCTAGAATATAAACTTGAATGTGCTTTTTCACAGTAAGTTAGTCAAGTTGACTTCTGCTCGAATTGTGGGTTCAATATTCACTTATGTTAAGGATAATCTAGTTGGCGATATCAATCCTCACTGTAAATTTGGTCTTTGCTGATGTATCTTTGGTTATATAAATATTTCAGAAATGTTTTGTACAAGTGCAAGGACACATTGAAAAAGTTGAACCACTATCAGCAAACAGCTTAGCATTATTTAGGACATACTTGCACTCATTACGAGCAAAGTTGTTTGCTGATAGAATGAAACATATAACATCTTGCAAGTTCCGTTCCAAAGATTACTGGTGGCTCTGCAAGAAAGTGATGAGCAACAGCAAACCCTTCTCTATTCAATCAATTTGAATTCCTCATATCCACAGCAGACAAGGTTGAATGTTTCCTTCTCAAATTTTCCTGCAACTCTACACTTAACTCGTCTGATCACCCACACCCAATTTCCCTCCTAGAACGAAAACCCAACTGAGTGGTATTTGCATAACCCCATCTCTGGTCTTGGACATAATTTCTAACTGGATTCCCATAAGGCGAGTGGAGGTGATGGAATTCCACCCACCATCCTGAAAAATGTACCCCTGATCTGGCTCCTGTCTTCTCTAAGCTCTACAATTACTGCCTCACTGCTTCCTGCTTTCCTACTTGTTGTAAATACTTAATCTGTAGTTCCTGTTTTTTACAAACTATGTGGAACTCTCTGACCCCTCTAACTACTGCCCTATAAGCCTCTTATTGCTTTTTGGCAAAGTATTCAAGGCTCTTATCAATGATGAAATAGTTAAGCATCTTACCTGGTACAACCTACTCTTTAATAAACAATATGGCTTTCTCCATTTTCAGGTTTACTGCTGATGTACCAACAGCCATCACTTAATATATATATATATACCAGGTTCTTGATAAGAATAGCAAAGCTCAAGTTGTGGCTCTAGATATCACTAAAGCATTTAACAAGGTTTTGCATACTGGTCTTCTGCATCAGCCCCAGAAATACTGTAGTGTCTGATTTAATTCAATCGTTTGTATTGTGAAATGAAGGTTGATTTGAACAGGCAAGATTCCAAATCTTTTCACACAAACACTGGCATCTATCATCCTAGGTCCTATGCTGTTTCTGATATTCATCAATGATCTTCCTATGTAGGCACCTATGTAGCTGACATCACCATTTACTTTTGTCTCAATAAGAAATTTGCCAAGGCTGACAAAGTAAACTTCGTTGCTGCTCTTGAAAAGAACCTCTAATCAGTGATGGACTGGGGTAGGAAATAGCTCATAAATTTTAATGCCTCGAAAACAAAACTGCTCTTCTTTAACCACCATAGAGATACATTCCTACCTGCTATCAGAATGGACGATGTCAGTCTCCTCGAGAGCAACACACTGCCTCTCGTTCTCAGCCAACCTGAAGTGTAATGACTACATTGAATCAATAGGTGCATCTACTGTTAGAAATGTTGGGTCACTGTGTCAGGTCATAAAGTTTTTCTTGTCAAAATTCATCTTGCACATTTATAAATCTACCATTCATCTGTGCATTGAATAGTCTTGACATATTTGGTTGGGTGCATTTGCTATTAATCTCAAGGTTCTTGACAAAATCCAAAGAAGGATTTGCAATGTAGCTGATTCTGACTTGGTATCTTAACTTCAGTCACTTTCTCACCAACATGATGTGGCTTATCTCTGTCATTTCTATAAATATTTTCATGGCAAGTGCTCTGACAATATTTTTTCCCTGGTGTCATGACCACATGAATTTAAGCATGCTACTATATTAGCATTTTGGTCCCACCCATTTACCATTGAAGTAATAAAATATAACTGCTTCTTCTACTCCTAAAGTTTCTCTTCATGCACTTTCCGCCTATGGGATTCCCTTCCATTTACTTGCTTCCTTGATAGCTACAATCTCTAGAAATTTAAATGCAACATCAATTGCCATCTTCTATCTCTTTGAATCCCATCTATCTGTTATCCTTTCTTTGACATCCCCCTGTGCCCTGTCTTTTTGGTCACTGTAACCTCCCTGCCTTTATTGGGGTGAAATGATTTTAAAAAAGTAATACTAAAATGGGTTTACACATTAAATGCAAGTGAATTTTAGAAATTATAGTAAGAGACTCTAGTATAGAAATTCTAGTAAGGCTAGTTTTAAAGAGCCGTTTAGTCAAGAAATCAAAGTCAAACACTTTTATAAAGGTGGTTGATATCAAACTATTTTTTAATAGGCAACCTAATTTATCTTGTTCATGGTTCACACAGGTCAAACAAAACCATTGTTTCTAATCATTGTGGAAATGTTAGGACAGGCTCTGTAATACCACTTATAGCAGCCTTTACAGTATACCAAGGGTTCGTCCCATATCCTGGGCAAATTGTCGGTACATTTTCTAAATTAGTTGGAGGATCAGTTTCTTGAGAATAAATGGCCACCTCCTCGTCTTCATGCATTACAGCAAATTTCAAGGTGGGGAACAGGTGCTTAATAGAGTGCGTTTGAATGCTGCTATCTCTTTTTAAGGTTCAGGGATTTAACTAACCCATCTTCACCATAAATGAGATTCAAGATTCGTACCAACATTCAAGGGAGCCTGGGTTAGTTGGGTCCTTTTATGAATGTGATATCTATTTAGTTTCAATACTTAGCAGACCTTGACTGCATTGAATTCTTGCCTGAAGGATTTGTCCAATTCATACTGGATCCTTTTTGGGTCTTCATTAGTGATCTTGCTGAGATAAAGATAAAGAAAGACCCCACATTGAAAACAGAATGACAGCTGTTGCAGATCCTAATCAAGGTCACTTTCATCCTAAGACATACAGGCAGTTGTCTCAATGTTACAGCAAGCTACCTCACATGTATGGTCTACCTAAGATTCATAAAGATGGTATTCCATTCTGGTTGATTGTTAGCATCATAGACTCAGGGTGCCATCCTCTGAATCACTTCTTTGTAGATATAATTAACCCACTGATAGGAAAGTCACCATCATATGTTCAAACTCCACCCACTTCACCAGAAAATTTCAACTCCCACCACCTATACAATGTAAAGAAAGGGATTGTCCAGCACCTGCAACATTGAGCAAAAGTCATAAGCGGCGACCCAGAGACATATAAACAGGAAATGGTCAGTATAAGCAGTACCCTACAACAAAACAGTTATCCAGGGTACATAACAACAACTCCAACAAACATGGGAGGGAGGGTGCATGAAGGTAACAACTCTCAAAAAACAGCCACAGTCTGTCTATCCTATGTGAAGGGGTTATCGGAGAATCTGTGGTCCATATAACATCAGGACGATCTTCAGAAGTGGTTCTACACTTCACAGGTATCTCTCCTGAGTAGGACCCCAAAACAGAGGAGGACATGACTAAGGAGTGTGTATGCCATTCTATGTAACTGTGGAAAAAAGTATAAAGGGGAAACAGGCCACCCTTTTAAGGTAAGGCTACAAGAACATTGCAAGGCCGTAACACAAGGAGAGATAGAAAAATAGCTGACCACATATGGAGGAAGAAAGGGAATAACCACCTCCTACAAGATGAAATTGAAATAATAGATAGAGAACGCCAATGGAAACTACATAAACTTAAGAAACCAGCACATATGCTAGGCTACAGAATCTAAGCCGACCAAGAATAGAGACTTATACAATATGGGAACTAGTAATACTGAGTGCCAGAGAAAATCATTAGTTTAAAAATTGCAATATGAGCTCTGATAAAAAAAAAATACTCAAGAAAACCATTAACATAAAAAAAATTGCAATATGAACTCTGGTAAAAAATAGTTACTGAACATTAAGTTTATAAGTCCCAGAAATTCAGTTCTTGTTCTTTAGGATACATGGCCCAGTGGATGTAGACATTGGTTAGTTTCAGTGACTTGACCCAAAGAGTTGTGAGTTCAATACCAGGCTACAAGTAATTTAGAGGGTTAGAGGGAGATAATTCATGACTACCAAAAGAAGCTTCATGCAAGGAATGAGAATGATATACCCCAGTGATAAAGGGCTCGGTTCAAAATTCCTAGCATCTGAATGAGGCTGGAGCGTACAATGACTGAAACGTTAGACAAATGGCAACATGAGGACAATAGACTAAATAATATAAATAGTGCAAATCTCAGAAATATAAACAAATACTGAATAGAATCACCAGAATTTTCTCATTTCATACTACACCAGGCAAAGACGACACACCATCATAACCAAGAGTTACTAACACTCAGGCAAACAACAGAATAATTGCCAAGAGAAAGGTTGTAGAGAGCCAAGACCACTAAAAAGTTAAGGCCAAGTTGATATGACATCAAGAACTTGTGACATCATCATCTTGAATTTTTTTAACTTTCAAGGAATAAGCCGTCGTGTATGTATTAGATTTTTCATGGTGTTTTTAAATTATTTATCTATTTTTTCTTTTAAATATTGCATCAACTTATAAACAAAAACAATACCTTACAGATGTGGTGTACCAAATTGCAAAGGAAATTATAAAACGGCTTAAAATTTCATGTATTTTCTTTTCCAAAAGATAAAGAATTATCTGATGTTTGGATTCATACTATCAAAAGAGATAATTTTTTACCTACTAAATTCAACAGAGTGAGTATATTTTTTGTATTAAAAAATAAGTAAATATAACTGAAACTTTTATGATTAAATCAATTTCATATTTTTGTAATTCACAACACAAAGTTATAACATAAATCTAGTGAGAAAGTTAATTCAACATGACTTGACTTTATCGCTCATGTTATTTTTAAAAGCTAAAAAACCTCATTTTTAAAAAATAAACTTCCATATAAATTCATAAAGGAATATTTTTATAGACATAAAATATAATTCTAATTATTCTAAACATTTCTTTAGAATTCTTTTATTCATAAATGAAAGAAACTTTAAGGATTAAATTAATTTCATCTTTGTAATTCGCAACACATTAAAAAGAAAATTGCAAATGTTTTTAAAAGCTACAAACCTCATTTTCAATATAAATTTATAAAGGAATATTTTTATAGGCATATAATTCTAATAGTCTAACAATTTTTTAGAATTGTTTTATTCATAAAAAAATGTTTTTTATTTGTTATTTTGATTTTAAAATGTATAAATGTTAAAAATTCTCTCTTTATTTGTACTTAGCTTCGTCACTGATAATCATTTTGTTAAATTAATAAATTAAATCATATTCCTTAAAAATATCAGAAAACTTCATTTTTCCTAGTATTGTAAGAAAAATTCTTCATATTTTAAATTTTTGCTGAATTATTTTTTTCTTAGATTTTCACAAGAATTTAAAATAGGTTTGGTTTTTAAAATTTTTAGATATGTGAATTACATTTTCAACCAGAGGACATAAGGAGAGAATTGTCAGCATTTGACAAAAAAAAAAACAGGTGTCAAAATTGCAGTTAGACTTCAAAAAACATATCTTCAGGATGGTGCTCTCCCTAGAATTTTCCCAAATTGCCCTCATATTTATCTTCATTGAGCATCTCTAGAGAGTCACCAAATTCTTGGTGAATTCGACTGGAGAATTCTGCCCTTAAAAGTGCTTTAAATAAAAGTATTACCAATGACTTAGCATATAAAAAGCAAAAGAAATTCCATAATATTGATGATGTAGAAGGGAAGTTAAATTTTCTTGATAAAAATTACTGGAATTTTGTTAGGCAGCGAGAAACACTTATTATATACAACATCATCAAAGCTCCATATCCAAAAATCAATTTGTTTCTTGTAATTGAATCTGATTTTACTGTACATGTGTTTTGTAGATATATGGAAATGAATACAATAGGGGACAATAAGGTTCCTAAAAATGTAACCAACCAAAATACTCTTGAAATTCTGATTGAAAACATGAAGAAAATTGACACAGAACAACAGCAAACCAAACCTCCAAATATGATTTTTATATTAGAATTGGTAATGTCATTTCTAGTATTGGGGCAAGAAGAATCAAACAAATATTTTAGTTCCATCAAATTTATATATGAGCAGCTAAGCTTAATGATGCTGAATAAGCTTGATTATTCAACAGAAATGATGATATTTTCTTCATTGTTATATAACTGCTCCCCTAAAGGGTACAGATTATTAAGCGATAGCAAAAATATAATTTTACCAAGCTATTCAACCATTAAAAGACTTACCTTATCAACATATATAAATCCTTTGATTGAGCAACATAACAATTTTCTTATGTATATTAAAAATAAATTTAAGTTACTAGTGCAGAAGGACACCACAGTATCTTTACTTGTTGATGAAATTCATCTAAAGTCTTATTTTGATTACAAGAGTGGTAATATTGTTGTCATATCTGATAACAGCAATGAAGTTGCAACAAGTGCATTTGCCTTTATAGTTAGCAGGATGTTGTGCATGATATGCCAACTAAATGTCTTAAAGCTGAGAATTTATTTGGTATAGTTAAACATATAATAATCAGTTTAGAGGAGATAGGCTTTCAAGTATTATCAATCATAACAGATAATAATGCAATAAATAAAAAAGCTATATTTTTTTGCAGTCCCCCATAGCATTGTATATCCCCACCCAGTTATGAAGTCTCAACCTCTTTTTCCTATTCGACTTAGTCCATATATTAAAATGCATTAGAAACAATTGGCTTGGTCAAAAAGATGCAAGTAAATGCATGCTGTTCCCATAATTTTGTCACAATGGAAATTATGAATAAGATAGTATTCAAAGTACCCCATTTTGTACCATACAGAAGCTTCATACCCTTGAATCTCAGTCAATTTTGAAATATTGTTATAAATTGACCTCAAAGGCACTTTCTCCTACTAATCTTGAAAGGCAAAATGTTCATTTAGTTTTTCAAATTTTTAATGAGTACACTATTCATGAATTATTGACCTTAGGAAAACAGAAATGTTTGCCTAATTTTGCAGAAGTTGCAGAATATACATATTTTATATTTGGTGGACAATCATGAATGTAAAAACACCATGTAAAGGTTGTTGGCTAAGAAATAGGTATTATAATTCACTTAGAGTAAATGAAGAAAATTTTAAATTTCTTTCTCTATTCTGTGACTGGTTAGAATCTTGGAACAGCATTTCTGGAAGAAATGGCAAATTAACAAAAGAAACTTTCACTGCTTTGCATCATACAACCTATGCATTTCTAGAACTGACCAAGCATTGCAAAGAAGAATTAAAAATGCTATATATATATTACTTGGCAAATTTCAAACTGATCACCTTGAGGCAAGGTTTGGTCAGTACCAGCAAATTAGTGAGGATCAGTATAATATCTCAATACGGCAAGTGTTTGAGTGTGAAAAAAAATTAGAATGCTATCAGTTTTAAAACTGAGCCTACCATTTAATCAGAAATGCAATAAAATTGATTTAAAGAATTTACAAGAACCAAAATTGGATGAAGTGACTGAGGAGCAAAAGTTAGCTGTGTATAAATTTAGAATTGATGTTAAAGAGGATGATATTAATAAATGTAGAGAAGTTCTTCCTGTAATGCTTGGCAGGTTATTGCTGTCATGTAGTTTTTAAGAAAATTAAATGCAATAGTTGCAAAGATTTAATATCTGGAAGAGAAAATGTGGAAGAAATACATGAAATAAACTGCTATTTTCAGGGGATTAATAGAGGTTCTTTCTTATGTCTTAATGATATAACTACAAATTCTCTTCTATATAATTATGCAATCATTGGTAAGCTGATAAAAAATCATTCTTTTCTTCATTCGGTGAATCAAAGAAAATTAGCCATGCATATAACATTGAATATTTTGGCAGATAATGAGCTTCTTTTTCATGTTGACACTTGTGATGAGAGTCACAATGTAGAAAAATAGCAAGAATGTTTGTCTGAAGCTCTACAAATGCTCTTTTAAATAATTTTTGTTCTAGGAAAAATAATAATATTACAAGTAACAAGTTATGAGAAAAAAGAAAACTTCAAACATTCAGCTAAAATTTGTATCTGTAATATATTTTTCTATTAGTATTACCTGATTTTTAAATATATTTATTGTTTGCATCTAATTTATTTGTCTCTTACTTATATTCAATTCTTTTATTTATTCATCATTTACTTGTAATGTGTTTATTTGTTTATTCAATTATTGTTTGTTCCCTTATTTATAATTCAGTTGTTGCCGTAATTGAGTAGCAATCATTTAATAATTACATTATTGTAACATTACAGAATAATTGTAAAAATTAAAATAAAAACATGCAAATTAAAACAATTTATAAAAAATTGTTTTCAAATTTGAAAAAAAATTATGAATAAATTTATTTGTCTTTAAATTTTGTATGTGTAACCTATTTTTCCATAAGTATTATTTGTTTTTTGAATCTATATTGTTTGTATCTAATTTGCTTCTTATTTATATTCAGTTGTTTTACTTCTTAATCATTTACTTGCAATTTATTTGTGTTTATTCAATTATTGTTTGCTCCTAATTAATAATTCAGTTGTTGCCGTAAGTGTAGAAGACTAAGAATAATAATCACTTACGATATTGTAACTTTACAGAATAATTGTTAAAATCAAAATAAAAACATGCAAATTAAAACAATGCTGATTAAAATTCTAAAAGAATATATATATATTTTTCAAATTTGAAATAATTAAAATAATGAGCAAATTTCAGTTTTTAAATTTTAAATAAAATGTAACATGATGTTTTGTTTATTTACTTTAAAACCGCTTTCAGCAACAGTTTATAACTATTATTAATCATTTAGAAAAGAAAAAAATGTTATTAAATAAAGAAAAAGAATAAAATTTAGAAAAAATAAATGATATTAGATAAAGTTCAGTTGTATACAATCTTACACTGTTTCTTTTTTCTTTATTAAACATAATTTTAAAAAGTTTTCTAAGACTTTTTCTTTAGTTTACAATCATTCATTACTGACGGTCTTGCTAACCAGAGACCTATGTAGGACTACTTTTGTGACATCATGTCATGAATGAGCTGGCCTTCACATTTCGATGGTCTCAAGAGAGTTTCTTCCACTCAACATAGTCAAGAGTACGTACAATATTGAGTCATTGCCAGCAGCCTAGGTCCTACCTGGTGCTGTTGGGTGAAAAATTTACAGAAATCTTTTGCATGTAAAACACCCATACCTTGATCTGATATTTATCGATACTCAACAGACCCCAGCAAACCCAATATGCAGGAAAACTACCAGAAACCCTGTTACAAGTACAAGGTCAGGGCGAGTGACACATTTACCTCTGTGGTTGTCAAACTATCAATGTTAGTTGATTTTTTTAGGGTATGTTGTATATACAGCATTGACTGCTGGATGCCAGAAGTATAATTTTGGTTTGAAACACACCAGAGTATTTTACTTACTGAAATTAGTAAATTTAATCTCTTGGCTTTTAATTAAAGCTAAAATTAAAGCTTCAGGAAAACTTTTTTATCAAAATTCAATTTAAATTTAGGTATCAAAAATGAGTAGGGGTACCTAATAGGAAGTTAGTGATAGAAAATCTTAAATATTGCAGTTGAATATAAATCAGTAAATGTGTGAGTGAGAAAGGGGTTATTCAGGATCAGCATTAGGTGAGTTGTATTCTCAAAGATTCAATAAGGCTTCTAGAGCATGTTGAGTTAGATAAAATAGTTTGCTCAAGTATGTTGCCTGCAGCATTCTCACTAATGATTTTGTTTTGCTCTAAAGTATTTAAACATTTCTGGATCATGTGACTGGCTTCAAACTCCAATCAACTGGAAAAATGTTAACATTTCAAAGAATTGCATAGATGTTCTCATATTTTAATATTTATTAACCAATGAGCAATAGAAACTTATGTGATCCTACATTTGTACAAAATTTTGTTGTTGAAAAAATAATCACATAGGAAATGTACTGAAATTATTTTCTAACCAATGACATTCATTGAATTGCAGTATTGAATGAAAGTAGGGTACTAAAAAGCCAAGAACACTGTTTGCAGTGAAGAACAGAATATCTTTATTAATGAATGATATTACACACAATGTTACTCCCAACAATTTATCAAGAAAAGAATCTATTTCAAATTTCACCACAGGTTTTTACTTTGTTGATAAGTGAACAAAAAAAAACAACTGATTGTGTTCTGGTTTTATACAATTTAAATCACTGTCTGGCAAGCTTATAGATTAGACGAATAGCCATTTTGGCCCCTTTTCCCAAAAATCAAAATTGATAATTGAATTTGCTAATTTTGGTCTTAATTGCCAGAGAGCAACCACAACAAAACAATCAGAGTAACCACAACAACAATTATCTTTCCAAAAATTAGACGAGAAAAGGTACACAATAGTGTTACAAGACATTTAAATCCTCAAAGACAGGCAATAATTCAAAAGTAGGCAATGTTTTTTTTCCTTGCGGCACTGGGCCTTTGCAAAAATTAGGGGTAACATTCTTTCTTACACAAAATGTTGTAAATTCATATACCTGTTTCAAGGCATCACAAAACAAATTTGAGGAATTCTCCCCTTCATTTAGTGCCCATCAAAGTACTCAGAAGGGACAAATTCTTGGACAGTATGTTCCATGTTATTAGCTGTTCAAGCAAAATAGGTCTAAATTCAACATGCAATGTTCACTAATGTGGATATGGATTCTAATGGTGATAGAAAGACACAAATATAGGGAGTTGAAAGGGGTCATTTTGTATTCACTTGGGGGGAACCTTTATTTTCTCTATTCCTTCTCTCTCTCTCTCTTTCTCAACACTTCTAAGTAATTACGATATTAGTTGCTTCACTCCAATCACCTTACAACTATATCCAATGCTGCAAGATTCATGGAGTTATTTAGAGGAACTAAATGTATTTTGTCTTCCAACCAAGGGGGCTTCATGTAATAACATTTGTTTCTAAAGACAATGGACTCTGAATTTTCTTATCTGTCCCTGATCATACTCAGAAATGTTCTCTTCCTCAGTAAGTCCCAGAGTCTCAATAGAAAACAACTGTTCAATGCTTCGTTTCACAGAACTTTTCCTGAATAGGTCTCTGCAAGGTTTACATCACATGAACCACTTTCAACAGCAAGATTCTTTAGATTCTCAATAAACTGACCAAACTTTGAGAACTCCAGTTACATTTCAAATCTAGTTAATTAACATGGGGATGGTCTTGTGGCATCTGGAACTAGTTCCACCAACAAAACTATTTCCCTAATCATTTTTTATTGGGCACCAAAGTACATACTGATATCATATTCAACACCAGTACCTACAAGAGAGTCACATTTAAGAGACTCCAAAATATCACTAGAAAAATACAACCATTTTTACCATCTTTTTTCTCTTTTCTCTAGGACACTGTAAATAGACAGAATGTAAGGCTGATCTTTCACACCTTTATTAAAGTGTTAACAACAGATTTTCTAGGTACAACATCTGGACAGAGCAAACTATGGTGGCTACAAAAAGAACAATATATACAGGACTAAATACATCTTCTTCTCTAGCCTGGGCAGTTATCAGCAGAATGCTTCTTGCTTGCCCAAGGACAGCACAATTTAAGTGCACACCACCTTTCTTCTTTGTGCTTGTGAGAAACATATCTCAGGTAATCATCTTTCCAGTGTCCATCTGCAACACAAAATTTGCAATGCTTAACAGGCTCCATCCTTATTCAGGTGGAAAAGTTTAAGTTAGAAGTTTTCTTTTTAATCTGGGCTTTTAAGGGCATGAAATTACCAGTTCTCTAAGAGCCTGAATGAACAGGTTGAATCCTTAGTTCTGCTACAACTTTGATAAAGTCATTATAACTCTGCAGAATATTATTTAATGTCGGATAATTAGAATTATATTGCTGCAAAAGTTCACTTTGCAATCCTCCAAGTAGTTTTGAAAATACAATGTGACTCATCAGTATGTACGTAGAAGTATCTTCAAGAAAATCCAGCAAAAATTGTTCTTTAATTCCCATAAGTTGGATTTTATTCTGTTTAAGAACATTTTAATACCTTCTAATCTTGAGTCACATGCTGGCTTATACTCCAAAATCTCTTTCAATGTCTCATCCACTATGAACCTCTTATGCAAAAATTCCTTGTTGAGTAAGGATAATGCAACTTCATAATTCTGGTCACAGATTGAGAGATGTTAAATGATTAGAAGTGCATAATCTGCTAAACAGCTCTAAAAGTATTGAGAATCTGGCTGCCTAAAATCCCACACAGGCTGTGTAATTCTTAATGTGCCAAGAAATTCTTTCAAGCAAATTCATACCTGGAGCTTTACCACTGAAGAAGAGGTGCCCTCATTAAAAGTTTCAGTGGGGCGGTTGAGACACAAGAGCCATGAATGAGAGTTCCTGACCTCAAAATCATCCTCAAGTTGTCCCCACCTAAGTGATAGATTCTGGTATACTTTGAGTCTCCTATCTTATTTCCTCCCAGCTTTACATCAAAGCGGTGCCCAGTCAGCTTGGGCTTCAGAATATATTGATTGCACCTCTGCAGAGGGATAACCCCCACCCAGATAGGGTCTCTTGTTTTCTGTGGGTGGTGACCCATGATGTCTGAAGATGGGATCTTGGTGGTTGAGAGTTTCAGGAGTCAAGAATAATTACTCCTGACTCCCCTCATACCACTTTCATCCTTACTTGGACTAGACGGGTGCTTGAATAGGCTTGATTCAATCAATCAGCTGTTCCCATCAATCTCTAACACCTGTAGGTTTCTTTTCCTACAAATGCACTTGTGGAACACTTCCAACCTTTTATCTTATAGATGCTAGAAGGCAGCAGCTGAGTCAATAGCATTGAGAGGTAAAGATGTAGATTACTGCTAAAGTCTATGACAATCATTAGCTTTTACAAAATCGACAGATACTCGAAATCATACTCTCAACTCTAGTATACTGGCTGTGTATCCTCCTCTCAACCAAGGCAAATGGGTTTCCCCCTTGGTATATTCACAACAAAAGTTAGGCTCTGGAATCATTAGAGTAAACTCCACTATCTAAATTATCACTTTTTCTTATAGCAAAATTGCAAGAGCAACTCTACAAAATATACAAAAAATGAGAAATGGAAATTTACTAAGTGAAGGTGACTGTAAAAAAAACTGCAGAATATCTTGCTAGGATGAAGTCTTCCCACAAGCTTAAATGCAAAACATTCAGCATGAAAGGTTGAACATATCAAGGGGGAAATAGAGAATTAGGCCTGGTCATATCTGAAGAAATTCAAACAGCAATGGGGGAAACAAGGAGTGTTGTATACTAATATGAATTCAATGGGGATGATTAAGCTGCAACCAAAATTTTGATGATATTCTTCTCACTGATAGAATGATGAATGTAACATGCCTATATAAATAAAGGCATACAGCATTTTCTTCATTTGCTACTTGGTGACTTTGGTTGTGTAGTAGGAGGTTAATTTGGTGGGGTCAGCACAGACACATATGAGGGAGCAGCCAGAGGCCACGCTCATCTGCTGTATAACTTTGTGTTTCACTCAGTCTGTCTTCTGATCTCAACTGCTGACTGACTCCAACTCATTCACGCTGATAGAGCACAAGGAGAGATACAGATCTGAATTCATCATGATAATGAAAATAGGGTATGCATAAGCTATGCACCATGAGAGGAAAAAATGCATTATATATACTGGGATATTAAGTCATGATCAGAATAGCTCCCATTGTGAAATGAACTACAGCCTCAGCTCAATATTGGACTGTGAGCAGGTGAAACTAATGATACTAATTTGTGAAAAACTTGTTTGTTGCATGCATGTTCACTTTCTGCTATGTCTGGGCATAGGTGAGACCTTAGAAAAGTGGTGTATTTTCACTGTTCTATATGCCATTGAGCTTTCTGAAACTAGTGCATTTGTTGAAGCCCCAAACAATTAGATGCTAACCCTTGAATTTCAGTCTTTATTGTATATATTAGATATTTTTTTATAGTGTAATAACTGCTGTTTAAATAAAAATCTTGCATCTTAACTGGTGTAAGATATGGCTTGTTAATTTTAATACCTTCAAAATTAAACTCCTCTCTTTTAATTAACATAGAAAACATCTTTTTACTTTTTATCATGATAACTGATGCTAACCACCAGGAAAATAACTCCTTGCATCTTTTTGGTCTAACATTTTTTTTTTTACTGATATGAATTGAAACAGTTATATAGATGTTCTTATCACCAGAATTTATCTTTTACTGTTACACACCTAGCATTCTGTCACAAAAAACAAAAAAATATATATATATTGGTTGGAAGCAACCACAGGAAAGTATTCCAAACAGGTTTACCAGGCAAACCAAATTCTCGTCTTGATCACTGATACGATGTTCTCACATGAACGAACGATTCAAAACTCTCCCCCTCAAATGAGCATACCATGTTTTATGCACTCGACCTGGCTACCACTCAGCCTATGAGTGTCCAGAATCAGTCAATATAAACAGCTACAAGCAACATCAATTCTATGACCACGAAGTGCTGTCCAATTCTCCTTCCAACCGAAGTTCATCAATTCGCCGTCTCCACACTCCCTTGCAAAACATACAAGGTAAGTCACCAAGGTAAGTCACTGCTACACATTCATTTATGCAATGAATACTGTTGACACATTTAGTTCATTGTTTCTGCTGCATATCTAGAGATACTGCAATATAGCTCCTATACCTTTCTATAAATATTTTCATTGTAATTGTTCTGATGCATTTTTCTCTTTGATATCTTGACTTCATGAATTTAAGTATAGTACTAGATTGGCAACCAGGTTTCATTTTATACATTATTTTTTATTACACATGATAAAAATTGTAAATATAATGTCAATCATCAGTTTTTGTATTCTTGAATTCTGTTCTTTTAGTGTCATTTCAACTTGATCTTTTCTCAGTTTCTTTCATTCTCAATAACCCTTTGTGTTTTAATGGTTATAATGACTTGCTTGATGTGAAATAATTAAAAAAATGTATGTCTATAGTCCAGTTTTGTTTTCCTCATTAAATATCAGTCTTTCTCATTATCCAAAAACCAAGTGTCCTTTAGTTTTGTTTTTTTGTAGTAATGAAATTTAATTGATCAAGATTGGAATATTGAACAGTGTTATTTGCTCTGATTTTAGGAATTAGGTCAAACTGGAATTACTCAGCATCTCCAAGTTTGTTAATTTGCTATGGTCTAATCTATTACCAGATAAAACAGAAGGTTACATATTTCAACATGTAACAGCTTCAATAAATTGTGTGCAGCATACAATATTATATTTAATGATATTGCCACAGTACAAAACTGGACTGACTGTCATTCAATATAGATTTGATGTGAGCCTTATGACTAATACTAATTTTTAGCATCCTATTTTTAGCATCACCATGTCTTCATATCTGTAACTACACTACTACTGTGGATGTGGTGACTTGTGCTACACTGTTAAATGACCATAGATACTACTCCTGAAAAACATTTTCAAATACTTACAGATTCTTTTTTATGTGATGTCTCCTCAACATGGATGAGCATAGTCTCACAAACTCCTATCCTCCTGCCTCTTGTTCTACTGTCATTTCATGCAAGCTCGTCAAGTCTCATGCCAATGATATGCCCTTTGAGTGTTAAGTTTTCCAAGTCTTTCTTCATCATCTATCGAAGAAACTTCAGCTCTTTTTCTGATTGTATGTGTTTTTTATTTTAAAAAATTATTTTTTTACCATATTCGTTAAGAGTTCCTTTTTGCTTACTCGTTTCATCCATGGAATTCCTAGTGTCATTCTGTAGAATGACATTCCTGCTGGCTCCAGTTTCCTCTTCATCTGTGGTGAGATTGTCAAGTAGTTGTTACCATACAGGAGGCTTGATATCATTGAACAATTTAGCACTTTGAAATATATACATATAGTTTTTTTTTTTACTAAATGTTGATCTGAGGCCCAAGAGTGATTTAAGATAAAGTGTTAGAGAATGAGGTATGTACAAACAGGAAGAGGTAAGTACAGATTATGATCTGTAGGATAGATGATTGTTGACCCTAGATTTGAAGAGGTAGAGATTGGAGTAATCAGAAAATTATCATCTCAGTAGTCTGTTGCACAAAGTAGCAATCTCCTTACCACTAAAATATGGAGGGAATGTGGATGATTCTCTCCTCCCAATGTATCATGTTCTTTGTGTCTGAACTGGAATTTGTAGTGGTTTGTAGATTTTGTTTGCCATTTATTTTGAACACCCAAACCAAATTACCATGACTTTAATTTTTTGTATGTATGCTTGTAATTTTTACTTTTCAAAGCTGGAAATATAGATTTTTCCCATTTATTTTATTTAATATTTTTTTTTTGGAATTGAAGTAAATTTTCTATCTCCTGATTTCTAACAAGCATGCATAAACAAAACATTCAGGAAAAGAAATGAACATATTCTGGCATTTCAAGAATTTAGAAAACCTCTTTTCAAAAGATTTTGAATCAAGATGTGTATTTGGAGCAATGAAAGATCTTTGCAAATATTCAAGAGCTTTCCCACTTTGAAATCAATCATGGCATCAGAAATTTTCAAACAAATATTTTAACAGCTTCTTATTTTAAGGAAGAAAAACAACTACTATTACTAGAGTTATTCTATGTTCACTTAGTTTTAGGAAAGAGCAATTCTTTAAGCATTTAAAATATGTTGTCTAATAAATTTCCCTATGCCAGATTTTAGGAAACAGTAAACATTAAACCAAACCATAAATCCACATTTGTGAAACACACCATATTTTTCATCAAGAGGGCTATACGCAATGTAATATGGCAGATACTAATAAAATTTCATATACTAAAAGATTCATTAGTTCATGACTAAAAGATAATGCACATGTAATATGAAAAATAAATCAAAGTATCAATTTTCTTTTAAAAGAAAAAATTCATAAATGAGAATATTAAGATCTTTAAATTGCACACATATGTATATATATATTTATATATAAATATATAGTTATAAGGCATGCTATATTCATCAGTTAAAGTGACAAATATTAAAGATAGTGTATATCAATATAAAAGTGGACATTGAAGTCAACACTCAGTGGCAACAGTTTGTTTTAGGCTAGAGGCAATCGATAATTCAATGTCCACTTAAAATTTTATATATATATATATATCTTCAACATTGAAATCTTTAAAAAATTTCTTGGAGTGTTGAAAACAGCTTCTAAGTTATAAATCTCTTAAAATGAACTTTGTCAAAAATTATAATGTTTTTCAAAGCTAAACATAAGTATTCCCCACCCCCTAATTAGAGAAGGGACATTTTTCACTGAATATTTTTTTTAATGAGGTTCTTAAAAATTATCTTTCATCTTTTCTTACAAAAATACCTTGTTAATTAAAAAAAAATTTCTATATTAAACATAAACCATAAAATTTGTATTTTCTGTTGCTAAAAACCAATGATTAACAGTTTAAGATGATCTAGTGGCCATTTGGTTTTGGAAAATGATTTACACAAAAATCAAGTAACTGTAATGAACCAAAAGTGTAATCATGAACTCTTTGTCAGTTTCTCTCTAAAAAATTATTTTTACTTTAAACAAAGGACATAGTTTTAGAAAGTAAACTAGAAGAAATATCTAAATCTAAACTTATTTAATAAATGGAACTTTGTGTGTGTGTGTGTGCATGTTTGCTTTTAAGTCTTTCATGTCAATGTCCAAAGAGTCTGAGCTCCAGGACCATGGATTAGTTTTAAAGCTTTCATTACACTAGAGCAACGCCGGGCTATACTGCTAGTATTAGGATAAGTATAATTTAGCTTTTTGATTTTTTTTTAAAATATTTTATAATAAATGTTTTTTACACATACCTAAAACTAATTTATTTAAAAACTAAATTTATTCTAATATTAAAGACTTTTATATTAAATAAAGTAGATTAGTAATGGCCAACTTTTATAATCTTGTTCTCCCATTGAACTAGACATCAAAATTCTTGAGTCTTCATACTAATGTCAGATGTTTATCAATTCACATCAGGAAATGCACTTAACACAATGACAAACAAGCTTATATTCCGGTAGGCCTTGACAATAGCATATGTTAATTACATACAAATTGTTTTTCTACACTGTATGGCAAAACATAGCATCTTTACTCAAATATTAGCCACCCATGATGGACCTCAAATTTTGAATAAATCTAATAGCTTTATCTATTAAAATAGAAATGGTGGTGACAGGGTACAGCAAACTAGAAAAAACCATAACACAAGATGAAATCAGTACAACTTTTATGAAGAAAAAACAAGAATAAAAACAAGTATATATTTAACATATTTGATCAAATATTCAACTTTTCAAGACTTTGTTCAAATATACTCATTAAGTTCAATATTCCCTCAAAGCCTATTTTCAGGAACATGTATATCAAAAGTTATGGAGGAAGTGTTTTGTGCATTGATGCAAGATATAAAATGTTTATAATAAAGTAGAATTTGAGAAATGAGGCTAGCATCTTTAAAAGGAAACTCAATATTCAATATTTTAATGTTAAAAAACATACAATATTTTAGTAAACTGTCTGGTAAAATTAAAGATAATACGCTGGCATGTCAAAAGGGAAGTGCAGCAATTTGACATCATATTAATTCTATATAGGTTAGAAGAACTTTAAAGGAATCACTTCCTGATTATGTCATGACAGCTGTTCACAGCTCCCTGATAATTGTCGTTGCAGGATCTTGCAAGCAAACAGACCTCTCTACTATAACCCATTAATGTTCAGTTAGGTTCATATTGGATAAATATGGTAGCCACTCTCTTTGTTGGGTGTTTCCAGAATGCTTCTCAAACTAATTCTTTGCAACTTAAATAATGGTGAATTATCTTTTCACTATTTTCATATTTATAATCATTTTCTTTCATGCTATTTTTATTTAATGTCAAAATAACTTTTAAAACTTTAATTTTTACATAATGATTTTAAATATTAAGAAAGATATTTCTTAAATTTACTTTTCAAATAAAAAATGCCTACAAAAATTAATTTACTTATTACTCACTACATGAAGAAAGTAATTGCCATAAATACACTGACATGCCAAAAGTCATAGAGAAGGTGTCTAGTATTGGGTAGGACTCCATCTAGCCTGGTGATGTGCAGCAACATGGTATGGCACTGAATCCATGAGTGTTTGTGAACCATACTATCTTGATATCTGTCTACATCTCCCTGATAATTGTAGAATCTTGTCCATAACTCTCTGATATGCAGAGAATCTTATATGCAAATGAGAATCTTCACAATGTCCAATAAATGTTCAATTGAGCCCATGTCATGCCATTCTTCAGGAGGTTCCTCAACTCAGTTCTAGATAAGTTGGGTCTGATAACATGGTGCACTCTCCTGATGAAATAACATATTCTTGTGGCACAGAGGGAATAAATATAAAGTTCATATATGGGTACAACTGTTCATTGGTCAATGAGATGTTTAAAACCACCAATACCATATGAAACCACTAATTTGCCTGTTGAAAATTGGGGTTTATGTACTCATGGAGTATATACCACATCTAAATACTACTGTCAGCACAGAAAAACAAGAACTGAAACCCCCACAAAATAAACCACACATGACCAGTCTTCTAAGGTACAATTAGTGATATGAGGTGCTGGGGCACCCTGGTAGGTCTTCTACTTTCATATGACTGGAAACTAAAGAACACTGAACTGATAATATATACTTCTAGTATCTCCTGAATTGAATGCGGATGTGTGATGAATCAGAACCACTTTTCTTTTATAACAGACAATTCTAGCCAGATTATTAAAGACCCTTGGTGGCCATTGGACTATCAACAATTGAAAGCTTGGTACACAAGTGACACCACAATTCAAGAGTATTGAATGTCTTAACAATTTCAGAATTGAAATGCCAGATCCATATTATACATTATCATACTTTGTTCAAGCTTGAATAATTAATGGCACCTTGTCCATATGCACACTTCCACCAGATGTCAGCACAACTGATATACTTCTGAACATTTCCATGTCATCAAGAATACTGTAGCACTATCTTTTACATACTGCCAACCTGTGATTTCTGTCATGTCAGTGTACACAAAAAGATTTGCACATAACATTTTTCTTTTAGCAAAATTTTGTAGTAAATTCCCCTTCAGAGCGAATGAATTAAAAAATTTTCTTTAAAAGAAAAATTTACCAAAATATGTACTTTTTTTTTTAAAGACTCTTTCTTAACTTTTAAGTAATATTTTCAGGATCAACTTATAATTTGTATGTATTCTTCATATAAATACACTCTTAAGCCTTTTTAGTGTTATCTAAAAATTGAAAAATTATTTTCTGCACCCAAAATAATTTACAGAATAAATTGTTTTTACTTATTCAATTTACTTACTGTTATTGTTATCAGTTTAAATTATGAGAATGCAAGAAGGTTAATTTTGATGCTTCTAAAACTAGAATGAATTTACACTTTAAAGGTGTGACACAACTGCCAATGCCATGGAAAATGGACTTGGAAAACTGTGTTCAAACCCAGACTGGGACAGTTTGTATTCACTTCAAAAGTGTAATTCAAGCTCTTCTCCAGCTACAGATAAATATGAGAACAACTGGAGCAGTATCATCCTGTACAGCAATCTTTTGAATGTTGAACTAGTCCCATGAAGAAAATCCAAACTTGTATGCAAAAATTGGATCTCCATTGATTGTTTGACAAAAAAGTATGCAAGGGAAATTTGTTTGCTTTTATTACATTTTATATTTTTTTAAAAATTAAACATTGCAGTTCTTATGGATGTTTTACTGATTTATCATTTTCTGTTCTTTGGATACTGAAAACTCAGTATTTTTAGCAGTTGTTCACTTTTTTTCATTTTTGCATTAATTGTAAAACTAAATGTTATTGAGTATATGTAAATGTAAATTCCTGGGTCTACTCAATTTGAGTCAAAGGTTTTAGAGCTGTTAACTTTATTACCCCATACATAGTCATTATTATAATGAGCTGTTATAATTGTTAAAAAAGTTGTATATAGTTGATTTAATAAAAGAAGTCTTTGTCCAAAACTGTAAACTCTAAAACATTTCTCAAATTTCAATCATTTTATGCACACTGGAGAAAAAGGAAAAAAGTTTGAAAACTTTTAAATCATTAACTTTCATGAAATATAGTTTCTTTCTGTAAATATTAACAATAATATACATGATAATCATAATTTTATTAGCATTTTAAGTATGAATATAATCAAACTATCAACAATTTTTTCTTTCCCAGATAAAACAATTTTATGTACATCTGTTAATTTTTTCTTTAAATTCATTTTATAATGCTTTTTGCATTATTCATTCTTTTTTATACTACCATTATTTCTCTCCAATCATTCAATTTTTTTTCTTCACTTCTAAGCCAAAAGTCAGTTATTCTTTTGTTCCATTAAATATTTTTAATTCTGCGTTTTTTCTTTTTTATTCTCTCCTCTTTTTTTTCTTTTTCTGTTTTTGTTTATAAAAGACAATTTTTCAATCCAACCCCTTAAATAAAATAAAATTTTCAAACAATTGACAGTTCTCTGGGTATGCAAAAGAAGTGTATCTAGGTAGTGGACGATCATGAAAATAGATAATTCAAATGGAATCAGAAATGTGAGGTATTGGCTTTAACTTTAACAATGAACTGGGTGACTTTATAAGTCAGAGATTTCCAGTGTTTCAATCTGGACAATTCCACGTTTTGCTTCAGCCCGAAACTTGGCTAAGTCTTTTCGTGAAACCATTCCTGTCACCTGAAAAAAAAAAATTATTCAAGTTAACTTTTATATCAATAAGGAAAATTTCTTTAATTTCAAACTACTCCGGTTTCCAGAATGGCTTGACTGCTATCAACATTTCTATGTGCAATGTTCCTTATTGACATGGGCAATAATGGTTCTCTACAGCTTCTTGTTTTTTGTAGCCCATGCTAAGATTTGACATTTTGCTATTCTATTCTCAGTTCCGTCATCTATTTACACAAGATATTTAATTAAGTTATTTGCTGTTTTCTCTATTCCTTTTGCCTTTGTCTTTTGAGTGTCAAATTCTTAAAGTCTCTTTACCATAAATTCTGTCTTCATACATTTGATGTTTAGTCCTTTCTTTACACTTCTCTTATCTTCATCAATTAGACACATCATGAGGATGAGCACATTCAATATATCAAAGGTCTTTGTTAAGGTGAGACATAGGGTGTTGCTACATAAGCTCACAGTTATGAAATTATTGGAAGAAATGTGAGTATATAGGAACCCAAATCAAACTGGTAACATTATAGAATCTCTAGTAGAATCATCTGATCTATGTAACTTTAATAACTAAATGTACACTTACCTACACCCAGGTACCAGATCAACATCAGCTATCAACCTAACCCTATGCTCCCAATCAATTTTCATGAACCTTCAATGAAAAGTTCATTAAGACTAATGTAGCAGTGATTATTCACCTATTTTCCTAAATATAAGCAAGATTATGCCAGAAGAAAGGAAGCCAAAATGGCAACTAAATAAAGTTAACTGGTTAAAATTCAATGAACTCTGCTCATCTCAAGTCAACATGGAAATTCTCAATGAACCAAAACTGATAGTCTTCTTTACAAACATATCCACACAAATAGCAAGATAAACAATACCCAAATCTTTTTTAAACCAACCACATACCAAATCAAAACCCTGTTTTACAGCAGAATGCAGAGAATCAGCTAAAATCAGAAAAAAATGCTAAATATATTATTACACAACCCAACCACAATCAACTTACAAAACAAACAAACAAGCTTGAGCAGCAGCACACTGTATAATTAAAATATCTAAAAGAGAATCTTGGCAAAACTGTCTCCCGGTTAAACAACAAAACCCCAATAAATAAAACCTGGGAAATAATAAAGAAAATTAATGGAAAAACATCACAGTTGTGACAGTTCACTTATCTAAAACAAATGGAGATTAATACACTGAAAAGAAAAAGTAGCTAACCTAATAGCAATAGAATATCAAAGAAATTCCTCAAATATTATACTCCTAAAGTTAAAAAATATAAAAACAATTGTGAACAAGAAAAACTTATATTCACTTCAGTATTCTTTTTTACTATGAAAGAACTAAAAAACTCCATAAACAAAAGTAAAAACTCTGCAACTGGTCCAGATTAAATTCGTTGCCAATTTAAAAACACCTGGTAGAAAAAATCTTAATATTTCTCCAGATTTTCAATGATATGTGGTGTTTAAATAAATTTCCAAAATTGTGGCTTGACTCTGTCATCATTCCAATTTCTAAATCTGGCAACAATAATTCCAACCTAACAGACTACTGATCTATTACACTAACAAGTTGCATTTCCAAGATAATGGAGATAATGGTAAATGCTTAACTAATAGGATACCTGGAGAGAAACAACAACTTATCCAGCTGCCAAAGCAGATTCTGAAAGATCAAAAACCAATGATCAACTTGTACAGCAAGAAATCTTTTATTCATGATAGCTTTGTTCAAGGTCATCATGTGGTAACAATATTCTTTAATCTTGAAAAAGCCTATAACACCACATGGAAGTAGAGTATCCTAAAAGACATGCACAGGATGGGAATAAAAGGAAGACTGGGTATATTCATTCAAAACTTCCTATCAGTTCAAACATTCAAAGTATGAAATGAAAACACATCAGACATGCACAAGCAGGAAGCAAGATTACCTCAACGTAGCATTTTATCAGTTACATATGTTCTCAAAATGAATAGTATTATCAAAACCATTAATACAGGAATTGAAATATTCCTATATGTAGATGATCTCTCAATATCATAGTCATCATCAAACATGCCTTTCCTTGAAAGATGTGTATTAATATAGAAAAATGGATCCCATTTCTCCAAAACAAAACTGTTTGTATTTCTGCAAAAATGAGCCTACTATTCTAATAATAAAAATACTAAATAGTCCAACAAACAAAATGTCAAGGAATTATCCGACATCATTTGACATTCAATTTATAAACTAAGGCATTAAAATTAAATAACAAGATATTCAATTTAAAAACTAACTCATTTAATTTAAAGAATGAATTTACAATTCACTAATTCTAATTTAATTATGCCATTATTACGTTAGTACCACATAGTTTGATAGTACATGTTTACCTCTCTTTTTGATAGCAAACTTAACTTCAATGCTCACATTGATTACCTTAAACAAAAAATGTCAAAAAGCTCTGAAGCTTCTAAAAGTAATATCAAAACTGAATTGGAGTGCTGATGAAAAAGTAATGCTCAGGATATATAGGCTGCATATCAAATCAAAATTAGATTATGGATGCATCATATACAATGCCACACATAAATCTTATCTTAAGAACTACAAACCACACAAAATCAAGGACTGAGATTAAGTCTTGGGGCCTTCCAGACCTCATCCATCCAAAGTTTACATATAAGTGGCAATGAATCACTGATATGACAGAGATGGGAAAAATTATCCCTCTAATATGCACTAAAACTACACTCCAACCCAAACAATTTAGCATGCCATAAGACATATGAACCTCAATATATTCAGTTATCTTTCTCACATATCTGAGTAATTTGTTCTCCTTTATTCTTACTGCTCACACAACAACCATCTTCAGTAACTCTACTTTTAATAACCTTTGGGCCTTGTACAGGATGCAATAGGTAAACTGTCACCATTTTATATTTTTAATTTCACACATGTGTGTTGTTTTTGATTTTTGTCAACTGCACAGTATAGTAAGGTCAGTTGAACACAGTTTGTTAGAAAAAGAGCATCATGACATAATTAACTCTGCCAGAAATTTGGAAATGGCATGGTGTGCTGCTTGGTATTTGCAGTAGAAGCTCCAATTAGAACATTTCAGAGTATTTGAGTGTGCTCTATGCATAATAATCACTGAGGACAGTGCAGAGGATCTTCAAAGAGTGGATGTGTCTAATGATGATTATGAATGTGTTTAGAGTGATCACTAGTGATGGCAACATTATACCTCTATTTTCCCACAAGGCCTCACTCAACATGGATACCTATATTAAGTACCTTGAGGAAATGGCTGTTGGAAGACTGTTTGGCAATAGGACTATGCATCATTCCACACAAGCAGGAGAACCCAGTTATAGCTGTTAGACAATTTCTAAAACCACATTAACCCTTATTTCTGGCCATCTAACTCCCAAAATTGCAACCCTTTTGATTATTATGCATAGAGCACAATTGAGTGAGAGACCAACAAAACTTCTTGTAACACTAAAAATGAACTGAAGGCAAAAATTGTGGCAGTTTTCATCAACTTAAACAATGCGATCATCCAGTTGAAGGAGATTCTGAAGTTGTCTGGAGTCCATGGTTAAAGGCTAAAGGCAATGCAATTTTACTGAATAAATATACTCTTTAGTATTTCAAGATATTTTTGTGTAATTTTGATAAATATGTTAAAATTTTGGTAAATATGTTAAAATGAGATGACAATCTTACTTTCATTTTGTGTAACTTAGATGACAATTTATCCATCGCACCATGTATATGGTGAACATTAGTTAAAAAGAAAAAATAAGTTTCAAATTTTTTTCCTTCTGGTGATTTTAGGATGATTAAGACCTTCAAAATACAGGAAGTTATGGGTAGCCATTATTGCCAATGACATGAAAGGAACATGGTGTATAGAAAGATTCTTGTTACTGAGGTCTCTTGAAAGTATTCTCTTAAGTTGGCTGATTCTTTCTATTAAAAAGATAGCTGATGGGGTGGAGGTCATATTATTTATCTAAGGATTATGTATACTCATGAAAAACCAACAAAGGATGACATTCTGCTATAGCAAGGATGGACTAACTTTTTTTGTAGAAAGCTGTATCATTGTTGGTCCTGTATAAAGTAGACTGTGTCACAATAGCAACCTGAGTCTCACAATGACAGTATAAATATTAATCACACATGTGCATATTATATGTATATTTACTTGCTTAGTGCCCACATTTTGTGAAAAAAAAAAAAATTCGCAAATATATAAATTATTTTCATATTTAATTTATTACATTTGATAAAATTTGTGCTGATGAGAAAGATTTTAATAATCAGAATTCAGTTAACACAAAATAGATTGTTTCCCAATCTGTACACCAAGGAAACATATTTTTTTATTTGGTTAATGAAAATAAAATATCAAATGCATATGGTTTTTCTTTTTTTTTTCTTTATTTCTGTTTGGAACAGATTGCTATTTTGTGCAGCATCTAAATTTTTAATCAACTTTTAAAATGTGTGTGCTCTTGCAGACTTCGTACAATGCAGACTGCATGCATCCCACTGGCTGTTGTTAGTCTCTTCATATTCTATAGTCTCCATCTGATGATATTAAATGACAAATAATATTGCAATAAATAATCAAGTAAAACTTAAAATAAAAATTACTAATTAAATGAAAATCAGAAGAATGCAATAAAGGCCAGCTTAATGTGAACAGAACAGAAAATATTAAACTGTCAATACTAGCAAGTAAATATACGTTTTTTTTTGTTTTGTTTTTTTTTGTTGTATACATTCAACATTCCTTCTTCAGGTATATTTTTTACTTTTTCTCATTTAGAGGAACAATTCAATTTTAAAGTTGCAGTTTTTCTCATTGACAGGTTTAAAACATCCTAAAAAATTATTTTTTTTAAATTAATAATTCTTTGTTAATCTGAGAAGATTGCATTGTGTCCATTTTTCAAAGTGTAGATGGCCAGCCATGAGGGTCATTTTTTCTACTTCTAAGCTGAATCTCTAGAAAGATTAATGGTCTATTTTTTGCTGTTAAATAGGGCAAGAAATGGGTGACTAAATATAATGCCTCTAAAATGAAACCACTCTCTTTTAATCGAGATAATCTTTTTTGCCTTCCCATTAGCATGGCTGGCACTAATTTCCAGAAGAATAAATCCTTGGTCAAACATTTTCTGCTAACAGGAAGTGGAGAAATTGCTAGTCTTGCTGCTGGCATGAAAGTTGGTTCACTGTTGTGCAATACAATTTGCCTTGCTGTAATCTATCTTGCAAGTCAAAATATTTGTTTGTGCATTAAATATTGCTACCACATTTTGTCTGATGTTTCTACTATGTTACAAGATTCTTGATAGAATCTAAAGAACCTGCAATATTATTAGCCCTCACCCAGTATCAGTCACTTTCACACTACTGTAACATTGCTTCCCTGTGCCTTTTCTATGAATATTTTTCTTGATAACTGTTCTGCTATTTTTTCTGTTTCAGTACCTTGACTTCACGAATTCAGGCACAGTCCTGGATTAGCAGTTAGTTTTCATCATTTTAAGGATGAAATTGCTAGATGTAACTACAATAAGAATTATGTTAATAATTTCTTCTAAAACTTCTCACTTGTGGAATTCTCTTCTAGCTTCTTGCTTTCCTATCAACTATGATTTTCCAAAATTTAAATGCAACTTTTCTTATTAATTTCAGTTCTTTTATTTTATTTTCTATCTCTGTCAATAATGTTTTTTGAGTTTCTTTCACTCTCATTAACCACGCTTTTTTTTTTTTCTTGTTAGCTTTGTTGACTTTTTTGGAATGAAATGATTGAAATAATAAAATCAATTTACCTCATTCCGATCATTCACTATAATTAAGTGTCGTAGTCCAAGGCCTCGGAAAAGGCGGAATAATCTTGGTAAGGAACAAGTCTGAAATGCAAGGCAAAATGTGTACTTACATTGTATTTAATACTTAGACAATAAAAAACAGATATTTAAAGTAGGTCTAAACAAAGTGTGATGGTGGGGTAGATGTTTGCTCAGCTCAGTGCTAACAATGACATTAGAATCAATACATATTTAAGATATCAAATACATACACAACTTTCTCTTTCACTCACCCACATGAGAATAACATTTTCTTGGAATCACATTATAAAACCAATGCTTTAACTTTTCAGATCAGTCAGTTGTGAAGATAGAAGGTATTGTTTATCAGTTGTAATGACCTTTTACTTGATGGCTTATAAAATCATTGATAATTTACTATACTGACCTAATTTCAAACCGAACACTTTATTACGATCACTGGGGTATATCATTCTCATTCCTTGTGTGAAGCTTCTTTTGGTAGTCATGAGTTATCTCCATCTAATTGGACTCTCTAAGTTACTTGTTCACCACTGCTGTAGCCTGGTATTGAACTCACAACTCTTTGGGTCAAGTCACTGGAACTAACCAGTGTCTATATCCACTTGACCAGAATAACTGAATTTCTGAGACTTATAAACCTAATGTTCAGTATCATACTTTTACCAGAGTTCATATTGCAGTTTTCGATGTTAATAGTTTTTTTGTTTTGTTTTTTTATGTTAATGGTTTTCTCTAGTATTTTTTACCAGTGCTCATATTGCAATTTTGACACGAATGATTTTCTTTGGCACTCTGTATTACTGGTTCCTATATTGTATTCATCTCTATGCTTGGTCAGCTTAGAAGATTTTTGTAGCCTAGCATATGTGCTGACTCCTTAATGTTACGTAGTTTCCAGTGGCATTCTCTATCTATGATTTCAACTTCATCTCATAGGGGGCAGTGGTCTACTTTCTCACTCCATATGTAGTCAGCTATGCCTGATTTTTCTATCTCCCCCTGTGTTATGGCCTTACAATGTTCTTGTAGCCTTAAATTAAGGGGGTGACCTGTTTTCCTTTTATATTTCTTCCACAGCTACATGGAATGGTGTACATACAGTCCTTAGTCATGTCTTCCTCTGTTGGGGGTCTTACCTGTGAAGGGTAGAACCATTTCTGAAGATTGTTCTGATGTTATATAGACCACAGATCCTTTGTATTTTCTTTGATAATGTATCTCAGCTATAGAATTGGCTTTAGAGCTGTGTAATACTTTGAAGAGATGGCATTAGAATCCACAGCTGGCACCATGATCCTCTCATTTCATATAAACAATAGAAACTGTTCACTCCTGCAGTTATCTGAAACACACACAGGTTGTTTTATCTACAGGCAGTTAGTTCCTGATTTCTCTGGGCCTTTTTCTCATATCTGTTTTAAAATGACAATTTGTACTCATCATAGCAAAACTAGAAACCTATTGCTATGATTATAACATTTCTATCGGTAATAAAGCAATTTTTATTTGACCAAGATTTTCAAAGGATAAATTATAACATGCTTTATAATTTGAACCAAGTGTTGGTTAAAGGTTATCTGGTAGTACTGAAAAGACACAGTTCCATCAGGTTTTGACTCTAGACAAAAACCCTCTTTATAAAAATGCATCAATAAAACCTGATCAGCAAACTGATTTCTTACAAAGGATACATATTCTATTCACATGAACCTATCCTAAAAATCTTGTTGACATTAAATAACCCATTGAGGCTGATATGCCATAAAACAAAATAAATCAAACACATGTGACACATAGATGGATACAAATGGTGAGAAATATACAATAAGCATGGAAAACAGAAATAGGAACAATCTACTGTCATGGATTCCAAATTGAGATTACAAAATAGGACACATGTGGGTACATCAAAGATATTTGAATAGTAAGGTATATAAACCATTTTTTTAATCCATTAATGCTAACTGTAAAATTTAGCACTAATTATAAGTTAATAAAACTTCAATGTTATCAGTTTATACCTATAACCCTTTAATGCCTGTTGTCTCACAAATGCAAGGGTTATCATTAATAGACAAATAATAATCTCCTTTTCTACTAAGTAGATCCACTATCTGAGCTATAAAGCAAATAACCATAAAATTTAAGCAATTTATTTGAGTCATCTTAGATAATGTTAAACTATTTGAATGTTTTATGGGTTACCCCACTTAGCTTTGCCAAAAATTCTCATTAGAGAGTGTTCTTTAAGTCTATAAAATGACAAGCATATTTTTCTCTTAATTCTTACTTCCAGCTGTAGCTGAACGTAGATAAAGAACACTGCTGATGGGGCATGTTCACTTCCTTGGCCCTTTGTTGACTTTTGAACTCTCACATACAAACGTGTGTCACATGTGCTTGTTTTTTATACACATGAATACTCTGTCTTATAGTTAGTTTCAATGTCTTTTTCTTTCAATTCAATTGTGTACACAGGCAACTATTTTTATTAATACATGAATATAATTGTTTTAAATTCATTGTTTTGTGTAACTCATTTTTACCCAGACTCACATAAGTCTGCCAATATTGTTTGCATGACAAATGTTCCAGGGACCCATAAATATTTACTATATAATGTACACACACTCATATCAAGTATTGATTCCCACTACAAAGTGGTGACTAATTATAACATGAACAACATAGTAACCTGTAACAGTTTTTTGGAATTGTTAAAATGTATTGAAAAAAATTCTGAAGTAATTATTTTGTTGATTTTATCTTTTTCTTTTAATAATGAAATATAAACAAACTTACACTGTGCACTGTAAAAGGGTTATTTGCCATATATTTTCTTAAGTCCATCACACATTCTCGATCACTCTCTGTAATGTTAAGATCCTGAAATTGATTAAAGAACAGGACTTTTAGTTTAGGTAGCTGGAAATAATCTTTTAACATGTGCAACTCATTTTTTTTTCTTTCTTTCAATTATTTTCTTTAAAGAGCAGGCAATTTTCAATGGAGGAAAAAGTTCATTGATCTGGAAATATTTAAGCACCTCGATAAAAAGAAAAAAAAAGAAAGGAGAAAAATTACTTAGTGGAAACAAATTAGGAGTTGAATTATAGCAGAAGAGAAAAAATAGCAAAAGAGAATTAAAAAAAAACTTTTTTTTTCAAGCATGAATGTAGTATGAGCATTAACCTAGCAATTTTATGATTTATTTATATAATAAAAATTTAAAAGAAATCTAAGGTGAAAAATCATTAGAAAAAATAAAATATGACTCTTATTGCTAAAGATTGTGGTGGGGTCATCTCCCTGATTTTGGTAGAAAAAATAAAATCTGAGTGATCTTTGTAGAAAAGGTAGAAAATTGAATTAAATGTCACATTAACATTTATATAGGCAGATACATATATTTACATATTAAATTGCAAAGACCAAAAGTTTGATTGTTCAAAATGAATCTGCAAAGTTCGAAGTAATTTTGTTGTAAGTGAAGAAAGCAGATGTTATATATGCCAATATATGTGTGTGTGTGTGTGTGTGTGTGTGTGTGCATGCCTTGCAGTCAAAACACTTGTCATTTTCATAAAAATTTTCCTAACACAGTGTAATGAGATGAATATGCATAATGACCAACCATTCTGTTTGGCATTCTTTGATTCATTAAAATTAAATTCAAATAAACTATCTTATGGAAATTTTATTGCAAATGGAATAATTCATTTTTTTTTTCACATGATGATAAATTTAAACAGGTTTTATCAAAATCACTTAGCCTGTCATATCTGAAGCCCATGTAAGATGAGGTAAAATACATCAGAAAAAAAATTCCCAGTAAGCTATGAAATATCTCAGGTTAATTTTAAACTTTACATATTATTGGTAATTAATGTTGTCTGTCAGACTTTTTAGTTAAAACATGAATAGGAATGTAATCCCAACAGAAGTAGAAAAGAGTGACACAAGTCCAAGTGTTCAAATATATTTATAATTGATTTTAAACAACACAAAACAAGTTTAATTCACTAAAATTTTAGAATTTATTCATCTTAGATGACTAAAACAAATAACTTGCCCACATTAATGTGAAGGGTGATTCTGAGATCTGGACTGCACTATGTAGGTCAGGTATGGTTCAAAGGTAGTGATTTTAGAAATTGGTTGGAAAAGGCAAAAGGTTGGGGTCACATTGCTAGAGGGCAGTCGCACAGTGCTGCTGTCATCTTTTGATAAAATATGAAATTGCATTTCTTATGAGTGTACTTTACATAATCTGATTGACAATACTGGCATACTGTAAGTGATACATTCAATGACAGAGGAGGGGAGCCATATGAAATTTGACCACAGGCTGTAATTTATTAAATATTTGAGCTTAACAATTTCAAATATTGTAGAAACAATCTTAAATATGAATGCTGGTTATTATTTAAAGAAAAAGGGATACGTATGAAGATATGAAAATTTTTCCATTTTATGGAAACAGCAGTTAAACACTATCTTCATTTTTCTTTCATTTTTTCACTGAACCCTAGTAGTGTTTTTTCTTATTTTATGCAATCAAACCAGAACATTCCATAATAAGGTATTGGCAGGGCATAACAAAGTGAGGAACAAACAGTCAAATCATACATTTTAGATGCATCAAGGGTAGTCTTCAGTGATGCACTGTTCTCATTGCCAATTTTGGGTTTTGCATCATATTGGCTCCAACAGCAACCCCGACCTGATTCTAAACGAGTCAGGTCACCTCCTTGAACGCATCGTGCTACGCACTGTGACATTGCAAAGAACAGTAATCATAAAAACTAGCAAGGTCGGACTTCAACCATTCTTACTGACATATGTCAGTCAGTGTCATCCAAGGAAAATAGGGCTTTTCACGCTCCTCTACTATATAGTGATGTCTTCTTTTTTCCTTTACCACATCTAGTTTAGTTTTACTACTTCCAGAATCCATAACGAGGTGAGCTGGAAACTTTATTGCATTGTTTATGTCCACCTTTTACATATTAAATACTAATCCCACAGTAATACTAAATCTGTAACTAAACCTACCCTCATACCCAACCCAAAACTATCTTAAAATCTCAATTAACTTGCACTAATTTACCCGGATTTCCTTCCCAATTTTGTCCATTACTGACTAAAATAATTTGGTGACCTAATTACAATGAATAAATAAATAAATAAATAGCTATGTTATCTACTCAATTGAGTAATCTATACACGTATTTACAATCTGATACATATTTCTCAAAATAAATCTACTCAATTAACACTAGCAGCAACATCCTAAATTTCCAAACTATTACTGCTATGAAACTATATTTTCTCCCCCATTCCATTCATAATACATATGCAGTTAGGCTTAAATATTGAAATAAATCCACGAGTAAATGCTAAAAAAAAAAAAAAATTAATAATGGCAATCTGTAAAAACAAAATAAAAAACTCCTATCCATGCCCCCTTAACGTATGCCAACTATTCTTAACCCCTATCCATAACAGCTTGGCTACCCTAACTTACTGTATTGTCTTAATATTCTCTTACAACATATAACGTCTTGTAATTTTGATTCTGAGATTTCCCTTAACATCCTCATTATTTCTTTCATGGCTCTGATCTCTTAAGCTAAATCCATTTTGATGACATTTGGACTGCATTGATAATTTCCTTCAGCGCTCTCACCCTAACTTCCCCCACTATGCCTATTTAGACACAATTAGGTCTTTACAAATAGCCCCAAAAAGTAAAATCTTTTAATGAAAACCAAAAACCAGAAAACAAAAACGAAAAAACACATTTATGGGATTTTTGTGTGCGCCTGTGTGCGTGCGTGATGTCCGCATGGATGGGTTGAAATTAAGTAGTCAGCTAGTCAGCTGTGAAGGAAGACTCAACTTGAAGGAAAGAGTTTGTTTATTGCTATTATATCTTAAAGCAAAGAGAGAAAGGTTTATGTTTCTTCTATCATGGTGAATAGATTACTGCCTGGGGCCTGTTTGGCTAAATTCCTTGGTAAACAAGGTGGATTAATTCCTACAGCAGTATGACCTGATGTTATTCTTTCTTTCTTTCTTGCCTTTTAATCTCACAGATTTCTTGTTTTCCTAAAAAAAAATAGCTTATTAAAAGGTGGAAAGCTAAGGGCAGATTTTCTCAGTTTTATATATTTTACTTCCCACATTTTTGTATAAGAAATTAGATTCACACAAAATAAATAGCTCATTTAAACTTTTTGCAAAACTTTTAATACAACCTTTTTTTTTCTTTTTTTTTACTGATGCTATGTCACATCCTTCATTCCATTTCCCAGGCTTAGAATCTTTGCATTGATAACAGCAGTCTCTGGCAAAATGATTTGGCCCAGAGCAGGTGATATCATCATGGTGACGAATCAGTCAGTTAGGTGCCATACGTGATACATGCTTAGGTGATCATGTCTCAAAAGAGACATGACTGACTGGGCAGAAGATTATCTGCAGTAGGTTGCCATTGCTTTCTGCAGTAGACTGGCTGCCAGCCAAGGTTAGAGAACCCAATCTGTCCTGTTATTTAACCCATGACTGGAGGGAAGTAGCGGCTTAATACCTTTTCCAAAGGTATTTGCGTGTATGTGAATGCAAGGAATTGATAACAGCAGTCTCTGGCAAAATGATTCGGCCCAGAGCAGGTGACATCCCCATGGTGATGAATAGCTGGGCTCAAATCATTTTTAACTGCAACTGGTATGGCTGCAGCAGCTTGCTCCTTGGTCTCTCTTTCATTTATCATGATAGCATGGGCTCTAGTCAACAACTGATTGAGTGTCCTATCTTCCATTCTAGATGATGCTCGCAGTATCTGTTGAACATGTCTAAGTAATCCAAATACAAAAGCACTGGTCATCTATTCTGCAGGTAGTGAGGCAATTGGTAGATCAAGCTTCTTCAGTTCCACCCAAAATACATCTGTTTTACCTGTGTGCAAGCGCCACATCTGGAATTTGTCATAGGTCACAAACTGGTCAGTTCCAAATACAATTAATAAAGAACATTTTATCTGCTTGCTCTTTGCTAAGTTGATTATATACTGCAAGAACATCTCCTCTAAATTGAAGGAAAACCACAATCTCCTTGGTTTGTTCTTGTCTGTTCAGCTACTATAGCTAACAGGAAGAACTTTCTCTGGCTATACCAGAGCAACAGATCCAATGGTAACAGATTTTTTTGTCACTGCTTGTAATGAGTGTAAGCACATCCTCAAAGAAGCAAAATCTCTATTCACTGGTAGAATGAGACACCATATACCCTCTCACAAGTTTGGTTCTACAGATTACTAGTTTCTCTCCAAGGGTATGCTGAACAAAAGCAAATCTTCATTCTCTCCTCTCTTCAATCAATTTGCTTTACTGGGAAATTCTCAACTCCACTCTCAACTTATCTGAAGTATCTGAGAATAGTCTGAGTGATAGGCATATAACTTTGTCCATGTTTTCTGCAATAATTTCTAAACCAGATCCTCACAAGGAAATGTGCTCCTAAACTGGCTTCTGTTCTCGTTAAACTTTACATTAAAGAAATTTTATGCTTCTTACTTTCCAGCTTGTAGGAAATCCTCTGTGGTTCCTTTTTTTTAAGAATTCTGGGAAACCTTCTGACCCCTCAAATGATCATTCTATTAGTCTCTTACCACTTTTTAGTAAAGTATTTGATGCCAATTTGGTTAAGCATCTTACTTCCCTGATAAACAAGAAAGTAAACTACTATCACCAGCAAGTGGTTTTCATTCTGTAAAATTTCTGTATAAATAGCATTTTCAGCAAAACAATTATTTTCTAAAGTTTTTGTCATTATTTGTCTATATGTCTGAGATGAGGTATTGTAATTATTTATATTATTTACAATGTTCGAACTGTTGTCTTTATCTTTGTTGTCAATATTTTTTTGAATATGGCAATAGAGATGAAGAAAACTGTTCAAGCAATGTAAATAGTTTTTGTCATTATTCTAAGTCTATTTGAACTTCCTAGTCTAGATATAGTGACACATAGTTGCTCATAAGAGAATAATTCATCTTTCTATAGGTAGATTCATACAGAAATTTTATGGAGCTAGAACTATAACAATTTACTTTGTCCTTATGGCAGATATTCAGCTAATAACAAAAGTTAATTCGGCAAACATTCATTTTTCACTTGTTTAAATAATTCAATAATTTTAGAAGAATGTAAACAAATTCTTCTGACTTATTTAGATAATCTCATAATTTTAAGGAACTCATCTAATTTGTAATAGTTACTGTAAATGCTGTAGGAAATAAGGTTTTAACTAACAATGCTGAGCCTAATATTATAGAATTCTATAAAAAAAGTGCAATATTTTCAAAAAGTTATTTACTTTACATCCACTTTTAAAAGAAAAGAAAAAAAATTTTTGAAAATAAGATGAAATTTGTTTTCTTCAAAGGAAAGTGTTTTGATGAATTACATTTCATAGTTCCACCACTTCTACCTTCACAGCCAAGACCCACTATACTACATACATTGAAGTGAGCCAGCTTCATTCCCTTCATATTCTATTAGTGAGATGTAAGTTCCACTCAGTCTTTTCCCATGAACTGCAAATTTGTGGAACCAACTTCCAAGAGAATGCTTCTCAAGTTCCTAACCTACAATCTTAACCTGTTCAAATCTAGAGTCAACTGTTATCTTCCCCACATATCCCCATAAACTGTGCTTCTTACTCTGTAAGTCCCTATCTCAAGTGACTCCTGTGCCACTTGTACATTTTTTTCTGCTAACTTGCGATCAAATTTTCACAAAGTAGATATACACTTTATAAAAATGAATTAAAAAAAAATGAAAATTTTTAAAATTGGAATTAAAATAAAACATATGAAATATTTATTAAATTATTTTAATTGTTATAACAATTAATCATTATTCCTTAAGTTAAAAATGGAATTTGTTAGCAATATCTATAAAAGGCTGATAGTAAATTTCTAAAGAGCCATCCATGTAGTCAGTTTTGTCTCCTGGATGCAAGGTGGGAGGGACACAAATAGTGTGTGGCTTTACATGCATCAATAAAAAAAATATAACCCTCCTTTTCTTATTGAAAAAATGTTTTCTGTAAGATAATCAGAACACACAACTTTCTTTGAATGAAACTTTCTTCCCTCTCAACCTTCACCAAACCAAAATTTTCATCCCAAAAATTTGGCAATGCTTTAATGAAACAGTCTTTTGTCAAAACATTACTGCAAAGTTCTATAGTTATGATTTTTTTCCAAACTTTTTGTCCAGTAATAATGAAGAGTCTATCCAGCTTCATGATAATTCAAGACTTTGACCTCCAGAAACTTGGTAAAATCTAATATAGTTAAGCATATATGTCCAACTTCACCTTCCCTATTCACCAGACTTCCTCTTTACAGATTACTGAGACCATCAAGTACCTTTGAACAGAAAATGGCTATCTTTAGTCAACAGAAAGTAAATAATCTTTCAAGACAATGGCCTTCTTCCCGCTGCATGATTAACTGAAAGTCTCTTAGAAAAGCTCTGTTAAGAAAAATTGCTTCATCTTCTGTATTTTCACAAACTTTCTCTTTCTGGTTATTCCTTGTTTATGGACTTGCAGAATCATTGGGATGGTCTAAGGCTGACATCAAGAGAAAAGGTTGAACAGAAGATGGTCTTGTATTTTACATAAAAACCTAAAGAATCTAAATAGTATCTAAACTTGTTGACAGATGGGAAAAGCTTTTAAGGAAGCAATGGAGGATGAAATATTTCTATAAACATTACAATCTTCATTTGTAATATAGACAATAAAATTGAATGTAAATTTTGTTCCAGTCTGTGTATGTACACACACACACATATATATATATATTATATATATATATGCAGTAGCGGGCATAATATAAGGAACGGAAACAACAAAGACATAAATATGTGTATTACTTAAAAAGTAATGCATGATTAGCAATGAAATTTTTACCAAATAAAGATTAGGGTTTAATGCATAAGTATTATACAAAGTTAGTTACAAAAATTTACATGATAGTTTTTTTTAAATAAAGATTAAATGAAACAAAGGAAATAAACTACTGGACAAAAGTTAAGCAATGATCTTGTTAATACTTGATTGTGAACAAAATATCAAAAAAATTTAATATTTGGTAAACATCCCCTTATTTTCAATGACTTATCTGTATCGTTGATCACATGATCTAATTAATTTCTTGCAAAAATCAGCAGTAATTTCCTCCCATTTGTCTTTCAATAACTCCCATAGGTGATCCTGGTTTTTTGGGTTTCTTTTCTGATCCCTTTCTCCAATTATCTTCCAAACATTTTCTATTGGATTCAGCTCAGAGCTCTGGGCCAGCCACTTCATTAGGGTGATTCCTTCTTCTTCAAATAAAGCCATAACCTTCTGAGCTTTGTGGCAACGTGCATTGTCCTGCATGAAAATAAGAGATTCATAAAGATTATGGTGTCATCTTGGTAGCACATGCTGCTGAAAAAGCCTTTTGTAAATCTCAGCATTGATATTGCCATATACGTGAATGATAGGGCCAACTCCTGCAGATGAAATCACACTGTCGCCACCAAACTTAACTGGTTTTTGACACATTGAGAAGACAGTCTTTAACCTGCTTTACGGCTTACATAAGTTTTGCCCTCAGAACCAAATATAGTAAACTTGGACTTGCCACTGAAATGAACTGTATCCCATTGTGCGTCAGTCCAAACAACATGTTCTCTCGCATACTCCAGGCGTGCTGTTTGGATTCGCTTTGAAATGAGAGGCTTCAAAGCTGGAATAAGTGCATGCAATCCTGCATTTTTTAACCTGTGAGCAACCGTTTTCCTTGAGATCTTATTATCTGTCTCTTCATAAAATTTACGGGCAATTGATGTAGCAGTTTCAAAATGGTTTTTTGTAGATATTCTAACAATTCTTTGATCTTCTCTTTGTGATGTTTTTAGAGGTCTGCGGGTTTTTGCTTTTGCATCTAATGTTTTATCGGTTTTATACCTGCTAATTATATAATGAATGACACTTTTAGACCTATGAACAATATCACAAATTTCTGAAATTGACTTTTTTTCTTGATAGTTAGCGATAATGAGTTTTTTCTTCAAAAGAGAGTGTCTTGCGTGTAGAAATTGCCATATAGCTTAAAAATAAAGTCCTAATGATAAATTAACTTTTACTTATTGTTGAAAAGCTCCATCGAGTTTTTTAACAATGTAAATTAAGTTTATGCAAATTATTAGCATCGTTCCTTAACTTTTGTCCAATAGTTTATTTCCTTTGTTCCATTTAATCTTTATTTAAAAACAAACTATCATGTAAATTTTTGTAACTTTGTATAATATTTATGCATTACACCCTAATCTTTATTTGGTAAAAATTTCATTGCTAATCATGCATTACTTTTTAAGTCATACACATATTTATGTCTTTGTTGTTTCCATTCCTTATGTTATGGCTGCTATTGTATATGATTTTATATTTCGAAATTTAAGAATTTAAAAACCCTATTTAAATAATATTAAGGTAATTCTATTTACTCACTAATTAGGGATATATTACAACCACACCAACAGCTTTCAGTTTTACTCATAAGGCTTGCACTGAATCAATCCATGTTATAGTTTTCAGGTACTTCTAAATAGTGTTGCAAGCTGGGTTCGCCTCATTAGTTAGAATGATAATGCTCTAAACCACATGGCCATACACCAATAAGAACAGCTCCTAATTAGATCAACTGAAAACATTCAATAACTAAACAGCATCTAGAATTCAACAAGAAAAGGTATATTTCATCAGAGTAGCCCGAGATTGCTTTCTTTAAAAAAAAATGACTACTTTGCTAGAGATTTTTAGATACTTGCCATATTCAGGAGATGTAATTTTGAATTTTTTTTTTTTTTGTTGTAAGGCTCTCTAAATTAAAAAAAAAAGTTCAATCCCAGACTTCATGAGATATCTTGCTTTTTTTTTTTTAAATAATCCTCCCCCATACCCCAAGCAATGTAGGACTATCATTGATGCACAGGGGATTATAGTGAGAGAAAATAAAAAAAAGACGAATAAAAAATACAGAAGATGTTGAAGGAAAGAGACGAGAAAGATGGGAATTAAGGAGATATAAGATGGCAACTCATGCTGCATTTAAAATTTTGGATATTGTTTAGAGATAAGGGAAGCAAGTATATAGAAGAGAGTTCCATAAGCAGGAAGTGCAAGAAAAGAAGCTGACAGAGTAGAAGTGACAGTTATATTTGAGTGTTTTGACAGTAAAAAGGTGGTACCTAGAACCCAATCTAGTAAGACAAGTAAATTCATATGGTTGAAGCACCAGAAAAAGAAGCTCGTCAGAGCAGGAGCCAGGAAAGTATTTGTAAAAAAGATAGAAGTGACATCCCTACAGTGAGAAAGTGGCTGAAGTCAAGATGCTAAATCTGGATCAGTTACATTGCAGATACTCTCTTGGATTTTGTTGAGAACCTTGAGATAAATAGCAGGAGCACCCGACTAAATATGAAAACTGTACTCAATGCACAGACAAATGGTAGATTTATAAATGTGCAAAATGGATTCTGATGAGAAAAAAATTCTGGCCTGACACAGTGACCCAACCTTCTTAGTGGTAGATGTAGCTACTGATTCAATATAGTCGTTCCACTTGAGGTCAGTTGAGAGGTTGAGGCTAAGGAGGCACAGCGTGTTGCTTTCTGAGAGACTAGCGTCATCCATACTGATAGAAGGCAGGAAAGTTTCTTTGTGGTGGTTAATGGAGAGTAGCTTCATTTTGGAAAAATTTAAATGTAAAAGCCATTTCTTACTCCAATCCAACACAAATTCAAGGTCCTTTTCAAAAGTAACAGCATGGTTAATTTTGTTAGCCTTGGCAGATTTTTACAGGAGTAAATGGTAGTGTCATCTACACAGATGCCTACTTGTGAACTGATTACATCAGGAAGAACATTGATGAAGAACAGAAAAAGCATAGAACCTTCATTTCCCAATTAGATAGGACTGGTTGGATTAAATCAAATAGCTGTCCAGAGATGCTGTAGCCTTGTAGTTTGTGTAAAAGACCAACATGCTAAACTTTGTCAAATGCTTTAGAGATATCTTGGGCATCAGGTCAAGCTTTGCTGTTCTTATCAAGAGCCTGATATATATATTTGGTGATGACCACTAGCACATTAGTAGTAGGCCTGGCAAAGCAGAAGCCATATTGCTTGTCAGAGAGTAAGTTGTGGAATATGAGATGCTGAACCAGCTCAGCATTGATAATAGCCTTGAACACCTTGCCAAAAATTGGTAAGAGGCTAACAGGGTGACAATTAGAGGGGGCAGAGGGCTACCCAGAGTTTTTTATAAACAGGAACAGAATGACTTCAAACAAGCAGGAAAACAGGTAGCAGCAAGGCAGTAGTTGTAGGGTTTGGAGAGGACAGAGTTCAAGGGCACATTTTTTTAGGATACTGACAGGAATTGCCTTATGAGAGTCAAGCTTAGAAATTATATTAGAGACCAGAGATAGGGCTATATAAATTACTTAGTTGAGCCTCAGTTTTAGATGGGAAGTCAGGTGTGGGTACTCCAGATGAGTCAAGTGTGGAGTTAGAAGAGAATTTGCAAGATAAGCACTCAGCCTGGTCTGCTGTGGATACAAGGACCTCAAACTGATAGAATAGAGGAGTAATCAAGGGTTTGCTGTTGTTTAGCACACTTTTGTAGAGCCACCAGTAGTCTTTATAATCAAGCTTGTGAGATGCTATATACTACTTCATTCTATCAGCAAACAACAACTTAGCATTGTTATTTTTGACAATCAGGTTAATGGTTTTTAATTTTGTGTAATAAATAATTTAATTTTTTTTACGTCAATGGGAGTTGTGCATTTCCTTATGTTTCTAAGTGAAGATACTATGCATTTGACTTTTGTAGAAAATTTAAATGTTATTGCTCATTTTAGGTTTGCTGTTGCTATTATAAATTGTTACCTTAGAAAGAAAAAGTTTTATATGGCTATGTGTGTATATATATATATATAATAAAAAAAAGAAATCGTCCTAAGATATGTAGATGATAATTACATCTTAGTTGATAGACACCAATAATAATCCATTTACTACCTTCCCACACAACAAACCAACTAGCACAAACTCATTCACTCTCAAATGTAAGATCAAATGTCCGAGCTACTACAAAATAGTGATAATAGAAAATTTCAAACAACTGTGCATAAGTTAACCCAACCACAAAATAAATTTCTGTACTAAATTAAAACATTAAACAAACTCTCATTAATAAGGACTTTCCTAATTACATCATTGATGAACAGATTAAATGAGCTATTAGAAATATTAACATTAACCAAAAAGAACATAATATTTCCTCAAATAACCCTGAGCATATCAATCATTTATATCTTAATCAAATGCATTGTAACTATAAACAAGATGAAAAAAATCCTAAAAACTCATAAGTACTAATATATTTGCCATAGATCTCAGAAAAAAAAAAAGAAATAATAATTAACTATCCTAAATTTAATACAACTAACTTAGCCATCTACTATAACTCTTCCTCACCAAGTAGAGTTTTGCAAAAAACCAATATTGTATATCAGTTTAAATGTTCTTTGGGAGATTGCATATCTGACAAAAAGCAAAATATATATGTTGGTCACATGACAACAATACTATCAAGAAGGCTTACATTACATATGTTCGATTCATCATTGATTGCACAACATTTAAATGAACATTCCTATCCACATTCATGATTTAGGAAAATATTGACAATAATAAGCAAAAATTTCAAATTCTCAAAACAATCTTTATTAAAATATTAAAGCGAACATCAAACACAATTGTGAGTATAGTAATAATGATATAAAATGCTTATACCAGTAAGTTTTTAAAATATCAAAGTTGTAATTTTTGGAAGAACAGCACAATAGTTTAAAACATGTAAATTGTAATTTTTATAGAAATTACTATAAAATTAAGTTGCCTTCCATGCACTATATTTTGAAATCAGTGTTGCATTTTTATATGTATGCTTAAAATTTGTCATGGTTAAACCATAAGATATTCATAACTGATAACTACATTGTCATAACAAGCAACCCCTTATGATCTTTGATAAGATTGAAAGTACTTGAGAGTATGAAACTAACAAAAATACCTAGAGTGCATTTCTTGCTGTTTTTAATTACCATACCAGGAAAATTATTTGTGACCACAAGAGAATTAAAATTATTTGCGACTACAAGAGAATTAAAATTAAGTCTTCATGTTTAAATTTTTTAGTCAAGAACACTTACACACACACACACACACATATATGTATATATATATATATATATATATATATATATATATATACTCAGTGTGGGCATAGGAATAAACATTGTAGTTTGACTGTAATTTCATGCTTCACACACACACACATATGACACTGAGGAATTATTCAAAATCAGAGGAGGAAACCAGCCCTTCCACTGTTTCTATTTCAAGTTAATGTTTTAAAACTTTTGTAGTCATGACATCTAAATTGCTTATTTATATGTTAGTTTATAATATCAAAAGCTAGAACCAATGTAAATCATATAAAAGTATATGAAACAAATAAAATCTATAAATACTTACTGAGATTGTAAAATTTACATTGTAAAAATCCCTGAATTTTGCACTTTTAAGGCATCTTGGTTGTACAGCTCCTTCTGCTGCGAATATCTGAAAAAAAATCCCATCTTATTCAGAAATTCTTTCATTCTTGTAACCATCTGCAAATTTCTGGATGTATTGTTAAGCCAGTGATTTCTAATATCACTGTTAGTTTCAATGTGATTTTTGTTGTGCACTTTTTAAATGGTGTTAAAGTTGGTAAGTTTTTAAGCATTCAGTATTTGTCTATATTTTGAGATGAGGTAGTATTTACAGTATTTACATTATTCAGACTATTGTTTTCATCTTTGTTGCTATTTTGTGCAACAAAGATGAGAACAATAGTCTGAATAATGTAATACTTAAGCATTTGTTTTAACTAATCATTTGTTCAATTATTTCATGAACAGTGCAATTAAATATTTAAATTCCTTCAAATGAAAATTTACCCCAAAATTAAGCAATGTTAGTCAGCTTTCATGTATATACAATAAAGCATTTTGAAAAGATTAATTTGTAGTGATAACAATTGTTACTTACCCTATATTTCAAGAGAACTAGAAGTTGTGATTTAAGTATTAAACCTTTCATCTTTCCATAAGTTTCTGGTCTCTGAAAAAGTGAACAATCAGAAGCTATCATATTAAGTGAAAAAGTGAACAATCAGAAGCTATCATATTAAGTGAAAAAGTGAACAATCAGAAGCTATCATATTAAGTTTTAAACAATTCTGCATTGAACTAAACATAACATATAAATGATCTAAAATGTGAAAAAGTGGTCTTTGCATGTACCAAATTCTTTATCTATTAAGGCAGACAAAAACAATCTGTTTTCTTGGTGTACAATTTACTCTTAAAATATTAGAACTCATTTATTAAACTTCAATAATCTTCTCTTAATGTCATATATTTTGAATACTACTGCTTTATTTGCAAATTTTAGAGTATTTTTATGAAATAGAATATTTGAATAAAAAATAAGATTAAGACAAAAAGAAATATATTCCAGAATTAATATATTATTCTATTTAAATTCTTGAAGTAGACTACTATTTTTTTATGTTCATAATCCAACATTAACTGCAAATATTTTTGTATTATTACAATTCTTGATCATTAAAATTAAAATGATATTTTTATAGATTATTCCAGTATTACAATCTTAATTTAAAATTTCATTGAAACAAAATTTATTTTCAATAAAGTTTACTTTTTTTGAAATGTTTAATGTTGGCCGTTCATCAGGAAAGTCTACAACAGGAAAACCACATGAAGTCTCAACTTTTAGAAGATCAACAAGTTTTCCAACTGAACAAATTGGATGCACACACACCACAGGTTTGCTCATAATATCACTGAAATAGAACAAAAATATTTTATATGACAATCTGTTTCAGAAAATCTGTTAGTGATAGGAAGAAAATCTAATACTTGAGTGACAGACTAATGATTTTTCCCTATATTCAAATATAAAAAAAATATATAATTACCTAATATTTTTTTTACTGTGAGATTCACCCTGTACAAGACCCGAGAGCCACTTGAGGTAAATAGGTTACAGTTAGAGAGACAGTTTACATGGGGAAGATCACAGTTAACCCTAGACTTGAACAGGTTAAATTGTAGTAATCAGGAAAGCATGCACTTAGGAGTGTTTTACAAAGCAGTGGTTCATAAGAAGCATTTCAAGTGAAACTTCTCCCAAATAGAATGCAGAAGCAAAATCGTGTCATTAAACAGGTTGCTTATTATGAAATTGAATTTATATTTATGAAATACATAACATCTCTCTTGATTAGCTGGTTGTAAGTTCTCAGTGTTTTACATTCAAAGAAAATTAAAAGTCTTTTCAATCTGATCCTGTTGAGAAGGTGATATTTTTATAATGAATTAATCTAGAGTCTTAAAAGTAAAATAACAACTAAATGGCCAGGATACATTAAATCTTTTCTTTCATTAATTGAATAATTGTAACATGAGGTCAGGCATTATTTTGCAGTAAAATGACATTTAAGAGCATTTTTTTCTTTTGATAATTGCTCTTAAATTAATATAAATGCTACTCTGCAATAGATTCAAATTTGCTGTGAATCTTCAAGTTTTGGGATCATTTCCCAACACTGCTTGAAATTTTCACAGTACATTTTTTAGATTTTTTTTCAGTTTTTCTAAAATGAAACCACCACTTTAAAATTTTTACAGAATTCAACATTCATTTCCTGACAGTATCCTTAAATGCAACAAAATGTTTTTCACTTCTGTTATTATTTACACTTACCCAAGTAAAAAAAAAATGAAAACATAAATTGGCAGGCTTTCTATATTTACCTTGCAAAAAATGTAAATTTTAGTTTTTAATGGATAATCAATAAAAAATATTAAATTTATAAAAATTTAATATCAAGCTTTGAATATAACTTGCAATTTCCTGCAGAAAATCTTATGTCAAAATTCTTTTGAAACTAAAAATTATTTCACTGCATAATCTGCTTGATAGAAATGTAGTTTCCCCTGTAAATCATCTAACTGCAATTTTTCTAATTTAAAATAAAAATCCTGAATTTACACCAATAATAAAACTTTGTTTTGACAAAATTCTGAGCAATTTAAAAATTTATTCAAAAAAGTTTTCAAATAAATTATTCAAATATCAATGAATTAAACTACAAATAATTTTATTTTTTTATTGCCAAATAGGACTGAGATCATCGATTGGGAGGAATGATTTTTGATGATACATTTCATGTCTATTTTTAATGAGGAAGTTTATAACCTATCTGATCTGAAATCTTCATAGTTCATGAATAACTATTTAAATGATCTAAGAGAAAGTATGTCTTTTTATCAACATCACAACACTATTTTTTGAGCACTTTAGTCATTAATTTAATCAATAGTGATTCCATTCTAAATTTTACATTTTTTTATCATTAATAGTGAAATCAATGAAACTGGGATAATGATTTTCTAAATTAAATAAAAAAAACTAAATTTAAGAACAGGTTATTTCATTATGAAACAACGATTTAATTAATCTTTTCATTAACAAGTTCCACAAATGTAATGTGGGAAAAATTGGATTTACATTTCACTTAAGAAAAAAAAAAGTTTATTAAATTTGTCTCTGAAAATTAATAAGCTAATCCTTATTTCTAAAAGACATTATCCTACCGCCATAAAATATACGAACCTTGCTTTCACATCTTCAAACATCGGTGGCGGTTCCGATGGTAGCATTGGAATTCCTGCAACATGAATGTTCATTTCATACAATCCCTAGAGAAAGAAAAATATTATCATTAATGACAAAATTTAAGTTGTATAGTTAAAGGGAAATTACTCAAAATAAATATTTTAAGAGTTATTTCCCTTAGAACGAACGTCTGACTAATTTTACTCTATTTACAAAATACACTTGACAATTTAACCTGTATACCTAAAGGGACATTACTCTAAATAAATATTTCAAGAGTTACTTCCCTTCTTACAATTCTTATCTTTATTCACAAAAATACATTTAGGAAATTAATTTGTCAAGGGAAGCTACTCTGAATAAATATTTTAAGAGTTGCTTCCCTTGTACTAAAACAATTCTTATTTTTCCACAATTTACAAAGGAACATTTAATAATTTAATTTGTATGAATCAAGGGAAGTTACTCTAAATCAATATTTTAAGAGTTATTTCCCTTTAAAGAATCTATTTAAAAATTTTGTCTCTTGTGCACTCACCAACACCAAATTACTTAAAATATGAAAATAACTTTGAAAATTTGTAAAATAAATATACAGAATTTTTTTAAAATGATGAAATTGAAAGAATTTCTTATCTATAAATATATATTTAAATGTTTAGTGCCAACTACAAATATTCTAGGTTTTAAATTTCACATTCTTTTTGAAAAAAAAATTAAATGTATTTTGTTTCATGAAAATAATTCAAAATAAAATTTTACAAAATTTTCTGTTAATTTTATGTTTAATGCTATCTACAAATATTCTATCCAGTATTGATCATAATGCATGAGTCAATGTTTATCACTTGTTAAAGACAATCTCTTTGTACCATACAAAACGCAATATCTGGAAATATATTTAAATTATTTTCTTTTTAAATTAATAAAGACAATCTTATTAATAAAGACAATCACTTAACACAATGAACATTTAAGAAGTCCTGAAGCATTGGGATGATTGGCTTTATCAATCTTTCACTGAATTCCCATACGTACATAGGAAAAAAAACTATAAATTTGACAGGGTCAATATCTTTTAAAGTAGACTTGTAACCCTCACAACATTCTTTGGAGAACTTAAGCAGTCATAGTAGATGCTAGGAAAAAAATCTTATGAAAATTGAGGAGGTCACATTTTCTACAGACTGGCCGGAATCTACATAGGTAAAAATTAATGATTTGGGGTGGGGGGCATGCTTTTGGGTGAGCAAAATTATGTTTTCTATCAGGTATAGAGTTAAAATAATTAAATATTTGGATTCTACTGTTTTTATTTTTCCTTCCTACCAAATTTTAGAAATATTGAATATGTGGAAGTATTTTTTTAAATTTTTAAAAACGCTGAAATTCTGTGACATTTCGCAGCCTTAATTTAGAAGCAAAATATGAAAATTTTACACCCCCCCCCCCCTAAAATCAGAACGGTAAGGTCTAGCACAAAAAATTTGGTACTTTTTCCTAACTCATGAAGGGGAATATTTGTGTCAAATTTCAAATAATTCGGTGTCGGTGGGTGTAATGCCCTGGTGAATTGACATGGAATAATTCAAAAATACATTTGACAATTTAATTTGTATAGTTAAAGGGAAGTTACTCGAGATAAATATTTTAAGAGTTATTTCCCTTAGACTCTATTATTGCTTTTTCTTTTTGTTTTTACTCACAAAATACATTTCAACACTGAATTTTTCAACAAAATGTTTATTAGTAAGCTTTCCAAGGACGTCAAAATTAAAAGTGTTTTCAGTTTTTTATATGTTGTATTAAAAATAAACGGATGAAGGTAAAATTATTTTTAAGTATCCGACATGCAGTTATGTAAGAACATGACTAGATTGTTTTTTTCTTTTATTTTTAAACCCCTGTTATATCAGTGATTATTTACATCATCCTAAAAATATTACAAATGCAAAATACTTTTTCTAATTTATTTTTTAATATATTTGTTTATAAAAAAAATTCCAAAAATAATTGAAAGAAATGAAATAACTTTCTAAGCAGAGATAAACTGAAGATTAAATTATTGTAATTGCTAATGTGAATTTCAAGTAAATACTTTTAGTTAAGGTTAATTACCAACAGTTACTTAACTAAATTAAATACTAACTTAATGTAATAATTAACTTATACTATCTTATCAATAAGAAAAATATTTTAAAAAATAAATTAAATAAAAAAAATACAGAAAATTGCTGAAATGTGATATCAATGATGAAGACATTATCTGATTATAAATAACTCATCCCATAAACTTATACATTGTAGTCATTCATGAGTTTTAATTACATACTTTTAGTTAAGCTTTATTTGGTAACTAAGTGTACAATTAAGTTTTAACTTAGTATAATTTAACTTATGCAAAGGGTGTAAACTATCCATTCACCAGCAAAAAAAAAGAAGATATATATATATATACAAGTATGGGTAGAATAATATTCCCCATCCAAAGAAACACTATTTTTAAAAAAGTGCTCAATACAAAGTAGAGCTAATAATAATAATAATAATAATATTATTATTAATAAATATTTATATATAATAAAGTAAAAAAGTGTATTTAAGAATATATTTAAAAATATAAAATGAAGCAAAAAAGTGTTTAAAAATGAAATATAAACATGCAACAAAATATAGAAAATTAAATATAATAAAATGTTAGTTTCAAGGGAAATATCTTATCCCAGAAGCTCAGCCAGAAATGATGATGGTTAATTGAAAGAACTATAAAACATGATTCGTGGATATACACTTACACATATAACCACAAGCATTCAGATTTCATGATTCAAACAAAAGTCAAATTAAAAATAATCATAAAAGAGATATACTTACAGTTGAAAAGAAATCACCAACCCACTTTGATATTATGAGTACCATCATTAATGGTAAACCAAGTGTAATGTCACCCGTACATTCAACTAAAATGACCATAATGCTGACAGTGGTACGGACTATACCACCAAGTTGAGAGGCAGCTCCCAATAAGGCAAATTTTCCCAAATTATTGGTCTGAAAATAACCAAAAAGTTAAAATTTCAAATATCTAGCCTGCAGAATGTAACAGAATGAAGTGACAGCACACAGCAATAAATGATTTATCTTAATTAATTCTTCATGGAAAACCAATTTTTGCTGGTAGAATCATTAACAGGAATAAATAATGTAGAATGATATTTTTGTGTGAACAGAAGAGGTGGTGGTAGTGACAGTGAGAAGTATAGCTTATCTTATAAGAATGTTTCTATAACCTGCTATATTAATCATGTACAATGCAAAAATCTATCTTTTATGATATGAATTGCTTAAAGTAGTAGCTTTTACTTTTACTAAAAAAAGTTTTGAATATCTGTTTTGTATTTTCAGCAAATATATATTTGCAAGTGAAAATAAAATGCATATTTACAGCTTCAAGTATATATTTTATTATTTTACTAAGTTGTGCTTTGGCTTAGTCTGCCACAAAGCTACAACAGAAGATCCATCCAGTGAGGACTGAAATCATTCAAAATTGACTTATGAAAATAGCTTTATAATTATAACTCTAATCATCATCAGTCCCATGAAAAGTTGTTGTTCTAGTGCTGCTTTGCAACTGAGTACCAGATCAAGTTCCCTTCAGATATCTGGGTTGAAAGCTAGCCATTCATGTGTAGCTTGTCTTGAGCAAGAACACCTGACTGAATCCATTCTTCTCCAGGTCAATCCACAACCAATGTCCTCCAACTTGAAGGCTTGATTTGGTTATGGACAGGTGGCTATTGATTCAGTTTGGAGAACCCTCCACATTTACCATTTTATTCAGTCTAGAAAGACTGAAGTCAATGCTGTGTCATTACCACACTAGTTGAATACATAGCTATGGAATGCTTCCAGTGTGCTTATACAGCTGTTGGTCCTACAATAAGGTTCATCTTCCCTTTGACAAGTCTTTTTTTTTTATTTCATTTAATCCTGATGAGTGTCTAGCCACCCTACTCCAAGAAAAATTGATTGGGGAACTGGTTTAGTTACCAATAACCCAAACATGCAGCAGGTAGTACTGAGTTGTACAGCACCAGTAGCACTTGTAGAGTGACCTAATGTCAGGTCACTTATGTGTAATTAGTTAATTTCAATATAATTAATATAGTTTTTCTGCACCTACATCAAAACCACCATTTTGGCTTATGGTCATATTCTGCTGAAATACCAGTTCCCATATGTATCCCCAAAGTTAGGCAACACTAGGTCTAGCCAGTATATAGATGGATGACTCCTTGGATGTCCAGTTGATGTAATGATTAATGATTCAGAATTGTTAATCAGAGAACTGAGTTCCAATTTCAGTTGTGTTCATAATATTCAAATACTCTTGAGAAAGGCATGAATCTAACTATTCTCCCCCTAGTTGTGTGTTAATTAGTATCGCTAAATCATTATTAAAAAAAAATTCTTACAATCTAAAAATATTTTCTGGCTTTAAATAACCTGAAAAACCTTAATTACCCATAAAAACGATATATTTAACCAAACCCAGTAATATAGATATAACAAATCCTTAAATATTTATTAAAATCAGATATATCTAATATCTGATAAACTATAAATCATTAAAAACTTCCAATATTTCAGTTTGTATTAAAATTATTCAGACATTTCTGTTTGGTTGATAGACACGGTGTTTGATGGGTAAATTACTGCCATTTTATACTTTTAATTTTCATGTGCATTTGTTTTGGGTTTTGTCAACTGCACAGTATAGTATGGTTAGAGGGGCACCATGTGTGAGATAAAGAGCACCATGATGCAATTCACTCTGCCAGAAATTTGGAAACAACATGTTGTACTGCTTAGCATTTGCATCAGAAGCTCTAATATGAATATTTCAGTGTGATTAGGTGTTTTGGCAGATGATTCAGAAAGTGTTGGATGTGTCTAATGGTGATTACAAAGGTGTTTGAAGTGAACACTAATGATGGTAATGTTATGCCTTCATTCATCATCCCATGATGCCCAATACTCAACACTGCAATTTACATCAAGTGATTTGAGGAGGTAGTGCTACCTTGAGTCAAGACAGTGGCTACTAGAAGACCTTATGTCTGGCAACAGGACTGTATGCCAGGAGAACCCTGTCATGGCTGTCAGACAATTTCTGATTGTGTGTTGGGGTGAAAATGAGTGGGAGACCAAAAAAATTACTTGGTACACCAAAGGTTACCTGAAAACAAAGATTATGGCAGCATTCACCAAACCAAACAAAGACACCGCCCAGAAGAGTTGCAGGAGATTCTAAAGTTGTCTTGAATAAATTTAATCTTTAGTATTTCAAGATATTTTTGTGCAATTTTGATAAATATATATGTCAAAATGAGATGTCATTTTTGCATAATTTAGATGACAATTTATTCATCTCACCCTATAGATAAAGGACAGAGATAAATTAACATAGATATGAATTATATGTGCAAGTTTAAGAAAACATTTGACTGAAGTCTGTGTATAATGGAAAGGGTCATAAAACTAATTGAAACTTCAGATGTAAGAAATTCACAACAAATATAAACAAAATTAATATCCTGATCAGTAAGGAAATGGTGTGCCCTAACTTTAGCCAATACTCAGTTAGCTTTATTCTACTGTATAACATTCTTTTTAGTCAGTCAGTTAAGTGCCATACATGAAACACGCTTGGGTGATCATGTCTCTTTCGAGACATGACTGACTGGGCAGAAGATTTTCCCACAGTAGGTTGCCATTGCTTTCTGCGGTAGACTGGTTGCCAACCAAGGCTATAGAACCCAATGTGTCCTGTTATTTAACCCATAACTGGAAGGAAGAGCTGGATTAATACCTTTCCCAAGGGTATTTGCCCGTAAGTAAATGCAATGAATTCAACTGGAATTCGAACTCGGCACCCCGATTTCTCATTCCGAGCCAATATCCACTGCACCACAATGCACATCCATCTTTTTAGTAGCCTGTCAAAATTGCAAGTAGATGTCAGCGTATCTCTTTTATGGATATATTAAGCCCCCTTTTTAATATTTTTCCATTTAAAATTAGATCTCACATCAAACTTGTTTACACCAATACAGGATGCACTACCAGCTGTTAAGTATTGGCATACTGTTGCAAATACAGACCTCTTCCTTTACCACAGTCTAAAGTAGTCAGGGATATAATACAGTGCTTTTTTAGCCTAATTTATTGTTTAAATAACTTGAAATATCAGGTTGATGTATAATTTTTTTTTTTTCACCTAAAATCAAACCTAACATATACAGAGGAATGCCTAATATACAAACCTATCTGAGGAGAAAATCTAAGAATAATAAAGATGAGGAATTTAGTATGAAAATTAAAATAGCATTAAAAACTCATACTTTATCAGACTCTCTCAGAAGACATTTTCCATATTGAAAAGCAGAATTTTTTGTATTGGTGCTAAAATGGAGATTCACTAAAAAAAAACGTAGGCAAAAACATAGTAGACATACATATGCATAATCTAGATTTGATATTTCTTTCACACATTTAAAAACAATTCAAGCTTTCCAGCAATTTAATAACAAAGTGAGCAGCAATAATCAATGAAAGTAACATTTTTGTCAAATCATTTGAGAAAAAATTAAAACCTAAGAATAATGACAATAATAACCAGTTAGAAAGTGATTTTAAATAACAAATTATAATGCATAAATTCATGAATATCTCAAAGTAATAATTCTTTTAAAGAAGTTAGACATTGAAGAGTGTAGTGCTTTATAAATGCCTTAAATTCAAATTCCTTTTTTCATTAGGTTCACTCCATCTTTCTGAAGTATAAAAGTAAAATCTAATAAAGAATGGAAAAATATGCAAACTACTTCAAACATTAAATAAACTTTTATTTTTTTATATTATGAAATCTCTGAGTGAGTGGCTTTTCCTTAAATGAAAAAAAAAAATGAAAAGTATTTTGGATCCTTTGGAAAGAATAGTCATTGCTGAAGTCATTTTACCTACTCACGTGGGTAGAATTTGTTTTTATGAATGCAGAACATCAATTATGAAATTTAAATTTACAAATTTTCTGGTAATTCACCAAAAAAAGATTTTTTTTAATGACAAACCATAAGATTTCTTTGACTGTATAAATTAAGAAGACTTATTCTTTTGCTTAAGCACCCATTCTCTCTCTCCATAAGTTTTGTTGTATTATTTTTTATTTTTATATTATGTAATTGCTGTAAGTCTTTTTGCCACTTCTTCTAATATATAATCTCCTTGATTTCATGTCCTTTATTTTGTAACTGAGAATTGCTAGATTAAGATTTAGCTATATATTAAGGTCATATGCAAGATGTGTAGGTAGTGCAATGGTTAGCAGCTCAGGCTAAGAAATTGATGAGCCAAGTTCAAATTTCAGCCAAGTTTGTTACATTCACTTTTGCACAAATGCCATTAGGAAAGGTATGCATCTGGCACTTTCCCTTGATAGGTTAAATAACAGAGCAGATTGGGCTCTCTAGCCACGGCTGGCAATCAGTTTAAGAGAGGGACAACTCTAAATTAAAACCGTTTTGTATCCCTGTTGTATGGCAAGATCATAGTTCACATGGACTTTGTAATCTCAACTGCAGTCAACTATTAAAACTGATGCAAGTGAAAATTATGAAACCACAAATATTCTAATTTTATTGTTTCATACAGAATGTTTTTTTATTGCAGCTGAGTTAGTATATATTATATTTAGTACAAATAATCACTGATTAAATTAAAACAAAGGTCAAATTTGCCATTGCTGTTTTAAATCAAGTTTGCTTTATTGATTTTGAAACAGATACTACACAATCTTCCTCTACTGAAAAAAAAACTACAATACTCACTTGATAATATTCCTAAAATGTTTAGCCCAGTACCCATTACAGATCAAACTTAGACAAGATAGTGCTTGTCTAATAGCTAACTATTTTGCATATGCTAGATTTGACTACCTTTGACATAAAATCACATTTAGAAAACACCCTGTTAGCTATCTTTATATATAAAGCTGTGTATATAATCTAAATAATTTACTTGGGTATTAACACATTTACTTCCACTTTTGTACATGTGCAAGGCTGAGACTGCTTATCTAAATTATCAAACCATGCAAAGAAATGAGGTAACGAAGACAACTGTCGTAGCAGTATGTTCCCTGAAAAAGCTATCAAATTTTGAAATTTCATTCTTGTATGACCTAGAATTGCAATCACAGGATGAGTTGTCAGCAAAAGTAACATCTCAGAGTATGTGTGCATATTTACATGTGATACATCAATAAGTTTGTAGCTTAAGAATAAAGAAAAAAGCTTATTTTATGTTTCATGCAACATATTTAGACAAGATCTCTTTCCTTGTTAATGCACTTAAGTGGTGAATGTTAATCAGATTCATATCAAAATTCAGCAAATAACTACATGCCAGGATATAGAATTACTAGTTCTCTTTTCAACTTTAAGTATATAAAGATATAACTTCAACTTAAATTACAATACTAATAATTACAGGTATTCATTAAATAAGATCACCTAAATCTGGATTACTCACATTAGGTGAAATTATTATTTTTTTATTAATTGTAATATATATAGTTGTTAATGAAGACATTTATTGGAATCTATTACATAGTATCTCTGTTGTGAAGCTTTCTGTAACAAATGAATGAACTTACTATCAACATTTTGTAAGATTAGCTAAAGTATTAATCTCCCTTAGGAAGAAAACTCTATGGCAGGTGCAATTTGAATTAAAACTGTCAAAAACTTAAATTTCAACTTGTTCATTGGTTATCAGTTCATCTTGGTATTTTATAACTACAGCTATACTCATTAATTTCTTGAATATGAAGACTTTTCCAGCAAAATGAACTTAACAAATTTATTTATTGATTTTTTAAAATTATTTCACACCATGCAAGGCAGTAAAGCCACTAAGACATAAGAGGCTACTGAATGTGAAAAAATAATGAAAAAGAAACAATAAGAAGCAAGAAAAAGAGAAGAGTAATCAGGAAAACAGTAGATAACAATTGACATTGCATTTAAATTTTTGAAGATCAAAGTTGGTGTAAAGAAGAGAGTTCCACAAGTAAGAAGTGCAAGAAAAGAAACTGTTAGCATAGAATTTTTTAGATTAGCCACTAATTTGACCTTATCAAACTGGTCAAGTTTAGAAATGATGCCATCAAGAAGATCATTGATGAAAATTAAGAACAATGTAAACCCAAGGATAGACCCCTGTGGGACATGGTTAGTACTACAAGATCTAGAAGAATGGCCATTCAGGACAATTTTCATTTCATGAATTGATATGAAATATTGAAACTGTTAAAAAATTAATCCTGAAACTTGTGAAGAAGACCAGAATGACAAAATCTGCCAGACGCTTTTGAGATACCTAAAGCAACAGACAAGGTTTCACCATTCTTATATAAAGCTTGACAGACTTTTAGCAATATTTGTTAAGACATCAGCAGCTGTCCTAGAGAAGCAAAAGCCATATTGCTTGTTTGAAAGAAAGCCCTGCTATATGAAATGTAGTTTAGAGAACATGAGCACATTTTTTAAGCCTATTATATGGGTACCATCAGGTTCACATGCCTCTATGGATCCAGATAAGAGTTGATAGTAGAAACCATGGCTGGAGTTATCTGCATTTCAGTCAACAAAGATTCAGTGCTTGTTGTAACATTCTTGATTATTGTTATGACCTAAAAGGTTACTGATGTGGTATCACATGATTATATTGTCTTGATGTATTACTTCAGTTACTCATGGATTTGTAGTAATAGTTATTCCGAGGTGATATTTCAGTATTTTGCTATTTGCAAGATAGTTATTCATGTATCTTGTGAATAGCACTGTATTAAGAGGTTCCTCCTGATAATACGTAGTATCCTCTCTTAGGAGTCCTTCTGAGTAACCTACTCAAGGACTAAATAGTAATATCACACTGTGAATATTGAACTCTGCTACTCAGCAGTAACTAGTACAACTGCTGCTGCTACTTGTAATCTGGTTGATTCACCTAGACTTCTGTCTGGTGCTTATATAGGTTGTTATTGTTGTCATATGATTCCTAGTGGAATAATCCATTCTTATAGTTTCATTTATTACCTGACGATCAGTGTTCACACTTCTTTCTACATGACAGTTCTAAAGTGGAAGGTTTGGTAAGGATTCTCCAGATAAGTCAAGAAGAGAATTTTAATAAAGTTTATGAGCAAAACATGGAGCCTTTCTTTTTTTTTTTACATAATCATTTCTCCTCAAGGTGGGCTACCAAGTCAGAACAGATTATATTGAAGATTCTTCTTTGGATTTTGTTGAGAACCTCAAGATGAATAGCAGGAGTACCTAACCAGATATGGCAACAGTATTCAATGTACAGTTAAATAGTAGATTTACAAATGTGCAAAATGAATTCTGACAAGAAAAATTTCCTGGCCCGACACAGTCACCCAACCTTTCTAGTAGTAGATGCAGCTATGAATTCAATGTAGTCATTTCATGTGAGAGAGTGAGGCCAAGGAAGTACAGTGCATTGCTCTCTAGGAGATTAGTGTCATCCATTCTGATGGTAAGCAGAAAAGTTTCTCTACAGTAGTTAGAGAGCATCTTCATTTTAATTTACAAGCCATTTCCTATCCCATTCAATCCCAAACTGGAGGTCCCTTTTGAAGGACAGCAGTCAGGATTGCTTCGCTAGCCTTGGCAGGTTTCTTATTGAGACAAGAGTAAATGGTAGTGTCATCTGCATACATGCCTACTAGTGAACTGATTACATCAGGAAGATCATTGATGAAGATCAGGAAATTGTAGGACCTAGAATAGAGCCTTCAGGGACACCCATGTTCATATGAAAGGATCTGGTAGCTTGCTCATTCTAAACAACATTCATTTTCCAATTCGATAGGCATGATTGGATTAAATCAAACAATTATCCAGAAATAATGTAGCCCTGGAGTTTGCACAGAAGGCCAGCATTCCAAACACTGTCAAATGCTCTTGAAACATCAAGAGCAACAACTTGATTGGCAAGAGTATATAACTTTTGCTCTGCAGTGTAACTAAATGATGACAATTTAAGTTTTAAGCCAAATAACCTTATTTTAAGAACTTTCTTTTATTAATGCTCATGTTACCATGTATTAACATGGCATTCCAGTTTAGGCAGTGTCTGCAGATACTGGTGACAATTATATTTTCCTATTTGGTTGTTTCTCCAAAATGTTGGCCATGCTCTATGGATAAATCTATAAAAGTAATATCTGTGGCTTCCTGTGAACATTTCTTTTAAAAATCAAATGGTGCTCTGCTTCTCTTAATTCGTACTTGAATCCTTTATAAATGTGTAGTATGGATAAGAAAAATAAATATCAAAGAAAACAATATTGTTTCAACTACAGTATTACTAATATTTGCAGAATTTATTTTTATCACCAATATATGGTGACACAGCCATAATTATACAAAAAATGTAAATTATTTTATAGAATATAGCATTATTAGCCATGAATCATTTAATTGTAAGAAAATGATGTATTATATATACTATTTGTAAAGAAAAAAAAACTGAAAAGAATATCACCAGTCATTCGTGACATGGCTTCTGAGCTAAAGAAAAAAACTTTGGCAGCCAATTTCTCAAAAAAATATCACTAAAACTTTCATTAATATCTAATATATTCTTTTACAAAATAATTTTTAAAAAATGAAAAAATGCCTCCACCTCCCCACAATGACCCTATACAGATTTTGGGTTGGCATTCAATACATTAAAGGGTCTCATATGATGGACACTTCTCCAAAATATGACAGACTCCTAAAGAATGCTGGAATATACAACAACAAAACATTTTTGATGGTGATAACCAAGATAATGACATCAATGTCCAGTAATGACAACTAAAACTAAATGACAATTCAGTGCAGAAATTCAGACAAATTTTTGAGTAAACTGTCAAAATGAGAAAAACAGATTTTTTCTAATTCTTTAATCTCAAAGATCTCTTACCACCACCATGTGACATGAAGACTAACAAGTGCTTTGAGAGCTTCATACTTTAAAAACTTATGATTCATAAAATTAAAATAAACTATTAGTTCCTAATTTAAAATGTACATCTCCAAGTAATTCTGCAATAATTTAATGTAAAAGTGAATTGCATTTCAAATAGCAAGAAATGTTATTCCAGCATTTCCCAAGTGATGTGTGCCATATTCAGCTTGAAAGTATACTCTCAGGATTTTAGAGTTGGTCTATGTCCTCGTTTTAAATCTTTTTCATGTTATGACTGTTTGTAGTTCATTGAAACTCACATGTTTAATCATTTACGTTTAGATGATCAATTCTGGATAGTTTTTCTGTTTCTTTTCACTTGGAAAGTTATTGGAATTTTGTTAAAATGAATGTTATGAATAAAATAGGTTTAACTTGACTTTCTTTTTTTCAAAAATAACTTCTCAAGTGGATTTTACTGTCTTTAAAAAATGCAGTCAACACAATTTTGACATATTTTACTCAGTGTTTAATGTATAATGTATTGAGTTTCTTTCATATGTTAAATTAATTCTTATCCACTTACATATCAGTTTTCAACATAACCTTGTATTTATTAGAAAATCATGATCTATTCCAACTTTTTAGGGGATCCTGAATCCATTTTTGGCATTAAAAATATCCAATAAAGAAACCTAAATGGGTTAAATGCAAAATTTCAGCACTTTTTAAGAATTTTGATTTTTCATTGAATACCATGTTTTCTAGACCTAAAGTTCTATTTTTTTAAATAGAGAATTGTAAGTTTTGTTTGAATCTTACTCTTAAGTACAAATAATATACAGTTCCATAACTGAGCTGAAAATCATGAAGTGAACTCAAAACCCATAAATGCCTGCATGTTTCTAATATGTAAGCCCCACTGTATTTCAGTCAATTCATTCTTTAGTCTTACTCATGAAGTGGATATGACCAAAAATAAACATAAAATTGTGGAAAAGAATGTAGAATGGACCTGATCTAAAAAGTCACCTTCATGTGCCATACTGCCTCAGGATACCTAAATAAATTCTCTTTTCATTATTTCTTCTGAATCCTTTTCTACCATCCATTTAAATTAATATGTTATGTATTGTTTTCCTGCCCTGTGAGTATCAGATTTTCCAAGTCTTCCTTCTTCATGTACCCCAGAAATTTCACTCTCTTTCCCATGTTAGGTAGAAGTTTCATATTTGTTTCCATTTTCTCTAAAACCTTGTCATTGCTCCCTTATTCAGTCCATAGTATCCTTAGCATCCTTCTGTAGAACTAGATTTCTGTTGCTTCAAGTATCTTCGTCTTTGAAGAAATTGTCCCACATTCACTGCCATATAGGAAGATAAATATCATAGCAATTCAGTACAGTTTTTTTTTCATTTCTAACAAAGGTTTTTAAAGCCATATATATAATGTTTAATAAGCATGAGACATTGCAAGTGAGTGATAAAAAGAAATAAAGGTTAAATACATTAGCTCCATGTATGTATAAGAGAGAGTAACTTTATAACATAGAATTATAATACTTGTGCCACATGAAATATTCTGAAGATTGTTATGGATTGGTTTGATTATATTTGCCATTTTTAAACATTTTTCAATAAATGTTTGTTGTGAATATGTCTTCTATAAACAAAAAAAAAGAAAAGTCTACTCAAATATTGTAAAAACAAAAACAATGAAATATCTTTTAAAATGATAATGACTTCTCTCAAATTTACAGTGGACATATTTTTACCTTTTGATCCTTTCTGTAATGGTCAATGAAGGGACCAGTATATGCATTCCCAGACTTAGAGACTTTGCCACTTAGTAGTAGCAGGGTTGCAGTAGTAAGAGGGTTTTAAAATTGAGAAATTTAGTATTCAGTAAAAATACACACTTAGCTATAATTTTTTGCATTTCTGCTACTAAGTAGCCCTAAGAAAACTGTTCTTTAGCAATTGCTGATCAAAGAGGTGGCAACATGGTAATTATCTGTACCATACTACTAAGTTTAAAATTCTCTAAGGCACCATATGTTCTTATCATTTGTCTGTTTTAAATTATTATTGTTTCTGTTTGAACTTTGAGATGCATTTTGTTTGTCCCTTTTGAGAGATATTTGTTGTTTCTAGTTTTCAGTGTATTCCCTAAATAGTATAAAGCATGGACCTTTCTCATGGAGAAAGGCAGTCAGTTACACTTCCTTTACAAAAGTGAAATCTGTTGTGGAAGCCAATGACACAATTTTGTTTCTGGAGTGAAACATTTAGCAAATAACATCTACCATTTTATTGTGAGTAAAATTAAAATTACTTAAAAGATGGAGGTAATAATATTTTTATGGTATTTTCACTGTCCTGGAGAGGAGGGAAAAGTTTGTTAATTTCAAAAATGTTTGAATAAGAAAGCATCCCAGAAAGTTAGAGTTATAGCATTTTTTTTCATTTTATTTAAACCTATCAGTTTTAGAAACCAACAATTATTTTAAAAATACATCTTACTGTTAGTGACCAAATAAAGAATGCTTAATAACAAAACTCAAATCAATTCATGTTGTTTTCTGAAGTTCTTTTTCCTCAAAATTTATAAACTATTTCTGACAGACATAAAACAATATTAATAAAGCACAATCCATGCAAGAGTTTATGTTTAACTTTTCTCAGGTTCTCTATGACTTTCAGAAAAGGACAATATACACATACATATATGTATAAGCATGAATATACAGAAAAAACATCCAACACAATACAGAATGACTGTAATAATGCCATCACCAAAGAGCTCAGTCTTTATACAAGAAGTTGGGAACTGTTTAAACTAAATTGCACGAGCAGAGGAAGCAACATATATGACAGAACAAAAACACACAAAGCCTTCGCACATTTTTAACAGTACTTCACCAATGATTGCTTCACTATGGATGGGAAGAAGGCATTTGGAGAATTCAAGCCAAAACATCTACATTACAAGCAGTTTTTGGCTCACAAAGTCCTATACTCCACAGCACTAACAACAAATGTTTTCCTATATATGTATATATATATAGATATATATATATATATCCTACCTTAGTAGAAAACTAGCCATTGCTGAAATAGAGAATAGATTTTAGTAAGAGTCGTGACTAATTTAAAATACAACTTGACGAAAGCCAGTTTTATAATTATATACTTAAAAAATAGTGTTTTGAATCTGAAGGCACAAAGTAAATTAGCTAAATTATAAAATATGCAAATCCAAATTAAATTTTGTAATTGGTGTCTTGTATTTTTTGTTGGAAATTGTCAGATATATAATTCAAATTACACTTTTATAAAGACTGATGAAGGGGTGCTTCATTTGAAGTTTTTCTCTTAATATTGAAATATAACCTTCAGACCTCACAAAAATGCTTAGAAGCAAAAAGGTATACACAAAGTAAATTGCATGCAAGTGCAGAACAGAAAAATAGAAAAAAAAACATTGATTTGTTTTATATATGAAATTCTATCAGCATGAAGCAAATACATACACGCATACCTATATTCAAGTTCAGTTGAATAATTAAATATTTCTACAAAACTGAAAGCATTTCTAGTTAAAATCTAATTCTAAAGAAATCATCCAATCAGATTTTCTACTTTGTTGTCAGAATTAATTTCCATGCTAAAGACATAAGAAATTAACTTACCTCCTAAAATTCCATGATTGCAATGAGGATAAAAACATATCATTTAGTTTCAGTATAAAAGTTTAAAAACAAATTCTAATTTATTTTTTAAATTTATTTTTTTCATTGTTAATGTTTTATGAATTAAAATTTTATGTTTTCTAATAAACATTAAAAGGAAAAAAATGACTGCTGGCAAAAAAAAAAAAAAAATCACCTAACAAGGCTAAGCTATTTATCCTATACAGACATTTTACACTATAATAGTTTTAACTATGTTTCTTTTCAGGAAGCAGGTGATCACAGCTTTCCAGATTCATTTTTTTTTATAATCTATGAATTACTATGACCCATTGGGTTAAGATAGTGGCATAGTTTCTGATAACTGCCTTCTTCATGATTTATTTTATACTATTGTTCACCCAATACAAAGCCCAAGGTTTGATAAAGATTGAAGGTAATATTGTAAAGGTGTAAGAGAAGAAAGTACGAAGTACAGATTATGAGGGTATATAAGACAGATGATGGCTGACCATAAAAATTGAAAAGTTAAGATCAATGACTGTGGAAGTAACTGTGTCAGGTAACTGCTTCCCAATGTAACTGTATTAATAGCCCTAGAGAGACTCCTTTGTGAACTAAATTTATCAGCTCTTAAGGAACTCTCCTGGACACATCTCTGTGCTCTGCAAGGCAGGTAGACTATGACAATATAGAATTGCTTTATTAAAGCTTAAGTCGTAATGATTATTTTCATTACCATTTAATAAACTAATTTTTATTGTATTTATTCTGTTAATATTGTCTCCTGACAACATGGAGAAAGTGTTAAAAACCACCAAAATTAGACTTCAACCTATATTACCCTACAATAGCAAATGAATGGAAACACTGGATTAAAATGTTAAACAATGTTTTTGAAGAATGCAGTAACAGTACTCTTAACACATTAACATTGCATGTTAGCAGCATTTTGTTCAGATTTTATGAATATATACAGGACTATCCTGTCTACAAGACAGCTGTTAATGTCATAGAAAAATTAAATGTTGAGATGCCAAACAAAACTTTTAGCAGGCATGTTCCAGTTGCCTGTCAACAGAAACCAAGCAAATCTCTGGATGAATTCCTGCTGAAACTTCACAAACTAAGCAAAAACTGCACTTTCAAAACAGTGACTGCCAAACATTACTGAGAAGAATGTGTTTATTAACTTTAACTTCTTCTGAGATGACTCAAGAATTGTACCTTGAATTTGCCATTTTTCTATAGACAGGCTTTTTTCCTAGACTTGAGACAGAAAAATTCAGATGCCTATAACAATGATGAACTATATCACGGCTACTACGGAGCCTACAGAAATTTTAAAGGATAAAAATGTAAGACATTGTTGCATCATTTAGTAAGGGAAGGTTTGCTTTTTCCTTTAATAAAAAGAACTGCAAGTTTTTGTTAGACTACTACATCAAAGAAATGTGTGTCTGGCTTGTGAGTCCTCATGTCACATTTGTGAAAAAAAAAGGACACTAAGTATGTAAATTTAAAAGTAGAAATGTAACCATAATCATGTATGCATTAAACCTATGTACCATAACAGCATAATTTTCAAAATGTCTGCTGTCTGAGTGTCTGTTAATGGTCACAGGCATAACTAGACTTAAACTTACTCAACTTAGGCAGCTCAGAAAGTTTCATTAGCCAGAAGGTTACTTTGAAATTTCAAATTGAAACCAGACCACTCAACAAAGAAATCTCTATGGTTCTGACCACAATAAAGACAAGACTTGTGACCTACAAATAAACAAGATATGCTATAAATCTGTCATTTTCAAAGTTTTAAAGAACTTGTGTAGCGACTTGGTACTGGGACTGGATTTTCAGAAACAACATAAGTTTCTTAAAATGAGATAGGGGGACCCTAAATCTGATCTTATTATTTACAGAACTTGATGCTTATCTTCTTATATTGAAGAGATTGTAAACAAACTAGCCAAATACACCATCTTTTTTACCTTTGATTTGCAAAATGCCTACCACCAAATTCCCTTACGGTAAAATGAAAAAAACTTACTGTTTTTTAAGCTAATGGGAGATTTTATCAGTACAGTAGAGTGCCATTCAGTGTAACAAATGGTGTAACTGTCTTTTGTCTATATTTATGAGATAAGATAGTATTTACACTATTTACATTATTCAAACTATTATCCTCATCTTTGTTGCCATTTGTATGACGTTTCAACCATTGTACACTCCAGCCTTCTTCAGGTGCTAGGAATTTCGAACCAAACCCTTTATTACAATCACTGGAGTATATGAACTCCATTCCTTGCCTAGTGCCTCTTCTGGAAGTTATGAGTTTTCTCCCTCTAACCCTGTAAGTTACTTGTTCACCACTGCCGTAGCCTAGTATTGAACTCACAACTCTTTGAGTCAAGTCACAGGAATTAACCAACGTCTGTATCCACTGGGCCATGTGCTCTTAAGGACAAAGGCAACAAAGATGAGGACAATAGTCTGAATAATGTAAATACTGGTGTTACTGTCTTTCAATGAAAATGGATAAACTTATCCAAGAACAAATGTTAAGAAACACCTTTCCCTACCATGACAATATAAATGTCACAGGGGAAAACCAAAATATTAAAACTTGAATGTTAAAATAATTAAGTCATCAAAATTAAAAATTTTACACTAAATAAAACAAAAACAGTGTCCTCTGTATCTTCACTTGATATCCTTGACTACTGGGGACATTATAGGATAATTAAACCTGACTCAGAAAGACTTTAGCCACTTCAAGACTTACCCATGCCAACAACCCTGAATTCCTTAAGGTCAGCTGTTGGTATGTTTGCATACTTTGTTAAAAGGATACCAAAGTTCTCTGACAGAATACAACCACTAATTAAAAACAAGAAGTTTTTTTTTTAAAATCATATCACCCCAAGCAAGGTGGTAATGCCACTGATTTGCAGGGGACTACATAAGTGTAAAAGGTTAATTAGAAGAGAGTGAAGAGGAAGACGAACCAGTTAGAAAGGAGCAATAGAAGGATGAGAATACAGGTGTGATGACAGTTCCAAAGGATATACGGGGTGGGGAAAGAACTAGAGTCAAGTGGTTAATAGATGAGTATCGACATTGCATTTAAATTCCTGAAGGTTGTAGCCGTCAGGAAAGCAAGAATATGGGAGCAAGTTCCACAGGTGGGAAGTGTGAGAGAAGAAGCTGCAGGAGTAGAATTGTCATCTGCATTTGGTTATTCTAACTGTGAATGGGTGGGACCCAGTTGCCAATCTGGTTGCACGAGTAAACACCTGTTGAGCAGGCACCAGTGACTTAAGTTCATTCGAGCAGAAGCCATGGAAGTATTTATAGAACAGACAAAGGGTGGCCACATTTCATTGGTGGGGAAGTGGTTGTAGTTGAGCCGCCAAGTCGGTACCTATCACATTACTGATTCTCCTTTGGAGCCTGTCAAGAACACTAAGATGAACAGCAGGGGCGCCTGACCATATATGGCAGCAGTATTCCATGCACAGACGAATGGTTGATTTGTATATATGCAGGATGGATTCAGGCAGGAAAGACATTCTGGCCTGACACAGTGACCCAACCTTCTTAGCAGTGGATTTAGCTATGGACTCGATGTAGTGGTTCCATTTGAGATCAGAAGAGAGGGTAAGACCGAGGAGGCGCAGTGAATTGCTCTCAGGGAGACTCGCTTGGTCCATGCTTATGGGAGGCAGGAGAGGTTGCCTGTGATGGTTGACAGACAACAGCTTGGTCTTAGACACATTGAAATTGACAAGCAACTTCTTGCCCCAATTTACCACAGAGTGTAGATCCCGTTCAAGGTCAGCAGCAAGATTATTTTTGTCCGCCATGACAGGTTTCTTACTGATGCAGGAATAAATTGTGGTGTCATCTGCGTAGATGCCTACTTGGCACTTGATCTCATCTGGGAGGTCATTGATGAAAATAAGGAAGAGTGTCGGGCCCAGGATAGAGCCCTGAGGGACACCAGCATTTGTGCTGTAGGATGAAGAGGCATGCCCATTCAAAACGACCTTCATTTTGCGGTTATTGAAAAAAAGATTGGATTAGATCAAGCAAGCGTCCACTGAATGTGGCAGCTATTAAAGAATTTAAGACTCTGAAGAATACCACACTGTAAAATATAGATGACAACTTACTCTTTGTTGTTGAGTGTGATGCTCCAGATGTGGTGGCTAATCTAAACCAAAGAGGTAGTCCAGTGGCTTTTATGCCACAAACCCTATAGGAGTAAATTGCAATATCCTTTCACAGAAAAAGAAGCAACTGCAATAATCAAGGCTGTTAGGAATTAGAGTCTCTTCTTTGCAAGGTAACATTTTATCTTGATTACAGACCAACATACAGTGACTTTCATTCTCAATAAATGCAAGAGGATAAAAATTAAAAACAATAAATTTTAAAAGGGTAAACTCAGCTGTCTGTTTTTAATCTACTCAATAAGATATTGGCCCCTGAAAAAGACAATGTTGCTCTGACACGCTTACTAGTACATTTTGTGCTTCAGTGTATTAATCAACCCTTGGTGATTTGTATCAAGGACTATGCCATTCTGTAATTACACAAATGCTTCATTCTTGTATGTACTAAGACCCTTTCCTTCTCAACAGAAAAAGTAAAGGAAGTATCTTCTTCATGTCAACTATGTGCAGAACTCAAGCCAAGATTCTTTTGCATGGAAAACAGAATTCTAAATCTACTCAACCAAGAGAATATCTTGATTTTAAAGATTTTTTAACTTTGAGTAATGTATATATATATCCTCACCATTGTGGATGAAATATTCCAAATTTTCATTTACTTTTCCCTGTCAAAATATGCATGCATCAACAGTGATAAAATGTTTTGACTGGTTATTTGCTCAAATGTGAATATTGATTGTTTAAAAAAATTATACAAGAGTCTAAAGACTCGTTTACTGAAGAATTGGGTTTCTGAACTAAAGTAAAGACATCTTTAAAAGTAAAAAAACTGTGAGGCTGAATTTTAAACTAAAAACACGTATCCCTTTTGCTACTATTGAGACTGTGGACAAGGAACTGGACAGACTATAAAATGTTATTTCACCAGTTGACTTTTCAAGTTGGACAACAGAAGCATGTGCAGATTTTTTGATGGGGGTTGAATAATGCTCTACAAGATCATAATTATGTTACCAAAGGCTGAAGAAGTATTTTCAAAATTAAATAGGGGAGCTATATTCTCCAAAATAGATTTGTCAAATGTGTACCTTAAAGTCAAAGAAGTCAGGAATGTTTACAATTAATATGCATAAAGGGTAATTTAGGTTGAATAGACTACTGTTTGGTATAAAAGTTGCTCTGGCAATTTTCCAGCAAATCATAGATACTTTGTTGGCCAGAGTCAATTTTTCAGTTATATACTTGGATAATGATATGATTCTAAGCAAAATTGTTGATGAATACAAAAGCTATATAGCAAGAGTGGTCGAACAAATTAGAGTTTGGTTTTAAACTGGCTGAAGACAAATGCTATTTATTTACGCCTCGAGTTAAATATTTAAGGTAGTTTATGGATTAAAAAAATGGTTGTAGACTGGATCCTGAAAAAATGAGGGTCATAAAGAATATGCTGTCTCCTTCAGATATTTCTACATTACAATCATTTTAAGAATAGTGAATTATTATAGTTGGTATGTACCAAAAATGTATGAGTTGAGAGCTCCACTGAATGAGATGCTGAAAAAAAGAATTGGTCGGTTGACTGCAAGAAGACATTTAAAAAAGAAATGAAAAACAGTAACTTCTAAGCTTGTGCTGGTGCATTTTGACCCTTCATTGGAAATAATTGTAGCTGCTGATGCTAGTCAATATGGTACCAGAGCTGTATTACTACATAAAATAAGGATGGCAAAACAAAAACTGCTGTTACTTATGTGTCAAGAACTTTGTTACCAACAGAATTTTTAGCCAAATTACAAAAGAAGTTACAACAATGGGCTAGGATATGATTTAATTTATTGAATATTTGCCATCTAAAGAAATGGGACATGCAGATAGTCTGTTGATTTTAATACCTAAGTGTGGGGGTGTATGTGAAGATACCATCATTGCCATGATAAAACCTGAGAAATAAAATATACTCTATGAAATAAAATAAATATTATCAATTATGAAAAAGGATATTAAAAGTAAATCCTAGAAAGCTGACAGTAAAATAAAAATGAATGAATATTTGAGGAGTTTTAAAAAAGAAAAAATAACAAATGAATTAGTCATAAAGAAAAGTAATTTTCTATATGTGACAGATATTTAATGTATGAAGAATGAGTAGTAATACCAAAATTTTGCAAAAATAAATATTGAAACAGTTCCACAGAAGACACCCTGGAATATCTAACATGAAAACATTGATGTGAAATTATGTATAGTGGAAGGGCATGGATAAGGATACCAAAGATCTAGTGAAGTCTTGCTAACAGTAAAAAATTTAACCTTGACCCAAAACAAAAAGCCATGGTCCAGATTAAATTTAGATTTTTCAGGACCAATGAATGGCTTGTACTAATTAGTAATAGTAGATAGATTTTCTAAGTGGCCAAGGGTAGCAGAGTGACAACCAATGTTATGAGAACTGCTTGTCAGATTTGGAATTCCTGACACAGTAGTAACAGATAATGGTACACCATCTACTGCAGCTGAATTCAAAGAATTTTTGCAGAAAATAAACCATCAAATATGTAACAACGTGTTTGTACCCTTGAGGTCAAATGGATGTGCAGAAAAATTTGTAGATACTTTTAAAAGAGCCTTGAAAAAAATCAAGTTAGGGAAAGGATATGAGTCACTTTAACAATTTTTGGCTGTTTATATGCAAACTCTAAACCCAAACCCACTTGATGGTACTTTGCCGGCAGAACAAATGTCAGCATTTAATAAACTGTCACTGACTAGTATACTGACTAATAAAATTACAGTCTTTCATTATATTTTTTAAAGGCGAATTAGTATTATTTTGGGTTTACCAAGTAGGTAAACAAAAACGAAAACCAGGAAGAATCTACAAGCACATCAGCAGGGTGGTGTATTTGAACTAGTGAAACTATGGAGTGTTGATTGTCATCTCTGCTATGAAAATAATTTGAACTCAGTTTGATAACTATTATGCTACCCATAGATCATAATAGAAAAATAAACAGATAAACAATTTTTGAATTTACCACTCCATATCAGATGGAAAAATGTTAGTTTGATAACACTACCAAAAATGATCTTTTAGTTCAAGAAAACTTTTGAGAGATGAGAGTGTATCTGATCATTATCAAGATAAAAATGTTTCCTACTTTTAAAAATAAATAAATGTGAATAAAAATGAAGAGATTGCCAATGTTATTTTTCTGCTAATAAATAATTTAAACTTAATTTTGTAAATGATGCAATATTTAAAATGTGGTTTTTGAAAAAGAAGATTTCACAAGAAAAATAAAAAAAGCTTAGTTATTGATGCTGAGTGATTTCGTTTATCAATCTTATAAATGAACATTTAACAGTAGCAAAATCTCTACAAAGTTATTGACAATATAAGTAATATTCACAATATATAAATTTCCAAATCCGTACATAATTTTCTTATTCTTTATCAGCAAAGCAATCAGACAGAGTTGCACAATAGTTAGTCTGATTTTTTTAAATTCATTATTATTATATATTACAATAGTTTAAGCACTCTAGAACATGAATATATCAAATTTAATAATTTCTATAAATGTTAATGGGAGTTGTGTTTGCTTTGTAAATTTATTGTAAACTGATCCCTCTACAGAAACCAAAACAAATATGATTATGTAATGTGTTATTAAAATGGAAGAGAAAATTTTTTAATTTTGAAAATTTGTAATCTGGAGTGCTTAATTGATCATAATAATATAGGAAAAAAGAACTTCAGTGTTTTTTTGTTTTGTTTTTTTTACATTGTAAAAAATCATGTAATATGGGCATATTTTATTTTGACTTCTATAGGGATATCAGTTTACAATTAATTTACATAGCAAATAGGAACCTCTATTAACCATTATAAAATTCAATAAGAAAACATGTCTGATGCTCAGTCTGGTGTTAAAAACATTTCTGGTCACACTGCTTATTGCACAACTCCACTAGAGATCCATGTTTGCATTTTACTCTTTAGCTTATGCAAAATAGAAATCATGAGAAGTCAAGATTTCTTAGATTATCTCTAGAATGAGAGATTTATTTTATTTTAACAATTTAAAAAATATTAATTTTATTTGAAAATGTAATAATTACCAGGGAATTAATGTTTTTTTAATGTTTACTATTTACTCAATAAAAAGTAGTAATTTACTATATTCCTTTTGCAATAAAATATCAATAACTTACTAAATGTGGAAAAAGTTTCATGCATCCAATGCCAAGAAGTCTGCCCCAAACTGCCCCAATTGTAAGGCAAGGAATGAAGACACCACTTGAGATGCTCAAACCATATGTCCAGACGGAAAGAAAGAAAAATACCACTAAGAAGATACACAAGGTAGTAATACTGTATGAACCTGTAATGAAAAACAAAGCATTTGTTTGTTTTAATCATAAATTATTTAATGAAAGAACAAGAAATTAACACATTTAATACTATATAAAAACCCTTGTCATTTATGTTTAACATTGCAGTGTTATGGAGTACCAATACTTGTATATAGGCTCTCTATAATTTATAGGTAAACATGTAAGATATATTTTAGCCATTTTTTGTGGGGAGGAGGTGTCTCGTATCATCAAACATGAAACTTATCTGATACAAATTAAAAGCAGAAATATTTGTGCCATCATAAATTACCATATTTGCTGGCTCGTATGTAAGAAATATTTGGTAAAAAAACTTTTCTACCATGATGATCACAACTCAATAAACTGTAGCTTATCTAAAGGTTTCTATGGGTAGATTGTTACCATTTTATATTTTTAATTTTATGCATGTGCATGTTTACTTTTTTTTTTTTGTCATTTGAACAGTATAGTAGAATCAGTTGAGCATCATGTGTGAAAAATGAGTACTATGACACAATTCACTCTACCAGAAATTTGGAGATAGCATTCTTTACTGCTTGGCATTCATGCCTGAATCTCCAATATAAGCATTTCAGAGTGCTTGGATGTCAATCTGAAGACAGCATATTGGATGTCATTTTTTAGACATACAAGTATTTGGATTTTTTTAATAGAAAAATGTGCATTTATCTGTCAAATACTATATAAATATTTTTATTAAAGTTATCTCTTTAAACATGAGCATAACTATATTCATTTGACAACATATTGGAATAAAGTGTTGAAAAATCATTTGTAACAAATTTGTTATATAGATGTTCCATATTTGAAACAAATTGTACTGGACAATGAAAAGTAGCTACTTCATAACATGAAATGCAAGAGATAGTGGTAGTTTATTTCAGTTCCCCCACAAACAATATGAAAGATTTGTCTATATCACAAAAAAAGTGATATTACATGTATGTTGGTATTAAGAGATAATCTATGATCTCTCTCTCTCTCTCTCTCTCTCTCTCTTAAAAATTGAAACAATTACTATTCTCAACTAGATCAATTCAAAGAAGCAATTTAAGGAAAGCATGCATCTAGAATTAAGAGAAAGGTTTAGAAATATTCCATCAGGATAAGACTTGACTTCATGTTTCTTTGAATTGTTACAGTCTTGATGGAAGCATTTGCTCATTAACTGTAGTTGTAAATTTTGCACTTTCTGATTATTATTTATTCCCATCTTTACAGAAATCTTTTAATGATTAAATATAATTTCCTGGAAGACTGTAGAAGGCACCAACAGTGCTTCTTTCAGAAAAATAAATAAAGAGAAAACTTCTGAAATGACAGGATCATAAAATTACCGGAAAAATAGCAGAAAACAAATCAAGGAAGTTACTTTCCAAGAAAGCTAAACAATAAAACTAACAAAAAAATAAGAACTGAAAAAATTTTTATATTACTTAATATATACTTAAGCTGAGTTTGCGGAAATAAAAGCTTGTGAAAGTAGTCTTAAAATTCCTGGATTCTCTCATCTTCTGGCATATATTTCTATTTTTCAACTGATTCATAAACTAGATATATGGAATAAACATATGCTTAAATCAATAAAATCTTGCAAACTAGTTGGTTATGTATAAAATGCAAGTGTTGGTAGTCTATATGTAAGAGCTGAGAATTATATTTCTGCTATTTTTTTTATAAAAAGATGGTATCACATGTCATCAAATGTGGTAGTTATCTGTTACAGTTAAGAGTAGAAACAACTGAGCCATCACAAATAACCATATTTGTTTTTTTTTATTCACTCTATAGATAATCATTAGTGATACAGCATACTTAAAGTATGCAAATATCAAAATCTGTTTTTTTTAACAAATATGATAAATAGTATTTATAATTTTTAACAAATATAGTAAAAGGTATATATAATATGACATTAGGATGACATGGCCAATCTAACATAGCTGCTGACTGACAAGCTATGATTGTCAATCAGCACTTATATTTAATATCAAGACCTTATAAAAAGTCAGTTTTTAAAAATCCATACAGAGAAGAAAGGCTTAATAACTGCATACTTAATCTTTACTATTCATTGATATTTGTATTTGCCTGAAAACAGGGTGATAAAACATTTTCTTTCTTGTATCTAATTTAGAGAACAATGAAAATCAACTTTACACAGGAGTAACATCTTTTCAATAAATGCTACATGTATAAAAGTGAGCATTTTTAGAAACATTATCATCATTCAATTAATGTTATCCTTGTAGCTTTTGTGTTATTATTATTAGCTCTTTTCTAAAAGGGTTGGCATAATGTACACATAGAAGGATCTTTTTCATAAATATCCAAATACTGCAAAATAAGTTAAATAGTAATTATGTTTTAATGAAGTAAATTTTGCTTACCTGCTTTGTCATGCAATAATCCTTTTAATGTTGACTCTGGTGTACTGAGGAACAATGAAGTAAGAGCATTATGTTCATGATTTCCTTTGCAAAATACCTGTAGATTTGGAGAACAAATGTGAAGTATTGCAATATAAAATGAGTCAATAAGTGCTGCAAATAAACTGTCAGTTTAATGTATAATTATTTATAATAATTGTTACAAGTTTCCAAATATACTCTTTAAATAAAAATCAATTTTTTTTCTCTTTCTTTAGTACCAACATTTGTTTTCCTTGACATGTGTAAACCAAGAATAGAACAATGAATACCTTACTCCTACTAAATAATATTGCTGGAACAATTAGTCACAGCAGTGTATAGAGAATGAAATCAAGACAAAGCACAAATTTTAAAAAGATGAACTTTACATCATTAACAATGTTTGGTACTTAATAGATAAAACTCATGAAAATCTTAACATCTTTTGGCACTGAATTTCTTAATGTACACTACAAAAATTTAAACTCTGCTTAATATATGATATGAAAGAATAATTCAACATAAATAATTTAGAAGAAATGACATTAATAATATAACACTGTTTTCATAATAGCAAAACAAACAAGAGTGTTATAAATTTGCTTTTTTATTGTTATAATTGAGGAAACTAACATTTACAGGAATAAAAAATATCTAATATATTTAAATTATAATTTATTCACTTGTTACTTGCATACAATATTAACTATAAAAGTATTACTTTTTCCTTAAATGTAAATGAAACTAGTTCTACTGGGCTCAGTGTGAATGTATCAGTTTGTAATAAACATTAATAAAAGGAACTTTTTTTGTCTAAGGGAGACACAAATCGTAACAACCAATATAACAGTAAGAATCTAATTCAAAAGAACAAGTTGTTTCCTGTTATTTTTGTACTTCTAAGTTTTCTGATATATTATTTGAAAATTTTCAAATTTTTTACCCTAATAATGAAATATTCCAGCTATCATCATGACAACATGGTCAAGGACAAGCTCCAACTTGTAAAGTATTTAAGTTGAAGTTTAAAAAAATTACAAGCAGTGGCACTAAATAGATTGGTACCCTTATAAAAGAATGGAAATGTTTTTTAGGGAAGAATCTTTGCAGATTAAGATTTATTACCTCATTCTTCAAGCTGCAAAACTTGTCAGAATAAAAAAAAATATTTAGAAGTATGATATTGAAAAATCAATTTCTAAGTTATTGGATTTAACTGCTATTTACAAATGCTTGAATAATAGCAGTGATACAATAGTCTTTGAACTGCTGAAGTTGTTGGAAGGGCAAATCTAACCAGCCATATTCTAAGGATTGTTTGTTGAGCATAATTGCAGGGAATTTAGTGAGGTCTGCAATTTAAATTAAAATTTGGCTAATATGAAGATTAATGGAAGTCAGCTGAGAGTTTGTGGAACCTGTTTTCTCCCATCCATGCATGTTGGCAGAAACTGTATTATCATGCAAAAACAAACCATCACTACTGAGAAATATAGCAAATATAAAAGGGTACAAAGGTACACATGGCTTCACAAAATGAACTGCGTATATCACACCTATCAAGACAGATGTCTGTTTCATTAGTTGTCCATGCAAATTTTAATTTAGTCATCACCAGTTTCTAAGACACTGTTGAGAGGCTGGATCCATAGCTTCATTCCATCTCATTTATTTGTGAATTTGTCTAGCTGAAAAGATGACTCCTTTAACCAGGTGACATATTTTCAGTATTTCCTTATATAATGTTCTCTTCTCCAGGTGCTACACAGTACCAATGTCATAGTGTTAATGATGGCAACCTTGTTGGTTGATGACTGTCTATACAATGTATATGTTGCATAGCACAGGAATTTAATTTGGATGTGATTTGATATCATGCTCTTCTTTGTTTGGTCTACCATCCATGTCAGTAACCAGTGGTGCCATCTTGCATCATCTGTGGATAACTGCAATTTTCACATGCTATTGTTATCTGGAATTTATTTTCTTATACTCTTACTACTTTTATTAAAGAAATACCATCTTTTTAATTCAGTAATCCTTATGGGTTCAAATTATGTTAAGTCTTGCAATGTTATATTGATGTCACAGCTACACTTACTCTTTACCTATTGCATCACAAATGCATAATCCAACTTAGTCTATTTCTGTATATGGGAGAGATTGAAACCATATAATGTATGGCCCTCTGGCAGTATGAGGCAGAAATACCTCCCACATAATAGTAAGAAATTAGCTACAGAAATAAACTGTCACCTGTGTGATGTTAGGGAACTTGGACAAGTGACAATATCTTTATACCATTATGTGGGAGGTATTTCTGTAGCTTCTTGTAGAAACAATTGCAACTGTTATTAGAAATTTCATTTTCTCTCTTTCTTTTCAACAACTACCAACTCAAATGGACACTTCAGTGAGAATGTAATAGTTAATGAGCTAATCTTATTGGCCATTACTACCAAGTAGTGATTCTAATTCTCATTGTTCCCTATAGTTGTGGCCTATTTCAGAAGTAAACTGGAAATATATAAAAAATATTTTAGTCTAGATTAGACAGGATTAAATATTAAATAAGGAAAATGTTTAAATTTATTGAATTTAGAACAATATTTTAAAATATTCTACATGTGATCAATTTTAGTAAATGTTTTTCCATTAGTTTTATATCAAATTTCTCACTAGTGATCAGCGTTGAAGTTCAAATGAAACTAAAATTTCAGATACTTGATTATTCAAGGTTGGCAGGTCACATTTTGTTAGTGGGCAGTGATGTTGCATCAAATCTTGAACATCTACTATAGACAATGAAAATTCTCTCTCTTGCTGTACTTGGAATCCAAGATGGCACTGGATGTCAATATACAAAGGTTTTTCAGGGCTTCAACCCTAGAACAACTGATACAAAACTTGCTAGATGAAAAGCATGAGGTTGTGTGAAGGTCATCAGTCTTTAGAGATTATTGATGATCATAGCAAAGCAGAGTTTTACTGACAATTGAGGCCACTTAAATTCAAAGTGAAAATCTTTTGAAATTCTAGGTATCATTGACAGATTTAGAAGCATGATGAGCCTCTCAATTTTTAGTTAACACCTGTGGGGAGGATGTTAATAAACTTGTACAACTGAACCTCTCCAGGAATCTGTTGCAACATCTTTGAGTTTATTTCTTTTATCACATCATTCTTTGGAGGAAAGTCTTCCTTATAAAAGCACTGATAGTTTCAGAAATTTTAAGCTATTTTTTACATTTAAATCAGCTGACAAATATATCAAGCTTACTTTTCAATTTTATTTTCTATTTATTGTCTGAAAATATTGTTTCAATGATAAACAATGTTTTAGAGACAAAATATTTTCTCAATCCAAAATTATTGTTTTTTCACAAAATGTCTCCACATATAATTTACTTAGGGGAAGTTATAAGTGTCATGTTAGTTATAATTGTGCCCCAAGAGGAAATATCAAAGATGCAAATTAATTTTAAATTTTTTTTTTTTTTTAGTTCTAGCATCTGACATGTTTAGAAACATAACTTGACTGATCTTATCTGGTTTCCCAACACTTTTGTTTTACTGTTGTTTTTAAATATCCCACATTGTGACAGCAGATTTAAGAAAGGTATAATATTGTAAGAAATGTGACTCAAATTTAATCTGAAATATCTTAAGTAATAATCTTTAGTAATAAAAGTTTAACCCTTCACAATACTGAGAAGAAATTGTCAATTGAATTGCAAATTTAAAACCCTTGTCTCTTCTTTATTTTATAGGACATTTAACATACTAAAGTTTTGAAATGAAGTGTAATCATCATAATTTTTTTTCTGATTTTCAACTTGCCAGCCTGCAAGTGGATGTTACATATAGTAACCTGCAGGGTAATTTTAAATAGGACACCTTATTTTTAATCAGAGGGGATATATTCTTCTCTATGGGTCATTTTTTTTTATATCTTATGAAAATTATCTATCAATAAACTAATAAAAACATTAACTACACTCTATAAGAATCAAATGTCATAATTTCAAGGACTGAACAATGAAACAACCTTTCTTGAATAAAGAATATTGTAGCACAAGAAACATTTATTTTAACTGAATATCACAAACATTTGCATATAAGTAATGAAATCATTAAGCAATCTGTGTATCATAAGTATAGATAGAGCATACGTACTGTAAATATGAATAAGTGATAAACTTGCATAGTGTTAATTGGATTTAAAACATAGCATATCTGCCTGATTAGACAAATTTTATTCTAAAAGATGCTTTTCATTTGCAGTTCTGTAAAACATATATACCAGCTATGCTGCTTGAATTTTTATTGTTGGCTTTCAGTCGGTAGTACTAACAAATGACATTCAGTGTAATATTTAGATACTTTTTATTTTTGAAAAAATCCTCTTGTATACAAATGAAGAGTATATCTGATGAATACAAAAGAGCTGATACTCTCTCTTATTACAAAAAATTGATTAAACTAATAAAATAAAGATACTGGTTCAAATTCATTAAACAAGATATAATTATGATGTAATGAATATGGATATACCTTGTTTCCCCCTCATTGGAATGTGAATGCTGGTATCAGCCATAAATACAGACGAAGGCAAGGACATTGATAGAGTGAGTAAGTGAGAGAGATCTAGCGCTCTATCACCAGAGGTCTACTGATTATGCCTACATCTCAGGACACTACATACAATGATTATGTCTATGGACCAGATTGTTCTACCCGATTTCATTTGCATTGACCACTTAACAACCTCGTATTGATATATATCCCTTTCTGGGACATATCAAATTACAAGACTGATTAAGATTTTTTTCAAAAGAAACAAGCATAAGGAAAGTGAATCTTACTTTTGCAATGGTAGCATGATGTGCATCATAAGGTTCTGCAGTTGTACAGTCATTTAAAGAATATATGAGAAGAAAACCAGCAAGAGCAGTCGCCATGGCAATAAAAGCTGTTTCGGCTACCATCATCCATTTTTTGCGAACATACCTGATAAATAAAATGAAAAAATTAGCAATGCTTGAAACTTTAGATAAGTAATTAAAAAAAAATAGGAAGTATCAACAGATACCACTGAACAGTTTTGAAAATTAAAGATAAATAATGTATGTTCATATGTATGTATATTACTATAAAGCTGGCAAATATTTACTTACTTTTTGTACACATGTAGTGGCCAGCCTGGAGGCTAAAAACTAATAACTTGTTTCACAGATGAACTAGGAATAGGTGGTACTGACCTCCAAGGTCACTAAGTTGCTGCAAGTCAATTTAGAACCAAAACTACTATTTAAGCATCAACAGTAAAAAGGAAAATCACTGCATAAACCTGAAGTGCCTTAACTAGAGGAAACTGTTGACATGTAATTATTTTTGAAAAAATATTAATGCTTGTGGCAAAGTGATTGGTAGTGCAGAAAATAGTCAACAAAGTTCAAATTTTAACAGAGATAATCTGTATTCACAATAATGCAAATGTAATAGACAAATTTCCTGATTAAAAAGCATTTCCATACAATAATTATGTAAATTAGTACAGTATTAACAAGCATTATTGCATCCATATTTCATTTGTAAGAAGTTCCAGTCAGACATTTCATTTTTTAAACTTCTGCTTTGTCATACAAAATCCTGAATGATGCATCCCCAAGCACTGTAATTTTAATCTCTTCAAGTCAAGAATCAATTGTTACTTATTCTCCATACCTACACAGTCCTTAATTCCTACTTCTACATTCGTATAAACACTCCATTCAATATTTTTTACTTTGGGTTTTTCTTGAGTCTTGTATTGGGTAAACATTAATGAAAAAAAAATCTTCCTATCATGAATTATATTCTAACTAGTTTTCAGTTTAAAAACATGTTTCAGATAAAGTATTAATTAGTCTGTAAGTAAAAATGTGTGATTGCTGAAGTGCTTAAAATTATCAAAAACTAATAACAAATATGTGATTTTCATTCATCAAGTGAGAAAAGAATTTTCTCAAAATATTTGAAGCTCATAAATTCCTTTACAGAAATCCACATTAAGTATAATTAACAAAAGTTGAAGATTTTGTTGCCGGGATTTGCATTATTTGTATGTATTTCAAATTGTGAAGACATTCAATTGGGCTAACATCTGAATGGAGCTTGGATAGTACTTCAGACAACAACTTTGTGTGAGTGTATATATACATTTGTTACAGACATGAATATATTCACACACGTGTAAATGATATAAAACGTATACTCAAGAATATATATATATGTGTAAAGGGTAGAGTTAAAATAAGTGTTCACTTTTCTGCACCATAAAACTTCTTTTGAGAGCTACAGATATTGTGAGATGGCTTGTAACAGTCATGGGAAAAACTCAAATCTTTAAATCAAACCAATATGTGGATAATATGAATACATTGATGTTGTAAGTGAATTTAAAAGCTGATTTGAACAAATTTCTCATGTACTGACCTTTTATAGAGAATACTTACCTTGTATTTATTTATTAATTTTGTCTTAATACCCAAATAAATTTTCCAAACCAAATTATAATCTTAGAATATTGCTCAAAAATGTTTTTATGGTGTTTAAAGAAATTCTAAAACCCAAAAAAGCATAAGATATATGCAACATTTTTCTGAATTTTATTTTTTCCCAACTAAAAACTGTTTTCTATTCTGTATTCAATAGGGTTTGAAGAATTCAGCAGTCACATGACATAATGAAGGCAGGATGGGTAGAAGGAAAAAGTGACTAACAAATTTATGTGAATGGATAGTAATGGGGACAAAGAGTGATGGTAAAGAGTCAAACATTATTTAGAGCTACAAGGAACAGGAAGTTGCAGAGTCATAGTTACCAACTTCCTGAAAAAAACCATAGCATTTTTTAAAAAAAATTTGAATTTTTATTTTTATTTTTTACAATTTAAAAAATTTTTTTTAAATGGTTACTTGTAATTTTAGAACAATTTTTTTCTTTTCATTGAGAATTTTGAGAATTTGATGCTAACAGGACATTGAAGTGTAGAGGGAAACTGAGTAATCTATCTAACAAACTTGTGTAAATGGATGGCAGAACAAGAGTTCATGATGCATCAGAGAAAAAGTATCCAGAGAAGGATATTAATACACTAGGTTTATCTCTGAATATATAAAATTAAATAAAAATTATTGTTGGTTAGATATTACTATTAGATTATTTTGGTCTTATGTTCATCATAAATAAATGACTGTGTATGTTTTAAGAGAACTGAGTGAAAATACAATCTTTATTTAAATAAACAACTGAATTATACACAAATTTACAAGAATCAGAATTTTAAAGGAATTAATCCACTCTCTTCCCCCTCGAGGTATTTTTTTTTTTTTATAGTCATTTCACCCCGAGCAAGGCATTTCACTGCCACTATTGCACAGGGGGTTACATAGAGGGGAAAGTGGTGAGAAAGGATGGTTAGATATAGGAAATGTCAGAAGGAGAGTGATAGGCATGTAAGGATACCAAGAATGAAGGTTAGGTTAATTAGTAAAACTTGTATTACTAAAACTATGATGTCAAAAAGAAATCTTACAATCAATAAATATTTTCTGGTTTTAAATAACCTGCAATGATTGATAAGCCATAGAAAACTAATCAAACAAAACACTTTAATTTCATATTAATGTAGGGGTCTCCCAGGTCTCTAACCATGGACCTAGACAGTTTCTCATCTTCATCAATGGGCTTTCTGATGTCATCAGTTCCCAATTAGGTATTTATTCAGATAAGCAGTAAAATCTATAAAGCAGTTACTCACAAGCAGTTACTCATAAGCAGTAAAATCTTTAAAGCAGTTACTCACTTGATCAAAAGGGAATAAAATAATAAATAAGTGAAAACTTTTGAGATTAAGTGGCATTTGACTGAAAGTTAGAAATTTCTATTTGCAGGCTTCTTTAGACATAACTGAAGGTGTTGGGTGAGTACAGAGTGTCTGTTAAGATAGTTCCAGTACATTCTGTTGGCAGGGAAAAGCCTTCCAATCACAGAGTATAAATTTATTGTATAAAATTATACTAGAAACTTTTGCATCAACTTAATATATATAGATAGATGCACATGAATCTAGAAGTAATATGTAATCCAAAAATTCTGTGTATGGAAATTCTTTTTTTTTTTTACAGAAATATTCTTGTTTATCATGTTTACATAACACAAGAGAACAAGAATAATATTATTTAAATTTTTTCTCCAGTATTATTTAAGATCCTTGGAAATTTAACACCAAAATAACTCTATCAACTTAGAACTATTTGTACTATTCATACATAGGTAAGATTAAAAGTTAAATAAAAATTTTCATTTACCTGTAACGGAATACTGTTAATTTGTAGTTGATGATAACAAATAAAGCACCAATTAACCCCCCTGGAAAGAAGATAAACATAAAAATTTATACAACAAGGAAAAAGATATAGATGAAACATGCTTAGTTATTCAAAGATAATCTTGATTACGTGTCAAGTTACAATTGTTTATGAAATAAAAATAAACAAAATTATAAATTAAGTATCAATTTCATGAGAGTTTTATTGTATTTTTTTGTTTTTTAAGTTATTGCAATCATGTTAAAGTGTTTCTGTAAAATTATTTATGATGGCATTTTTCAATGATTGTGAAAATAAAGACAACATTGGCAATATCAATTATTGTAATTAATAATTTAAAAAGAGTGAAAGATCTGTATTTTTAGACAACTAATTTAGTGCAAAACTGCATTAATGAAGGGTCTAATAAGGAATAATTTCATTCACAAGAGTAAAAGATAAAGGTTTAATGTAGACCTGTCTAAACTGATATTGCTGAAATAAATTTTTCGTGCTACATTACTGAAGTTTTGTTAGAAAAGCCACATATATAATTCAAAATATGTACAAAAAAATACTGAAAAGAAAAACTGAGTTAATAATGAAAGAATTGAAGTGTCATGACATACCAATTTGAAAAGCTGATTTAATCTATCTGCAAATAATACAAATTTTCTTATCAAAAATATGAATTTTGCTCTTAAAGTAATGTCTCATACTTTAATATGTGAATCTGCAACATTAGGAGCAAATGTTATTGATATAACAATAGAGGTTGTTCCTTCCAACAGTTAGCTATAATTTGTTTACTTTATTACAGACAGCAAACTTGCAAATGGTGTCTGACATAAAAATGCATACAAAGAAGAGGTGCATCATTAAATTTCTCTATGCAGTAGAAGTTACAGCTACTGATGTTCATAAATGTCTGCTAAACATTTACAGAGACTAAACAATGCATGCAAGCAACTTTATGCTGTGAGTAATATATTTTATCAATGGTGACAGCAATAGTTTTGACAAGTCTCCTTTGAGACAGTTCTGCACATAGACTGAACTTCACCTCTGTATTTGACATGTTATTCTTCATAAGGTAATTGGAATGACTTGGTTGTAATTTTCCCCTCAAAATATCAATACCATAAATATATGAATAGTCTAATTGATACTTGTATTGGGGGATGATCACTGACCTTCTCTCATCATAATAAATGAGTATATAATAGTTTACAAGGAGATTTAGATTCATGCATATCCCAAGGCATAAATCTAAAAGAAAAGTGCTGAACAGCTATGCAATATCAATCCTTTTATATGGCTGTGAATGCTGGATACTTTTCTCAGAGGTGAAGAGGAGACTTGATGCAAAAGAGATGTGGTTTTATAGAATGATACTGAGAATGCTATGGATAGGACATGTGAGCAATGGGGAAGGCTTAAGAAAGATGCAAATAAAAAGAACACTTACATTTCATATCAGGAGACAGTAGTAATTTCTTGAGCATGAGGAAGGAGAACATAATGGATGCAAGTAAAGCAGAATGAAATGAGGATTCGTCTACCTAAGATGGTGGGGCAAAGACTAGGAGGTATAGTAAGGAGACAAACATTGCTTGGTAAGTCAGATATAAAGGATAAGAAGTCATGAACAGCTATAACTGCCCTCATTCTGAAGAAGCACAGCATATAAAAGAAAGACAAAGTAGGTGTATATATTACATCATTATTTTTAGTAACTTTCCCAGAACTTAAAAATTCAGAAATGAAGTATAGAAATTTCTTAAAAAATTCTTTCACTTTTTTCCTGTCTTTAGGTAATTATTTTTTTTCTAATTGGAAATCATGTTGATCTTTTCAAATTCTGTAAAGCAGAATTTCTTCTCTACTTGAATTTTCAAAAAGAAAATGGAGAATGACTAAAGAGTGTTCATAACAGTTTATAAAATACTAATTTCACTAAATACATGATTATCACTTGTCAAGGTTGACTGTGAGAATTAGATTTTAGTTGCTGCTACCTGGGCAGTTAAGGAGAGCATGGCTTGCTAATTCATCTGCATTCTTCTCTCTAACCATTTTGGTATGCAAACAATGAGAAATTCTGTTATGATGTCTGGCAATATAACAGAATGCAGAAAAAATGGTTTTCAAGTTTTTACATTAGTATCAAATAGAAACCAGCTTCAGCCAGAATATGAACAATTTTGATTTTGTTGCAGATAACTATTGTTTCAACTGAAACATTGATTAAGGAAAATCAGAGATTATATATGAACTCTTGTTGGTTGTTCCTAAAGATTCTCTGTGTTCTTTCATTACTCATGCATACATGATAAGCCCAGCAAAGTTGCAATTTCATTAGAAATGCCTCTATGACTATATTTTTATACTTTGAAAATCAATTAATATTAGATGTTTTGTCTTCCAGATTATAGCCACTTATGTATGAAGACACTGTTTATGGAAAATATCATGCAGAGCGTTCAGGATCCAGAGCCATAAAGAAGTTATAATAACTACAGTATTTTAAGGAAATTCATCTAATGAGATGTGATAAACAAATTATCAAGAGAGGCTGCAGTTACATTGGAAAATTAAGAAATTACTCTAACAAGTATTTTCTCCTATTTCTTTGGAAATAGTTCCATCAGGCATGATCTCACTGAAGGAGAAATAAAATTTCAGGCTATATTCAATTCACATGCACACTATTCAAAACTTTGGAAAATCCCTTCTCATGTGTATTTTATGTACCATATAAACTCATGTATCATGTGATTTTGACAACTTAATTTTGAAGCTAATTTTAATTCATACACAAGATATAAAATTAGCATATGTACTGAGCACTACATATGCTAATTTTATATTTACTGTATAATGTGACACCCTTAAAATTAGCTTCAAAATTAGGTTGTTAAAAGTCACATGAGATACTAGTATATATAGTATTTTATTAATATAAACTTAATCTGACAGGATACCAATGTGGAATTCCCTGACTTGTTTGAAATTCTGCTAACAATCACTAGATGACATTTCCAAAAACAGTATATAAGAAACGGGACACAAATATATATATATTTTTCTTTCAAACACAGGGTACCTTAACAATAGGATATGTCTCATTCCCCTTGGGTGGGTGGACTTTTCAATGCCCAGTATATCTAATGTCTCATTGAACTCAAAACAGAAAGTACACAGCATGTAAATTCTCTGAAGCTTACTAGGTTATACACAGGCATATCTAATAATTCTACCAAACCAAAAAAGAACTTTTCTCTAAATGTAAATCTCATCAGCTTTTAAAAGAACTTTGCTCACATGTACATATTAAAAAGACATCAGTCAGTCAGTTAAGTGCCATACGTGATACACGCTTGGGCGATCATGTCTCGAAAGAGACATGTTTGATTGGGCGGAAGATTATCCCGCAGTAGGTTGCCATTACTTTCTGCAGTAGACTGGTTGCTGACCAAGGCTATAGAACCCAATCTATCTTGTTATTTAACCCATAACTGGAAGGAATAGACGGATTAATACCTTTCCCAAGGGTATTTGTGCGTAAGTGAAGGCAATGAATTCAGCTGGAATTCGAACTCGGCTCCCCGATTGCTGCATTCCTAGCCGATATCCAATGCACCACAATGCACATCCAAAAGACATCACTATGCACAAATTCATTCAACTGTTTAATATTTTCTTTCTCTTTAGGGTGCTAAGGCAATAAAATTTGTTGTACATAATTGTTTGCATATTCAATCTTACATTTTCTTGTCAGAAGAAACTAATTCATTCACTATCAAGCAATTCTACTAGACTATTTTTCACAATAAATACTTTCCTTTCTATAAGGTTTATTGTATTAATATTTACAACACAAGTACAGGACATTCTGTGATCACTGAGCTCCCTACATAGCAATAATGGTTTGCCAAACAAGCTTGCTATGATGAGGCATTCAAAACTTCATACAAACCCAAGCAACTGTCTCCAAATTTAACCAAATGATCAAATAGTTTTTCAATTCCTTCTTGGCTAGGCCAAGAAATATTCAACACTTCTTTCTACTTATAAATGTCAATAGAATAAATTTTACTCACCTATTACACCCATGAGGACAAAAATTGGAAATTCTATCAAGTCAAATGCCATATCCTCCTAAAAATAGAAATGAAAAAGCTGTTAAATATTTAAGAAGCAAAGCTTTATACTTTTTCTGAAAATATAGTGTAACTTAACAAATCAGATAATGAAGATCATGTTGAACAGACACATTCTAGGTCACTTCCCATTAATGAGCATATCCCCCAGGGCTCTGTCCTTGAAACCACACTATTTCTCATTTTCAATGACCTTCTCAATATCATCAGTTTCTAACTAGCTATTTATGCTGATGACAATTATTTAATTCTGTCTTAAGAGTAAGTCCCATTGGTCAAATGAAAACTGGCATCTGCTCTTGAAAAGGACCTGCAATCAGTTGTTAACTAGAGCAAGAAATGGTTTGTAAAGTTTAATGCCTTCAAACAAAATTGCTATTCTTTAATCATCATAGCAAACCATTTTTGCCCTTTATCAGCGTGACTGATGCTAACCTTCAGGAGAGCAACTCATTGCACCTTCATGGTTTCACATTCTCTACTGCTATGGTGTGGAGAAATTATATTGAATCCATTGCTAGGTCTGCTGCTAAGAAGGTTGATTCACTGTGCCATGACAGATAATTTTTCTCCAGTATCCATCTTGCACATTTATAAATCTACCATTCATCTATAAACTGAATATTTCTACCATAGCTGAACAATGTGATTTGGTTATATATCTTGAGATTCTAAACAAAGAAGGCTCTGTAGTGTTATCAATTCTGACTTGCATCTCAACTTCCATCACTTTCCCATTGCCATGATATGGCTTTCCTCTGTCTTTTCTAAAAATATTTTCATGCTCTTTGTTCTAATGAGCTGTCTTTCTAGATACTTTGACCATTTGAATTTGGCAACTAAGTCTCATCCTTTTACTGTTGAAATAGGTAGATGTAAGTTTTATTCTAATAGTTTCTTGAACTTCTCACCTCTGGAACTCTCTTTCCAGCAGTTTTCTTGTTCCCTACAATCCTAAAAATTTTAAATGCAATATCAACCACCATCTTCTGTCTTCCTGAATCCTGTACTTTTATTGTCCTTTTTCCTCACTAAAGTATTCTCATACTTTCACTCCCAGTAACCCTTTGCATCGTTAATACTTTGGTTAGGGGAAATGATTAAAACAACAACAAAAAAAGACTGTATATAATTTCATGGGCACCTAATTGATCATAAGAAGAATTATATGCTATTTAATAATTTATTTTTAACTACTACTATATTAAGCTTTCTCAGCATTTATAGGCATAGACCTTCAATACTTCTGTGCTGATTATGATGATCTGCAGTTCAATATTACACTCTGTATTCTCTAGTATTTCTTTGACAAAAATCTTTTCTGGCTGACCTCTATTATTTTTGCCAAGAGTTGGTTACTACAGCAGTAGATCAATGACAAGTTCTTTGTGTCAGCAGTAACCTACAAATTTTATTCTATGCCTTTCAAAGAGGAAAAGTGTTTTGCAATAATTTGACATATGTCAATGTCCTGAGATGTTAAGGATAGCTTAAAGTTTTCTAGTATAAGCAGCAGTTTGTATTTTTTCCATTGGTGGTGTCAGTCTAAGTGGCTGAAAATGGACTCAAAAGAGCCCAACTTAATTTCATGACACCTTACATTTTCTAAGTGAAGAGCAAATGAAATCTTTCAATGGTATTAAACATTTAAAGAGCTGCATAGCAATCTCATAAGTTAATCTGAATAGAAAAGCCTGGAGTTTCCTTAACTAAGACAATAGAATGAATAATAAATGGCTTAAAGTATCCCATTTTTTTAATAATAGTCAATATTTATTTTTAATAAAGCTATTCTGAATAGATTTTCACTACATCTAATCTCCATGAAAACTTAATCTTATAAATTGCTAATTATAAATGTTGACTGCTGTTTCAATCATGCTGCAAGAGTAATCTCAATCTAGCAAGGATGGTGTTGTTCAACATCTGAAAGTTTTTCCCATATTCACAAATACAACAAGCTTTTAATGTGTGGAAAAATTCTGTATCTTGAATCAAATAATGTATAATAATTCCACTGAAATTTTTATTTATTAAAACAATTCATTAACTGATGAAACCATGAGAAATTTCTTTCTCAAAAGTCATCAATGAAAAAAAGATTACAACTCATGAAAACTTTCTTTGAGGAGAAAATGTTTGGAGAGGAGGGCTCCTATATGCCATCAAATGTGGTAATTATTTTGAATATCAAATCCACCATTATAACTCAAAAAATTCTTATTTCAATTAGCTTTAGGAGAAGGTCAATGATAACTTTATAACAGTCATTCCAACTATAAGAGAGAAACAATATAAATCTCAACAGGAATAAGAGAACGGAAAGTAGGGAAAAGAGCAATTTTAAGGAATGGACAGGGATAAAAGTTGCCTAACTGTAATTATTAAAAATAAACGGGGTTTCAAAATATATCAATTGCTACATAATACTTATGTAAATGTTATTTATATAAATGGTCTTTAATCAGATATTTAATCTCAAACATAAAAGATTTAAAGTTGTTTTGTTTTTTTGCAACCTGTAAGTATGGCTCATTGTCAGTGTTGATTTAGGAATTAATATCTTTGTTTATAATTCTATTGATCATCAGAAACCTTTCTCTGTTTGGTTTTCTTCTTAAAAAAGTACCATTCCTGTTTTCATAACTAAAACTCTTTAGCTTAATCTTTTTGTAATGATCTGGTGCATACAAAAGAGTTTAGGAAAATGTAGATATGCCTATATGTGTATGCAGGTATTCAAATATAATAGTTACTTTCCTTAAAATGAGGGGGAAGGAAGTATGTATATTCCAATGTCAACATAGGACTATGTGAATAGCTAAAATTGGCAGGGGTGGTAAGAGGTAGGCATTGTATGAGTCTGCACAAAACTGTGGATCATGCATGTGTCATCTACTTTGAAACTGCTATTTGGCTTCTACTTGGTTCATGATCAGTAACCTTATATCCTGGTTGGGAACCAATCTTGTTTCTGATTTTGTTACTTGATTATGATGCTCATATCCTTATTTAGACAGTGTCTGATTGCCTGGTTAAAATTTTGAGCTTATTATTTTTTTATCACTACTATAGTTCAAAAAATAAAAGTAAAATAATTCTCTCAGGATTTCTTTTGCCTTTCCTTAATCTTATCTTGCAACCTTTCTCATACAAAATGAACAAAATCAACAACTTCTATTTTCAGTTGAGCTTTATAGCCTTACTTCCTTCCCATAATTTGTTTCTTCCCCTGATCTGCCACAAATATCTTTCTATAAAATAAATCACAAGTTGCTGTTTCTTCTTCTCCACCACTACAAGATAAGTGAGATTCTATTTATTCTTCTTCCTTTATTCAAACTACAGCTACATATACTGTTCCATAGGAAGAGACAAGCAATATCACAAGCAGGAATTAATGAAATAGAACCAATTAATATATCCTCCAACTTGGACAGCAGGAGTGAATAAAGCCTTCAGTTTTAAATTCTTAGAAAGTTACCAGTTACAAAAGACCGAAGAGCACAACTACCAAAACATTGTGACAATAACAACCAAGAAATGAGAAAGACAGTGTATAATAATAATTCTTTATTCAAACAAAAAATTGCATCTAGGGAAACTTACAGTACATTATTTTTGCTGAAGGCCCAGTGCAAGAAATCAATGACCAGAGAAATACTGAAAAGAACCATAAAAGCTACTTGACTTGTGAAACTTTTTTTTCAGCTTTTACCAAAGATTACTGATAGATATAAAAGTTAAGCTTTGATTTAACCATAAGGAATTAATTTTTAAATAGATTTTATTTAATCTGATATTATCATTACTATAAATGCTATTTTTATTGGGTACATGTATACTCACTAAAAATAAGGCTTATAGCAGTCCTGAACAAAATGCAGCTTACATGTGAGCCATGAGTCTACCCTGTGTGGCCCATGAAGGCTTTTCAAAATAGTTAAGTTCTGAGACTAATTGCATATGAAAAGTTCAGTTTTGTGCAAGCAAGACTTTATTCAAGAAATATTTAATTATCTTTGTATCTAATTAATCCTTTTGACTCTCCACAGAGATATGAAGAATTTTCTCACCATTCTTCTCTCTATAAATCTGTTTTTATCCCACTCATATACAATAATTTACTCTAAAAATTTACTTTTGCAGCCAGGGTCTAATTTTCTGTAACAAATGTGACCCTTTACATTTTTAATTGTGCAAGCCTGATTTATAAAAGATAGCAGCAAGCTGAAAAGAGCTAGCTTGGTTACCAAAGAAAAGAGTACCAAACTGTTATGTAATATTGGTCCTCAAGTATAGTAGTGAATGCTGGACAGTCTCCTCAGAAATGAAGGAATGCATTTCTACAGAAAGATGCTGAGAAAACCATGGACTGAACATATGAGCAAGTTTTAGATAAAATGGAAGCAAAAAACACTTCTACTTGGAAGCAGAAAGAGATTGCTGCTAGAGCATATGAGGAAACAGGGCTTAAAAAATTTGATACTCACAAGACCTATTGAAGACAAGAGGGAGGAAGGAAAGCAGCATATAACCTACCTAACAAACTTGTGTAAATGGTTGGCATAACAGGGATTAAGAGAGATAGTGAAAAGACAAAATTTACTAAGAGCTACAGAAAAGGACATGAGATTGTGGAGGGCTATAATCACATACATTCTAACATATAAAAAATCTTATTTTGGTTGTGTAAAATAATTAAAATTCTAGTTAAGAGGTATAAATAAACAAATATTATAATAATCTAGATTTCTCTTTTACACATACTTTTTAGAGAAGTATCTTAAAGAAAACCATACAGTTTGTAAAAAGTTATTACATTTGTCTGAAAATTTCTGTTTTTAGAATTAGTGGTTAAAGAACAGTCAGTAGAATGTGTGTTTGTGGTGCAGCAAATATTGGCTCAAAACAAGAAATCAGAGAGCTGAGTTCAAATTCCAGTTGAATTTGTTGCTTTCACTTATGTAAAAATATCGTTGAGAAAGGTATGAATCTGTCTCTTCTCTATAGCTATGAGTGAAATAATAGAACAGATTGGGTTCTATAGCTTTGGTTGCCAACCAGTCTACTGCAGAAAGTAATGGCAACCTACTGTGAGAAAATCTTCTGCCCAGACATGACTGCTTAAGAGTGTATCATATATGGCACTTAACTGACTGATTAAAGAACTGCCAAAATGATTTCTCCTGTGTGAATTATTGCTGATTCATTTTTTGGAATTTGAAAAATTATATATCATTTTATTAACTGACCAATCAGAGGTATAATCTCATGTCCACATAAATTTTGAAATTAGGGCCTGTCTCTGGAGCTCTTGATTTATTATATGTAATGACTGGTCAGCAGATACTGCAGAGGGTAATAAGGTTTCAAGGCAGAAAGAAGTCATAAATCACTCAATAGGGAAGGCACTAAAATTTCAACCAGAAGGCAGATTAAGGATCCAGGAGGAAAATCTATTTGGGCTGTTTCCCCAGATAAGAATTTTTAAAGAAACTGGAACCTTAAAGTGAAATTTTCTTAAAATATAAATAAGTTCCCAAGACATCAGTTTTTTTCAAATTCATCATAATTCCTTCATGCTGAGACATTCCTTTTCATCTTACAATTAGGTGGGTGCATCTTTTTGTATTTTCTGCCTTCACAGATTTTTGCTTCATCTTTTCAAAGTTTTTCTTTCATTTTCAAAAGAAGCTCACTAGAGTACTGAGAGACAGAAAAATCTCATTGGAAACAACGAGTGCTGGATTGCTATGTCTTATGTCCTTCAGTATGGAAGTGAATGTTGGATGATCTCATCAAGAATGAAGAGGCTTGGGGCAGCAGCAGAAATGTGGTTTTACAGAAGGACTGAGCATGTGAGCAATGATGAGGTGTTGGAGAAGATGCAAATGAGAAGAAAACATACTTAATATCAGGAAGAAACAGATGAGGTTCCTGGGACATGTAATGAGGAAGGAGGGTCTGAAGAATTTAATACCCACAGAACAGATAGAAGGAAAGAGACAGGGGAAAGCAGTGTGAGACATACTTGAAAGGTGTAAGCAAATTGATGGTGAAACAGAATTTGGGAGAGATACCAAGAAAAAAAATATTGAGAGCAACAAGAAACAGAGCCAAGTAGAAGTCCATGATTGCCTACATTCTGAAGGGACATGGCACACAAAGATGAATCTTTCTTCAAATCTTGTATATTTTTTTAATTATTATCCAATCTTTATTTTTTTAATAAGATGCACAGGAGAATTTTGTCCAAGCTCTTGTTTGTAAGGTATTGCATTTGTTTTTTTTTAAATATTGACTGTAATTTTTTGTTCTTTTAAATTTTCCCTGTTGGTTTGAGTTGTTTGTTTGAACTTTGTGTAACATTTGGGGTCAGAGAAATAACATGCACTCTTTTCCTATTCTATCCTAACAAATAAAAAATTTTATAAAAGAGACACAGCACATAGAACATTGTTATAATTTTTATAGTAATGATGAGGGAGTGCTGAAAAGTTCTCAGAATCAGAATTTTAATGAACAAACAAGAAATTTTAATGACCAAACAAGAATTTTTTTTTTGTTTTGTTTTGATGGGTTAAAAACAAAATTGAGAAATTATATACTAAGTGTATTGAACTGCCAAATGGATATATTGAATAAAGTGTACTTTTCATAGGTTTAAGACATTCTTCTTGGTCAGGACAAGGAATTTTTACTCTTAATTATTCTTGAGTAACTCAGCCCGTTTTATATTTTCTCTCATCAGAAGATAATATAGCTATTATTGAGTTCCCTTGTTTGTTTTTTTAAAACAAGACAGCAACCTCAAAAAATAGTTGGTACATCTATTTTTTTTTTTTTGGCAGGTAAATTCTTCTTGGCTAAACTCAGAGAAACACTTAGAAAAATTTCAGATCACACCCTGTGTTTGAGAGTAATGACAGTGCGTGCTATATGGTGGTCTATGTCAATTTTCTGCCAGTATTTTAAAATCTTATGAAAGATATAAACAGAAACTAGGTAGTATAGTGCTCTCTCTTATTTCAACAGTTTTAACTGGATTCAAAGATCAGTCCAAGGTTTGGGTATTTCTTACAGCCACTTCTTTCTTTGCACTGTGTAACAATGCTATTTCTAATTTTTATAGAGTGTTCCTTTATTTTATTCCAAGCACAATTAGCTGACTATAATACACATATATAAGTGAGGTTAGAATCATGTGCCATTCAAAACAATTGGTCAGATTTGTTGTTAAAATACAAGAAATTAATTTACCCCAAAATTAAAACATTTAAGTAAATTGGAATAGGCCAAAATTTCTGTCTAAATGAAAACAAATACAGATTTCTCATAAGTACTCTTTTTCTTTTTTTAAATAAAAATAATTTCTGAAATTAATTTTAATATTACTTCCAGATCTTTTTGCTATTGTTGGTGATCTTTAGGTATAAATTATGCTACTGCATGCAAGACTTTATTTTAAAAAGGTATTTGAATAACATGCAATTTTCTGAGTTTTCCTCCGTAGAGTTTTGACTTTTGCAAGCCTGTATATGTTAAAAATGTGTTGTATATTTGAATCAACCCACAATAAAAAGAAAAGAAAGGTTTTTAAATATAAAATATTTTTATTTTTGTGTTTTTAGAACTAGGTTTTCTCATCCTGTATGAGTGTTAAGGTTCTTATGCTAAAGTTCCTTGCTAGTAGTTGTTTAAGATGAAAAAATAAATGTTTTTTCACATGTATGCATGAGAAAAAAGAGACGAGTGAGAAAGTAAGGTGGAAAATGTTACATGGCCTGTTGAAGAAAATGAGTGAATGAATAAAGGAATTATTTTTAAGCTCTTTTGTGAACAGTTGCCATTTCTTACTGGCTTGTTTAGACTAGAAGCTTTGTTTAAATACTCTTTAAAGGATCACAAAGCATGTTTTTATATTCTTGGTGGAAATGCAATCTGTTTATTTGGAAATGTTAAATATTTATTTTCAAAAGATTAATTTATTAACTGGAAGGATGTGCTTATCTTCTGATTTTGCTATTTGATGATTCACTATCCTTGTGTTTATTTCCATCTTTTCTCTATAAATGATTGATGAGAAATAACTGACAAATTAGGTAAAAATGGAATATCTGAAAGACACGTGTTGAAAGATTACATTTTACTATAAATATTTTGTTAATTATGGTTTGTATAACAAAGTTGCTATAGTAATAAGCTTTCACAAAAAATGTGGTTCTACATAAGAATACTGAGAATAGCATGGACTGAACATATTAGCAACAACAAAGTTTTAGAGAAAATGCAAACAAAAAGGAAACTAATACTTAACATCAGAAAGAAATGGTTAAAATTTCTAAAGTATATAATTAGAAAATTTGATACTCACAGGAGACATTGAAGGCAAGAAGAACATGAAAAGTAGCACATATCCTACTTAAACATGGATTAAAAGCTATAAACAACAGGAAATTGTAGATAATTATAATCACTCATGTACTGAAGGGACCTGATACAAAGAAGAAAAACTTAAAACTCTTTTATATGTTACTGAGCAGGAAAAGAGATTGCTGTTGATACAAAATAAAAATAACCCTTTTCTTCACTGTTTGCAAATTCACAAGCCAGTGTGAAAATCTATTTCTGACCAATAAAAAAAAGGATTGAGTCTATATTGAAAGAAAAAGACCAAAGCAAATTTCATAAGCCAGTGTAAATTATTTTCTAACCAATGAAAGGGGAGCAATTTACAAAACTGAGAGAAAGTAACAAGCCAGTGTCAAAAACTTCTTTGATATAAATAGAGAAAGAAAGTTGAATCAGTCAGATGGAAGCAGAGTTCAGATAGAACACTGCCTGTAGTATTTAAATGAAGAGAGGGTGGTAGGAAAAAATAAATGAAACATGGTATAGCCTTCACAAGTCTTAAAACCAACTGCCTTGAAACCAAAAGTCAGTTATTTTTATCCTTCCTTGTTCTCAGGCAAGAAACCAAGATCTCTTGCTTGTATTAATGTCATTCTCACCAATAATGCATATGCTGTGTCATTTCAACATTGGCTTGCCAAAGTTTGCCTTGCAGGTCTATGATGTCTTCAAGCACATGTACAAACAATTCACCTTTTCTTGTTTCGGCAAGGTAAGTCCTGCCACAATGTAAAAGAGAAATTTTAAATTACTGATTAACACAACTGTTCAAGCTAGGCACATTTACACTCCCTCTCCTTCTTGTGTGCTATTTTCCTTTATCTCTTCTTCATCTTTGCCGACTCACCATCAACAAAAAGAAGATGATGACAACAACAACACTTCAACTGATTCCTAAAAGTTAACGGTAAGTACAATTTTCCTTTATTGCTTCTCCTTCCTCTTCACTTATTAGCCAGCCACAAAAAGAAAAAAAAGGAACAAAGACCTTACTACAACAAACAAACTCTGGATTCATTTAACTCTTTATTACTATTTCTCTTAGAACATTCATGGTTAATAATTTCAATTCTTACAAATTGATGTTATTTTGTTCTATAAATAAGTTTCTATTTATTTATACAAATGAAACACTTATTTTTTTTTTCACCTTCAGATTGTGGGGAGTTTGGTTATGTTTGGCACAAGGCCAATTTAATAAACATAATCAATGTCTCCTATAAGATATTGGTTGACAAATTTTGGTGAAAAATATATTAGATTGATATTTGAAAGGCAATTTCCTTTTGTTTTACTAAATTAAATCCTTTCATTGAAAAGTGTAGTTAGGTGGCTTAAGTAAAGCAAAATGGTATTAGTGAAAGATATTTTGATGCATTTTAAATTATTAAATAAAGAATAGAAAAATCAAGTGAAAAATTATAAGCAAATTTTTTTGGTCAGGTTTGATTTTGAAGAATTTTTTCTTAATTACCATAACAATTTGCACCATATTGTGACATAAAATACCTAGGAACATAACATTAAAAAAGAAATATTTATTTCCTTTTTGGCAACACTTCTGTTTTTTGTTAATATATAGCTTATCATTTTTTTGCAATTTGTTCACTCTGCTATAATAGTAATTTATTATTATTTATCAATTGCAATGCAATATTATTATTGATAAATTTTTGTTAAAATGTTTCTACTTTGCACAATATCAAATGTCTGTACATGCATTTATAACAATGTAGTGTTAACGACTGTAAAACCGTATAATTTTCTAAAACTGATAATTCTATGAGATTTGAACATGCAGCCTTTAAATATGCAGATCTAATATTATCTGAGGAATAAAAATATTAATTTTTCTAAAGCTCAGCAATAGCCATTCTTATGTATTCACTGCAAAAAATTGTTTTTTATTGCATCACTCAGTTGGATATTTAATGCCTTTTCCATTTCAGTAGTTTTCAAATAAGCCTGCTTTTATATTAAATTTGAGAACAATATGTAAAATAAAACACTGATAACATTTCTAAAACAACTTCATAACAAAAATATAGGAATATAATAAATGTTTCATTAATTTGCTTCTTATTGAGTGACATAGTTGACTGCATTAATGTAACTTACCAAATACAAAGCATAAATATGTATTAACATAACTTATTAGTTTCTGTACCTACATATATATAAACACACAGAATCTTAAAATATACATAAAAAAATGGTTTAATATTTGTAATCATGTAAGTATGTTTTTTTTTTATGTGCCATGTCCCTTTAGGATGTAAGCAATCATGGCCCTCCACTACTCCCTATCCCTTGTTGCTCTTAATATCCCTTCTTTTGTTATCCCACTCAATCCCCACTCCACCATCTATCTGCTTAAGTCCATCAGGTATGTCATGCACAGCTTTCCCTTGTCCCATTTCTCCTCTATCTGTCCCATGAGCATCAGGTTCTCCAAACCCTTCTTTCTCATTACATGTTCCATAAACTTCAGCTATCTTTTCCTGATATTAAGTATCAGTTTCCTTTTTGTGTCCATCCTCTCCAAAACCTCATCATTACCCATGTGCTCTGTCCATGGTATACTCAGCATCCTTCTATAGAACCACATTTCAGTTGCTTCAAGTCTTTCCTTCATCTTTGATGAAATTATCCAGCATTTGCTGCCATATTGAAGGAGAGACATTACATAACAATCAAATACTCTCTTCTTTGTTTCTAGCAAAATTTTCTTAACACTCTACTCAGCTTCTGGAATGCATTCTTGGCCATGCCAATGAGCTTTCGAATCTCCATATTGTACTTTCCATCCTCTGTTAGAACACTTCCCAGGTGTTTAAATTTCTGCCCTTGTCTGATTTTCATATCACCAACTTGTAATGAGCATTTAGGGCTCCTCTTTTTATTGATTACTATGCATTCAGTTTTCTTGTAGTTTTGTAGTCCTTTCTTTCTGATTTCTTTAACTACTTCCTGTAGGAGATCTTATAGTTTCTTTCCTGTATCTGTTATCAGCATTGTATCATCTGTGTATCTTATATTGCTCAGATTGCGGCCACCAGTGATTAATCCTGGCAGGACTTCTAGAGCTCTCAGAATGGTTTCTCTGTATAGGTTGAAGAGATCTGGTGAGAATACATATTCTTGTCTTACACTTCTTTCAATCTTTGTGTACTTGCTGAACTCATTTTCCATCTGTATACAGTTTGCTGCCTGTAGAGGTTTTGATTACTTTAAAGTCTTTTCCAAATATGTTAAGGGTGCCAAGTGTCTCTATCAGGTCTTTGTGGTGTATTTTGTTGAATGCTTTTGCATAGTCGATGAAACACAGGTACACATCTTTCTGTATTTCTATTGCTCTTTCTGATAACTCTCTCAACATAAATATTGTGTGCCTTGTTTCAGTATCTTTGACAAAACTGCACTGTTCTTTTCTTGTTTCCAGCCTGATTCTGCTGTGTGCTCTGTTCATTAGAATTTTGATGATGAGTTTTGTTATGTGACTCATTAAGCTGATTGTTCGATGGAGTTCATATTCATTTGCATCTAGATTCTCAGGCAGTGCTATGAAAATCAATCCACTTAGGTCTTCTGGGATTTATAATTTCTATGATTTTGTCTATGCCAAAGTCATCTAGGACATTCAACATCTCTACTACAATGCCATCTGGTTCAGCTGCTTTGTTTCTATTCAGTTTGGCCAGTGCAGTTTCCACTTCAGATTTTAATATTACTGGTCCGTTGGTATTCCTGTGTATTGTTGGTTGCTCTCTCATGTTGTGGAAGAGATCTCTCATATATTCTTTTCACTGCTAAAGTATTTTCTCCTTCTCTAATATGAGTGTTCCATCCTTAGATTTGATGCATCTCATTGAGGAGAATGTTTTTTGATTTGTGAGCTCTCTTATTTTTTCATGCATGTCTTTATTGGTTGTTCTCAATCTCTCTATTTCTGTGCACTTGTCATTGATATACACCCTGATTAAGCACTCTGGAAGAATGGTAGACTTTGAAAAACAGTAGCTACTCTGGCATGTACGCATCGCTCTTTTTGTAATAAATTAGAGCATTCTGGCTATTGGGCATGTATAATGATAATATACATGCTAAAAAGTCTGCCTTCTTCTACTGAGTGCCCATAGCCCAGAGGTAGAATCACCGACTGACGCCAATTCAGTCGGGTTTCAATCCTAGGTTTAAAGCAAGCAGAGTCTAACTGTACTGATTAGCTGTGATACAGTGAAACAGATCTGTCTGCGAATGACTATATATATATGCACACACTTTATAAATTGCAGCTATAGTTCTTTCCTGAATAATGAAACATCTTCCCAATAATGAATGAAATTTAGAAAGTATATTATAACTTTTAATGTACAGCTGTAAGCAATAAAATTGGCAATTGTTATGACAGAATTTCAAAGTTTAATGATAAAACATTTCTTCTATACACCAACTACAAAACAAAATCCTACAAGCCTCTAATTATTGTACTACCTGAACTATTTTATTAACTGTTGCTCTCATCTTTGTTGTTGTTATCACAACATTTTAGCTAATGTGCTGGCTGGTCTTCTTGAGGTGTTTTTCAAGTCAGGTAACTTTACAGGAAATTTTAACTGAACCCTTTATTTAATCTGCTGGTGTAGATTATTCTCATTCCACTGTCTAGGTCTAATGATATCATGTGTTATTCCTATTTAGTACTGCTCATTCTGTTTTCACTGAGTCTAAGTTTGCACTCTTCACAATTCAGTCAGTTAAGTGCCATACGTGATACATGCTTGGGCAATCATGTCTCAAAAGAAACATGACTGACTGGGCAGATGATTATCCCGCAGTAGGTTGCCGTTGCTTTCTGTGGTAGACTGGTTGCTGACCAAGGCTATAGAACCCAATCTGTCCTGTTATTTAACCCTTAACTGGAAGGAATAGACCGATTAATATCTTTCCCAAGGGTATTTGCGCGTAAATGAATGCAATGAATTCAGCTGGAATTCGAACTTGGCTCCCTGATTTCTCGTTCTGAGCCAATATCCAATGCACCATAACGCACATCCTTCTTCACAATTACTACCTCCAAATTCACAAACTGACACTTCAATTTACTAGGCTATTATCCCATGGGACAATCCTGATTGTAGAACTTGGTGTTTTTAATCTGTCTTCTTGCTGCTGACACTGCTTGTCATGCATGACAAGCAGCAGCAGGTGGTCAAGTGTAAATAGTAAAAATAATAACACATCATACCAGAACTTTAAGATTCAAACAGAAATCATCCTTAACTTTGTTGTTTAATCAGATTTCAGTTTATACAAGTTTAAACATTCAATAAATAACTACTTTATTTTCTACTTTGATAATAGTAATAAAGTGAGCCTGTAAATGTTTTTATTTGCATGCATATATATATATATATATATATAATGATGCTAAAATGTTCTCTACCAAATTCAATTTTCAAAATATGACTCAATAAACATGAAAAAGAATTTATTTTGGACTCTTTTCTTGTTTAGACCAAGATTTCAACAGTTTACCTTGTCTATGACCTCCTGTTTATGTATATAATGTGTATATACATGTGCACATCCATATTATACAAGTCTTGACTTCAGAAGAGAAAACTTGCAAAAGTACATGTCAAAGAGATATCTTTTTCAGAAAGATAATATTCCATATCAAACTGTATATAATATATCAAAAGCTGTGAGCAAGATTGGGTTAATTTTTTTAAATTATTTTATTAAAAAAATGACATTTCATAATTCTGTATTAACTTTCACTTCAGACTGGTAAATAGACATTAACCAAGTTTACTCAGTGTTTTAATTTTAGTTTGCAAAATTACCCAAGTAAATTAATTCCTTGTATTTAAAAAAAAATCTATTTATGATCAATTATTTCAAATGCTGCATGAACCTAGCCTTACTTGTATATGGTTATTATAGTCAGCTAATGGTGCTTGTGATAAAATAAGGGAACTGACTATAAAAATTAGAAATAGTATTGTTGAAAAGCACAATGAAAGAAGTGACTATAAAAATGCTAGAGCCTTTTTTAATAATGAGCTTAAAGATATTGATATCATATGCTTTTATGACTTAAGAATATTTTGTGAAATTTATTATAAAAAAAAAACAATACAAAGCAAACAAAATGTTAGCACAGAGTTCATAGTTAAAGGTGAAAATAGCACTTCACAACAAAAACATTTTTGATTAAATACATGTGAATACATAAAGCTAAAAAACTGATACACAGAAATTTTCATTAAATCCTTAATCACACACCTGTGTTTTCTTTTTACAATTTCAAGACAATTCTATATAACCACACAATCAATGAACGCCAAATGTTTTCTTATAAAGAAACAATTGATATTACCACTACATATCATTAAACATAGTAAGCATCTTATCAAATAATAAAATCACGAATAGAAGTTAACACACACAAAAAAAAAAATAAATGATTAAATCTGTTTACCTGAAAAATATCAAACCGAACTAAACCAGGTGAGGACAGCTGGGTAAAATGTCCAATGGTTGCACTGAGGAATAGGTTGGTAAAAAAGGTGGCTGTCATGGCAGCAAAAACCTATAATGACAAAAAATGTAATTGGCCTGTCAGAAAATTTGTAGTTTAGATCTCATGTTCATTTTTAAAACATTTACTTATATGGAAAGATGTTTGGAAAGATCTTTTAGTATCTAGTTAAAGTTTGAGAAATATATTTAAAAAAAAAAAATGAAGCTTGTAATATTAACACATTTGTCTTTAGCTGGTATAAATTTATGTATATTCACTATTTTTCACCCCAAACATCAATCAGGAAGTTTTAAAACACAGTGATTACTGCCCAGGAATCTTAACAGTCAATTCTTAAATTAATGAAAGAAACCTCGGACTTTATATTTAATAAAAAAATTTTATAATGCTTTTAAAATTTTGGCATATTAAAATCTTTATAGATTGTGATTCATCTATATTTTACCTAATTGTTCCCTCTAGTTATATACAGTTGTGAACAGAATTATTCACCCACTTCCATGATTACAAATAAAGCTGCAATATCTCAAATTTTCATGGAAATTTCATGTACAGTTTTTCATACATGATGGAATAATGGATTTGAAAAAATGAGCAGTAATGCCCACAACAAAATTTGTATTTTAATGTCAAACAATAATACCAAAACACCTAGCATAGGACAAACTTACTGGCTCTTTTACCTCATTAATCAATTGTGCAACCTTTATTCTCAATTATTGCTTTTTAATCATTTTTGATAGTTACTTACAAGTTTATTACACCCACTGATAGGTATTTTGGTCTATTCTTCCTTGGCAATAGTTTCTAGTTCCTCCAAATTTGAAGAATTTCTCTTACTTTTTTCTTCAAATATGCCCATAAATTTTCAATGTGGTTTAGGTCAGAACTTTGTGTTGGTTATGCCAATACTTTAATTTTGCTGTCATCTAAGTATTTTGCTATGTGCTTCAGGTTATAGTCCAGTAACATTCAGTGATACCCCAAAGACAGTCTTCATGCACTTTGTTTTATATTAAGTATAGCCAAATACTATTCTTTATCCATGATACACTATACTCTAACTAGTTCTTCTGGGTCAGAAGCAACAGAAAATCTCTATAGTATAATGCTTCCATCACCTTGCTTAATTTTAGGGTGGGTATGTTTTGGTTTGTAAGCTTCATTTACTTTCCTTCATGCATAATGGGTGTTCATGTGACCAAATAATTCTAGTTTGATTTTATCTTATCATAAAACAGAGTTCCAATATTTATGTTCTAGATGGCTTCTAGCAGAAGCTATTCTGCATTTGAGATATTATTACACTATTTACATTGTCTGGACTATCGTCCTCATCTCTACTGCTATGTTTAAGACATTTCAGCTGTTGTATGCTCCTGCCTTCTTCAGGTGCTAAGAATTTCAAACTGAACACTTTATTACGATCAAAGGGCAATATTATTGCATAATTTCCATAAGTGGGAGAAAATAATTTTGGAATGAACCAATTTTTATAAAATTCTTTAATCATGAATGCATTGAAACTTAAAGAAATTTCACAAATTATTCAAAACTAAATACAAAATCAACTATTTATGATAAGTTCAGGAAGTACTTGGAAATATTCTCATTTCTTTGGAAAATATGCAAAGATTCTATTGAGGTGAACAATTTTGTCCACAACTCTGTATATATATATATATATATATATATATATACGCACGAGAAAAAATCGCAAGATCGCCAAGACCTACCGCGGTTTCGCACAACGGCTCGTCAGAGTCGATTTTATTATATATATATATATATATATATATATATATATATATATATATATATATGTGTGTGTGTGTGTGTTTTAACTGGAGCAAGAAATGGGTTGTTAATTTTAATGCCTGTAAACTGCTCTCTTTTCAGCATCTTAAAGAACCTTTTTATACGTTCCATCAGCATGGCCAATGCTAACCTCCAGGACAGTGACTCATTGCACCTTCTTGGATTTATGTTTCTGTTGCTGGATAATGCTACTATGATGCTTGTTATAACCAGTTTGGAACACATGCTGATGATTTGGTGAGAGTACTTGTTTCACACAGTTTCAGCTATTGTACCCTCCAGCCCTTTTTAGTAGTAATATGATTTACTATATAAATTGAGTAAAATCATGAAAGTAAATCAGTGCGTAATAAAGATAATTTCTCTTCTCAAATTGTAACATTTGATGACATGATATAACAACTGACCATGGATAATTACCATTGACATTAATGGCAATGATACTAATAATATATATATACATACATATATATATATATATAATTTTTTTTTCATGCTTTGACACTTGCATGGCCATAACATTACAACATTTACAGTAATTTTTAACAACACAGTCTTGTGGTTATTTTTTGTTACCACAACTTACACCCCTGTTGATGATCTTGGAAAGAGATTGAAAATACTTGGAAACATCAAGAAATGAACAATAAAATCAACTGTCAAAGTTACAGCTCATTTGTTATATCTTTCAATTATTATATGCAAAAGATTATCTGTGTGTACAAACGGATTTTATTAAAAATAAGCAGACACAATGTTTACAATTTATTTAATTTGATATATCTAATAGAAAATTTGCTGCCTAAATACACAAATCTATATATTATACTTAAAGAGTATCATTTCTTAAATCTATAAAATGTTGAATACTGCTGAATATTTCATGATTACTGCTTTGATATAATTTTATAAGTAAAATAAAAATAAATGAAAAACACAAACCACTCTCCATGTCAGCTCATTACTCCAGAAACTAGCTGCTTCCTCTACACTGAAGAGAGTTCCACCTACAGGAGCACCAAAAGCTGCAGACACACCAGCCGCAGCTCCTCCTGACACTAGATCACGAATTTCATGATCTGATCGTAATTCTTCAAATAACTGAAAATAAAAGGATAAGTGAAAAGAAACAGAAAAAGAAAATTAAATTAAAGATTAATTTGTGTCTATTTTTTATAAAAAAATCCATGAACAATGCAACCTATGTTGGAGGATAGAAACAATAGTTAAAGGGTTATCTTTGCAAAAATCACCCAAAATACAGATATTTTGGAGATAAATATACAAATAGTGCAATGGCTGTTTCTTTATCCAATTTAGGATAACCTGAATTGACATACACAACCATACAAAAGATCATAGGATTAGTGCCTTAACATTGTGTAGGACCTTTTGTAGCATTGTTCCTATTAAGACTAAAAACAGTGACAATAATATTTTGCACACACATATATGATAAATGTAAGGAAAGGGAATAAATTTTAACAAAGCAACATTTCACATTGTGTTTTCATAAACAAAAGAAGATACACTAGTATTCCTGCAAAAGAAAGCTTCTAAAAGTTAGGGATTGTGTGCATATGAGAAATTTCAGTTACTAAAAAGAAAGATACCCCCAATACCCAGGAACAAAATGCAGTTAGTTACTTCTGATGCATGCTAGAATGAAAACAGAGAAAGAGGATTAAGATAGATAGTGTCTTGTTTTTATAAGTGCTCAACAGTACCTTGTAATGACTTCTTTACAACACTGGAAAAGCTATGTTGGGACAACCTACAGACACACCTAATCCAGTGAAGTGAACTAACTTGCAGCATTGATTTCACAATTGATTGGAAACCATTTGACAGACGTTGAGCCATCCCATGATACTTGTAGGTTTAGAATCTTGCATGCATACAGGCCTCTCTGTCACATCCTATAACTGCTCAATTGGATTCATGTTGGTAGAAACTTTGTAGCAATGAAAGTCCTTTGTCTCATTGGACAAAATTCCCTACATGTTGCATGTATTCTCTGAAGAATATAAAAATCCAAGCTGTGCCTCAGGCTTGTTAATAAAGAAATTGGTAGTGTATGCAAATTTGTTATCTGACCAGTGGTGGGTATCATGCATGCCTGTATAAATCACTAGAGTTGAAGTGTCTGGTCAAGAAGTTCTGAATGCTTGTGCATGTGTGTAGCCATTAGTTTTGATTGTTAGTGACCTTGCAGGAATTCATTTAATTACACACTCCTCAAACCATTGCTGGGCAACTTTGTGCATTATCTTGATGGAATAACCAATTGTTTTGGGAGTAAATATGGTATTTGAATGGATGCAAATGTTAATGAAGCATTGCAACATAATAGTCACCAATTAATGATACATTTAGTTGGGCATGTGGACTCAACCCATGCATGCGAACACACCCAACATCATTACAGAACAATCATCAGTCTGCACAGTGCCTTGTTAAAAACTGGATTCCAAGGCCTTATGAGGCCTACACCACACATGAGCACCTACCATCAGACCAAAACAACTAAAATTATGAGCCATCATACCACACCACCTAAAGCCAGTCTTCTTGGGTTCAATTAATGATATCACAAGTTCAAGTGAGTTGCTGTGCTTAGTGTTAGCATGGGAAACAGTGAGGTTTTTGTTTCTATATCTGATCAAAGCTAAAGAACACTTAATTGATCAACTTGATATCTCTTTATTGAATGCAAATGTGATTTGAGTCAATATCACTGTCTGTGTTAATATACAGAATTCTACCTATAGCCAGGATTATTAAGAGCCTATAGTCAGCTACTGCACTGTTTACAGTGGTCGTTAATGCCTGCTATCAGATAATTTCGGTACACATAAAACACCACAAATCAAAGATCCCAAATGTTCATATACATTTCAGAAATGGAATGTCCCATCTGTTTGGCACCCACTATCATGTCCCATTTTAACTCTGATAATTTATGTTACCTTATCATGTGCAGATAAACTGTTCACACTGACTCACCAGATGTCACAACTGATATAGGTCTGGGTATGTTAGAGTATGGAGGTGCCAACTACCATTACCTTGACATACTGCTATCCCTTGACTTTTGGCACATCAGTGCAGTTAGTTAAAACTTAATCAGTTTTTCAAGTACATGACATTTCCAACTAAAATATCTCTGAGGAATGAAAAATCTGTTCAAAGTCTTAATATTATGCTGATATTTTATATTTTGCAATAATTTTGTACAATAATGATGTATCAGCAAAAGTTAATTCAGAAAACAGGATTATTATTATTATATTTTGATCGTTTTTACTAATAGAAGTTCATCAGTATTAAATGATCAGTTATATTTCAAGTTCAATTCATCTATATCTTAACTGGATAGAGATTAGACACTCATGCAAAAATCTGAAACCTCTTTGATATAGCTAATAGAAAGAAATGAACTGGATATCCATTTGGTATGCTGAAATGGCCATTCACTTATTCTGCATAAAGCAGCAATCTAAGCATATGCAATGGTTATCATGTAAGACTCTTTGACTCTTGTTAAAAAGTTTATCTCTTCTAAATGCCTGATTATTGTTGTTTTGTGCCTAAGTAAGCTAATCTTAATAAATATACACTTTTTTTTCACATTATTGCTTTCATCTATATAAAGGAAAGAAAAAAATATTATTATCCTTGGTAATATTTATATTAGGAAGATTATGTTATCAACAAACAAATCTCACGCTCTCCCCACTAACTTTACTTATGCCATGCAATGTTACTTGAATCAGTTGTTTGCTAATTCTTGCATCAGATTGGCTGATTCCTCATTAATATAATCTCACTCATGCTTCTATAAAGACCACTGCTGTTTACCCTAATGTTTACCAGTTGAATCCATTTGTCTATTATTCAAGCGTCTTTTGATTACAACACATTTCAGGGCATGTGAACAGACTAGTCCCTGGGAAACTCAAGGTACAACAATTTACAAATAAAAAAAATTATATTTATATCAAACTGTAGAAAATATTTCTATCATTGATGGCATTTGAAAAGAAAGCTAGTGGCTTGTTAAATTTTAAAGTCACACATTAAATATATCCATCATTTTCAAGAGAACAAAATGTTTTATAGAGAGTTAATAAACATTATAATGAACTATTTTCAAAAAAATTCCTTTAAAAATCATAGATTGATCCACAAGTTTTGAGATAAGTCAATCAAGTTGAGTGTTTTAGAGTAAATATAGAAATTTTGAAAGAACTAAAAACATAGAAGTAGTGAACTAATGTGAAAAATCTCAATCTCACAATTTTATGATCAAATGAAAAGGAAAATATATTTTGCTTCAAAAGATAATCTTCTAAACATCATAAAACTGGTACAAACCAAACAATCTTTTCCACAAAATGGCAGTCTACCTCTACCAAAACCAGCAGCTATAATGGAACCCGAATGAACCATTGGTCCTTCCTGAGAAATAATCAAAATAGAAAATAAACATCAGAAAATTTAAGAAAAAGTTAATTTAGTGACAGAATATTTAAAAATTCTTCAAGTGTCATTTTCAGCATATTAACATTTTAATATTGAAATTAAAATCATATTGGAATTTCTTTACGTTATTCAGAATAGCAAAATGTATAACAAAAGTTCTGAAAGAACTCTTTTAAAAAATAATAAAAAATGTATTTGAATATTCAGAACAACAATACAAAATGTCTCACTATATTTAACAGAATTAAAAAATAGACAAGCCCGAAAAAATTACTTTTAACAGAAAAATTGTTTGAAAAAACAAGGTTTTGAAGATAAAATGAAACTGCTACACTGTTTTTCCTAAATAATTTCACATCCTCTTATTTTCCTCTTTCATCATGAAGTTGTCTAGATTATTGAAAGTGTCAAAATATTTGAATTTTAAAGATTCTAACATTCACACCACTTGTTTTCATTCTTTTTATAAATAAGCTAGACCTCTTACTTTTTTTTACAAAGTAATAGATGATTTGATACAAAAAGTGGATAAAGTTACCATGCTTTAATCAAATTTTTATTTGCTACTGAAATAAAACTTCAGCAAGATGAAAAAGAAATTTAAAATATGTTACAAGTTACAAAATTTTGACAAGCATTTAGATATAATTTTCAAACATATGAAGAATTTAGTTCAACATATTTGTTCAATAATTATTTTGTTGTATCATAAGTTATTTCCATTTTTGGAAACCAATTGTAATGATATATATATAATTCTAACTACTAATTATAGGGTGAAAATAAATTTAGGATACACTAATATACTTTAGTTGTTGCTCAGCAATAGCAGCATACACAATGGATTAAAGGAAAAATATTGTTCTCTATGACCACAAAAGGCTGCATACAGCAAGAATAACACAGGAAAAACAAATTTGAAACTCTGTTGGTCTGTTCTACCTAACCCATCATATTAACCACTTTTTGATCACTGCAAAATGCTTTAATGAGAAAAAGTTTCTCAAATGAAAACCAGATTCAAGAGTTCATTAAAAACTTTTTTACATCAAAACCTGTGAAATTTTACACTAGAGCTGCCTGATAAGCAATAACAAATCATTGCAAAAAATGGGGAAATTATCTTATAATGATAATATTAGCTGTTTCCTTAAAAGAAAACATTTACATTCATTAATTTCCTTAATATACTAACAAATGTCAAAATATTTGTTAATCTAACTATACAGTTTACTTAATCAAGAAAAATAATTGAAGGTGATGAAATATAGAGACAATTTAGAAAGCATGCAAACACCTACCTTTCCACATAAAAGGCCTCCAAGAAGAGAAAGAATCACACCAAGCCCTTTGGCTATTAGGGTTCGTAACCTCAATAAACCAGGAATTTTTACTCCATTCAGGTATGCCTTTATTAAAGGAATACCACTGCCTGCTGCTTTTGGCTGAAAATAAAAATCCAATAAGTGATACAAATAAACCTAGTACTTACTTAGCTGAACTTTGTCTATCACATGAGCTCAATAATAGAGAACATGGCAAGATTCATAGTCATTTCACTATAGTCTTGTGAGACTTGCTTGTTAACAATTGTTTTAGAGTAGACACTCTCAAGAAACCTTATTCTTTTATGCTCTATATCCCTTTCAGATATGGATGGTCATGTTTTTCTATAATTTTCCTTCTCTTGTCTGACTCTTTACCATCCCTCTTTGTTCCTGCTCTGGCAGCAGTTGCCACAAAATCATTAGGCAAGTTATTTGCTGTTTCTCTTTGCCTGTCCCACCTTCAATATATCCTGTGAGTGCAAAATTTTCCAAGCCTTCTTTTCTCAAAAGTTATCCAAGAAATTTCAAATGGCACCTCCTGATTTTAAATATTTTCTGTCCTAGTTCTTCATTTTCTTTTGAACTTCTTTGTTTGACACATCTTCTGGCGATAGTATTTTCAGCATCCATCTGTAGAATTATATCTTTCAATCCAAGTGTTCTTCATATGTAAAGAGATTGTTCAGCATTCACTGCTTGAGAGGAAGACTGATATTACATAACAGTTCAGCACTCTTTTCTTTGTTTAATGAAATTTTCCAACATTTTAATACTTTGCTTAGTTCCTGAAATATAACTTCTGTTATTTACGTGCCTTCAGATTTGTGTCACACTTTCTGTTACTTCACTAACCTAACATAGCAAAATTAAAACTTTAAGAACGACAATTGTCAGCATGTATACAATCAACATTTCAGGCATTTATTATAAAAAGATTACAACTAAATCCATTCCTCATCTCATTCTGTGTTGAGCTAAACTAAGTTTAGTAATATTTTTTATGCTATTGTTCACCCAATAAAAGATCAAAGAGACCCTCTGTATGAGAGGTTACAGAATGGACTTGTTTTATGAATGTGAGTAGGATAGATAACAGTTGACTTTGGACTTGATTTCAGATGGAAATAGGTAGATTTCAACTCATATTTTACACCATTTTTAAAAGATGAAATTGGACAGACTTTTGTTTACAGTTGAACTAATACCTTCATCTCTTATCATCTTCATAATGTTTCAGCTGTTGTGTCATATGGCTTTCTTCAGATGTCTGTTAATCTTGTTAATCATCAGGGAATTTCTAACAGAATTCTTTATTAATTCTATGAGGTATAGATTTTTCTCCTCCCAGTGTCCAATTCTAGGGATATCTTATCTTGTTCTTTTTAGTACTGCTCAATTATTACTAATCTTGTTTCTATCAAGTCCAAGTCTGTACTACCTGATGCAGGGATTCAACTTACAATTACAATGCCAGTAACTTCATGAACCATAATATAAATAATAATAATGCTTCTGTAGTCAGCACTTGGATAGGTTTTGCAGTGAAGAACTACATTTCTGAATCTTTTGTTGATAGTGATATAGTCAATTTGTTTTGTTTTTTTCTCCTCCCAGGCTTTTCAATATTCATAATTGTTTTAGGTATTCTTGGAACCTGGTGTTGGTTATTACCTGGTCATTCACTGTGCCCAATTAGACCAATTTCTCTCTGTGGTCACAGTGGTTTTCTAGTTCGAAATTGTCAACCGTTTCATCTTTCCTCTCCTTGATGACATTGACATTCAGGTCTCTTATGATAATTCTAATTTCTTGTGACTTGCACTGAGCCTTGGTGTTGTCCAGTATAGAGTAGAAAGATTTGAATTCTTCTGTAATTAGTGTTGTTGGTGCATATACCACTATAACTGATATATTGAGGGCCTCTCTTTCAGTTTAATCACAAGAATTCTTTCAGGTAACTGTCAGTATCCCAGAGTGCATTTCTTCATGTCTTGATCCAGTATCAGGCTGACTTTTTTTCATAATTTTCACTACTTGCGTATATAATTCTGTGGTTGTCACTGATAAAGTCTTAATTGTTTGGCAACCTCATTTTGCATATACCTAAAATATTGATATTTTATCTAATTTTCTGCTTTACACTTTGCAGTTGTTCAATGCACATTATACAGTGAAAACTTAATATCAGAATTACTAATTCATCCTTGCATTTGCATGCACACAACACTCAATAAATATATCAAATTTTTTATCAATATCTTTCATAATTTTTTTCATCAGTAAACTAAAGCAATTAGTGTATTATAGAATCTGAACCATCTGTGCTGTGTCCCTTAAGCAATCATGGCTCTCCACAATTTCTTGCCTTTAACATTAGCATTCCTACTTTCTGTTGCTCAATATATCAATATAAAACTGCATGGCGTTTTGAGAAATAAATGTTCTTTTTTATTCATTAGGCTTCATTATATTGATGTATCTGTAGCCATATTTTAATTGTATAAAAATGGAATGATGCAAAAAAATAAAAATTACTTACAGCTGTGTATGTTACAAGTGCTGAGGCTGCAATGGAAATTATCATGTTGAATCCAATCCATATCAAAGCAGGGATATACAAACATTTTTCTTCAACACATTTATCAATGACTGAAGACAAGTGTTAAGGAAATGATTTTAAGAAAATATGTAACAATTCACAATAACCAGTTTTATTGCTAGAATTTCCATTTTTATTATCTCTTTCTGATATATGCAAACATACATGTGCAATCAAGTTTTGTTAACCTTTTTTTTTAATGATGTGGTTCAAATAAATCCAGTGATATGGTGAATAAAATGCAGCTAAACTACAACAGAAAATAACATATCAAATATTTACATGTGTTATTATTTTGTATGCTTTGCAGTAGAAGATATTTAACATGGATTGTTTATTTTTTTATTTTATTGCATCATAAAAGTTTTCAAAGTTTTCAGGCTTTCTTTGCAGTGAGTACTACATAGTATTTTGCTATTATCTATTAATATTTTTCTTACATTGATAGTGTAACTATTTTATGCATAAAAACACTTTGAATTAGTTTCAATCCCAGCATTCAACAATGCAAAATTGTTTTTACTATCTTGACAACCACCCCAATTCTTGATAATGACTGAGATAATTGTTCATTAACAATTTTGATCACAATGGACATTTTATTCAAAACTTGGAAAAATAAAACAAAAAATTAAACATGGATCTTGTTAGTTGAATTGAAGAAAACTTATTTAGATGAATTCTAGATGCTTCTCTGATATGTCATGACTTTACTGGACTTTTGCAGTCACAACTTTTTTCTTTTGTTGCTGATAAACAGTACAATGCTTCCCTTCATTTTTACTTAATTATCTTTATATGCAATTAGTAAAAATCTATTTATATAAAAGGCAATCTGTGAGTCTGTGTGTAACTGTTCCCTATGCATGCCTACATTTTTTAAGCTATGCCATTCAAACTTTCTAGGGACACATATCTACAGGGAAGCCAGGTCAACACATACTTTTTGAGTTTAAGTTCAGCAAATCTTTCCTTTTGCACTTTTTGACCAATGGGGCCGATTGTTTACATTTGCTCCGTAAAACATCTAAGATCTAAGTTGGTTGTTGAATTACATCACAGAAATCAAATCACACATGTCAAACACGACTAAAATATTTTTTTATTAAAAAAAAAAAAATGAGCCTTTATATTTAATCTTTATTCCAACATTTTAAAAATTAATTTGGTCAACAAAAAAATGTGAATATTTTTCCCCGTCATTTTGAAACAAAAGAAATATTTAAAAAAAAAAAGAAGTGTTTTTTCAAACATAAACAAAATATGTAAAAAAAAACGGCATCTTCTACTACTAAAATGTTCTGAGTTGCATGGGCAATGCTGGGCTATGATGATAGTATTTACTATAGCAAAAATTAGAATTTTATATATATATAAAATTCTTTCTCTGAGCAATACAGTTTGGTCGTGCTTGTATTAAATAGGTATCAAGCAGTATCTCAAATGACAGCATCCATTCCTCCACTTCAAACTTCCCCACTTGTATCTCATTGATATGTTTTTCATGTAGATATTCACTTCCGTTGACTATGTAAATTACTTTACTGACCCATTTATAGATTTCTTCCACTTCCCTGTTGAACCTGCCAACTCAGTAAACAAGAAATAACAATGGTTCTTTCTTCCAAAATGATCTTATTACTATATTCTGTATGTTAGAGCTTCCTCGCAGCATTTTTATCAAATCTAGTCGTTAATTTGCAGTTGAACATTAATTAGTTCTCCCAGTGAAGCTCCATTGATAGTGTTTGGATTGGGAGTTTGTCTATATGCAGCTAAAAACTGCTGCAGTGTCCCTTCTTCTGTCTACCCACCTCTTAATATTTTTCAATGTTCCCTTAAAGATGTCAATGAACTTTCTGTTTTTCCTAGAGGGGTATGGCAACTATTTCTTTTCAATCATATAGTATTTTCAGAATTATTTGAAATTCACTGAAGTAAACTGTGACACATTATCATCCTCAGAGATGTTGTTTTTCTGTATTTCATTACTTCTGGCCACTTCAAAATCAAATTACTAGAACAAGATAATGAAAAATTTTTTGGTCCTTCACAGTATAAAGAAATGCATTTATAAAAAAAAAATTATTTATATTGTTACTGTGTTGTATCGAAATAAAGATTAAGTAAAGTATCAAAAATAATTAGAATAATGTAATGAAAATGATTATTTTAATTCACTCTTTTTAAATCAATGAGAATAGATCAGTCAGTTAAGTGCCATACATGATATATACTTTGGGTGATCATGTCTCAAAAGAGACATGACTGACTGGGCAGAAGATTATCCCACAGTAGGTTGCCATTGCTTTCTGTGATAGACTAGTTGCCAACCAAGGCAATAGAACCCAATTTGTCCTATTATTTAACCCCTAACTGAAGGAAAGAGATGGATTAATACCTTTCCCAAGGGTATTTGTGTGTAAGTGAATGCAAGGAATTCAACTGGAATTCGAACTTGGCTCCCTGATTTTTCGTTCCCAGTCAATATCCACTGCACATCCATGAGAATAGGTACCTCCAGTAAATCACTGAAAAAAAAACAGCATAGTATGAAGAAAAAAGTTTTTCCATCAAAATGTTTGTTATAAGAGGAAAGATCAAAGTATTTTTAAATCATTTTTTTTTTTAAATTTTTTAATCCTTTCTACCACATTTGAAAGTTTGGTAAATATCTTGTTTTGGTTTTGTATGTGGTTAACCAAATTTAGATAGTTTACAATGGATAATGTAATATTACATTTGGGATGTATGTTGTGGTGCAGTGGACATTGTCTCGGAATGAGAAATCAAGTAGCCGAGTTTGAATTCTAGTTGAATTCATTGCATTCACTTACGCGCGAATACCCTAGGGAAAGATATTAATCTGTCTCTTCCCTCCAGTTATGGGTTAAATAACAGGACAGATTGGGTTCTATAGCCTTGGCTGGCAATCAGTCTACTGCAGAAAGTAATGGCAACCTACTGTGGGATAATCTTCTGCCCAGTCAGTCATGTCTCTTTCAAGATATGATTTCCTAAGTGTGTTTCACATATGACACTTAACTGACTGACTGAATTTTACATTTAACTTGATGTTTTCTGGTGAAAAACATATTGCCTTTATTTCCAAAAATCTGGTTATTTTGAAATAAAAAATGCAATAAAACAATCTGATTATTTAATTAGATAAGCTTTTAATTGCTTTAATAAATAATATATATTAAGGACATTATAGTCTGAAGAAAAAAAATTTTTTTTTGATTGATAATGAAATTTAAAATTTTTCATATTTTTTAATTATAAAAATTTATAAAGTTTCAAAAATATTTTTAAAATACTTCAAAGATTTGTTGGCGTTAGGTTATTAAGTGAAGATTATATTTACTAATTGAAAAGTTTAATACAAACTGTCATGCCTTCGTATTTCCAAATTATTTTTATTTTTTGTGTATTTGAAGTTCTTTTTGTATGGTAATCTCTATGTGTACATTAAAGGTCATGTGTTTCACAGTTTCTTTCCCTTACAGGAAAAAAATTTGAATAAATTTGTCAATTTTGGTCAGCATACACTTATCATCTCTGTCTGGCTGCCATCACATGTCAAATATACAGGGGAAAGGTAAAAAGAAACAGTGTGTTTAAGAAAAAGTTTTATTCTAATTTCATGCTATAAACAAGTAATACTTGTGTAAATCAGATTAATTTCACTATAAATTTGTTAATATTCTAAAAATAACTTGCCACAGGTCTTTTATATTTTAATATTTATATTTTATGTTTGCAAGATTTTTAAAACCAAGAATTAACTTTTTTTAATAAATGTGTCTATCCCTAAAAAATTGCCAAAAATGTTTTTAAAAATCTTAAAATTTTAGATTCCAATCAATATAATTTTTGTTTGAAATACACTAGAGTATTTTGCTTATTGGAAATAGTAAAATTAATCATTTAGTTTTCAAAACTAAAATAAAAGTTTCAAGATATATTTTTTATTTTTAAAATTCAATTTAAAAGTTAGGTATCGAAAATAAGTGGAGGTACCTAAAAGAGAATCGACCCTACTGTTTTTCTATACACACACACACTAGTAGCAGACAACAATGCGCGTCAACAAAAATTTCTGCTCCTTTTCTTTCTCAAGCTATAATAGTAACTCTTTGTAATGTATCTGGGATCACTACTCATTCTGCATACATTATGTAAACATCACCTATTGAAAAACGTATTAAAAAAAATAATTTTTATCATTTTTTTTAATCGTTTCACCCCAAGCAAGGCAGTACTGTCACTGATGCGCAGGGGGCTACATAAGAGCAAAAGTTTAGACAAGAGGAGAGTGCAGAGAAAGATGGACTAGTTACTGTGGGTGTCAGAGAAAGGATGGAAACCCAGGTGAGAAGACAGTTGCTAAAGCAGAGAGAAAGAAAAAGAACAAGATATAACAAGATATACAGGGTGATGTAAAAAGAACTGGAGTAAAGTGGATAAGAGATGGGTGTTAACCTTGCATTTAAATACCTGGATGTTGTAGGCATCAGGAAAGCAAGTATATGGAAGGGAGTTCCACAGGTGGGAAGTGTGGGAAAAGAAGCTGATGGAGTAAAACTGACGGCTGCATTTGGTTGATCTAACTGTAAGTGGGTGGGATTTTGTTGCCAGTCTGGTTGCACAAGTAAATTCTAGTGGCGAGGCACCAGTAACTTAAGTTTGTCAGAGCAGAAGCCATGAAAATATTTGTAGAATAGATAGAGGAAGCCACATTCCATTGGTGAGAAAGTGGCTATGTCAAGCTGCCAAGTCAGGATCTATCACTTTACAGATTCTCCTTTGGAGCCTGTTGAGAACACTGAGATGAACAGCTGGGGTGCCTAACCATATATGACAGCAGTATTCCATGCACAGATTTTTTGTTTACCACTTTTTGTTATTATTGTCATCTCTTTGAGATTCCAATTTAATAATACCCAGCATAACTGGTAATGCTCTCATCATGTTATACAGCACATATTTATTTCATCTTCATATTTTATTGAAGCAACCATATAAGAATTTGAAAGGGACAGTAAGGGGAGTTAACTCTTTTACCATTTAAAGATCAACCTTGAACTTGATACCCTTACTAATCTGGAACTCTTATTGGTTGACTACTGTTCAATCAGGATCCCTTCTTGGGGACACGAGATAAACTTATAGTGGGGGTTCGTTCTTTTGGAGAGTGGTTGTATATTGTTACAGATTAACGGAATTTAGTCTCTTGTTGGTAGCCCACTACAAGTCATAAAAAGATTATAACTCAAGAAAAGCAAATTGAGTTGAGAAATACATTTTATATATACACATATCAATTAAGGTTTTTACAATTAAAGTAATCCTTTAAATATGGGTCCAACAGGCGTTAAAATGTTCATGGCAACAAAATGCTGAAAAGAGAATTAATGCTTAGGTATGTGGGTGCGTTGTAAGTAAGGAATGTCTTTGATGTATCCGCTCCTTAGGTCAGTAAGTAGTTTTCAGACAGCGAAGAAGGAAAGGAGAGGTAAGGGAGGCGAGCATAGTAAGCCACTTGACATCGGTCAAGGGGAGATACTAATTACTCTCGTCTCTCTCGAGCCAGTTCGTGTGTGTCTGTCTGGGTCTGTCTGTCTCGGCTTTTTATTTAGAATTTTTGGATCGCAGCAGTTCATTTGGGAATTCACATCCGTATTTGATTCTGGGCTTCTCATTGGCCGATAAATAAAATTCGCGTAGGCTCGCGAACTGGAATTTAATATTTAATTAATTTTTAGTTTTAAACCGGAACATTGCGCGAATCCGGATGCGCACCGACGAGTTTTGGTCATTTTCTTTTTGGTCGTGAGAGTGCAAATATCCGGTCCCTCGTTTTGCTCGGTCGGTATCACTACAAACTATTCTGAAATCTTTCTTTTTTGTAACTAAATGCTTTAATAACTGCATGTTTGAAGAAAAAGGTGCGTGTGATAATGATGAGGAAACACGTGTACATAATTTAACAACACAAAATAAGGAATCATTTACAAATTTACACAGTTGTATAAAGGTGTTCCAGTGAAGTAACGTAAAGCTGAGAAGATAACACATGTTATTCAAGACGAAACGAAATAAAGAATTTCTTTTACAAAAAGTTAAACATTTGAAGTCATCAGCAGTGTGTTTCAGAAAAAGTAATCAAGCATTAAAAAGGTTCGTAGTTTCGATGTTGAATAAAGTTCTTTGAATTTCTGCTGTTCTCATTAGAGGCTGATAATGTATCGGCGTATAATAAAACATCGGAGTTATTCAAACTTTGTCATTCGATGAATAGTCAGGAAAGAAAATGTATACATTCAGTGATCGGACACGAAGTAGTATTCAAAAAGCGTAAAAAGCAAGATAACAGAGGTGGTTTCACAAATTGTATTTAACATGAATAAAAAAGGACAAAAAGGTATATTATATTTTGATGTTTCACATGGAACTATTACTTTGGAATTCAAGATAAACAATGTGTTTTTACGTACTTTCGCTTCAACTGACGAAAGGGTCAAAGCAAGCAGCAGTAGTCCATAAAAAATAATAGCATGAAATGGACATCGGTGAAACGTGCTTCCTTTCTCTCTGACGCTGACTTTCTACTGATTATTAAACTTGGTGAAATAAATAAGTGAAGTCGTACTGACATGGATTCTGTTATCAGCATTCAAGTTAGCGCAGCATCTGAAAGAAGCGGGCGATTGTTGTTACATTATAGCGTTATATGTACAAGCTGCGATTAGTAAATTGCCCTATGATAGCTAAGTAGTATTTTTTTATCCAACGAGATTGTGTGTTTGCCAATCGTGAAGAAAAGATAGTTATTCTTATTTCGTGTCCATCACACTTTTATTGGAGGTTCCTCGAATATTCTAACACTTAAGTCTACAAATATAAATTATATTTGCAAGCCTTCTCTTTACCTATTGTGCATACACCCTTTTCAGTACATAAATCCCATTGAATCATTGAACATAATGCAGCCATTGGGTTGCTTCTCTTCTCCAAGTGTGTCCGTTTTTGACTTTATGGAACTTAACTGCATTCGAAAAATCCTTATATCTTGCAAATCTAACGGATTCGGACAACTTGCTAGGAGAAGCCATTGTTTGTTTAAAACTAAGAGAAGTGTCTCAATCAAATTTTCATTGTTAAAACACATGCAAAAAACAATTTTATATCAAGTTTTCTGAATTTTTTCCTGAATTGTTTTTAAGAAGAACGTAAAACAACTTTGCTTTGTGATTACAACAAAATTTTCTGAAAAAGGCTTTTCTAAAATTCTCTTAAAAGGAAAGTAAAACAAGTAAAAAAAAAAAAAAACAGATTTACCGAACCGTTCTTAAAAAAAGGAAAATATAATTTTGCTTCGTGACAAAAATAAAAAAAATGAAAAGGAGTTAAATTCCTTCTTGCTGGTAGGAAATGTTATAAAAGAAAATTAATGCAACATTAGAAATTCTAGAAAATGTAATACAAATAGAAATTCTTTATCATCCAACAATTAACTGAAACACAAAAAGTAAAATTGACTGGAAACATTTTGGAAAGACCAAACCAAGGTAAATTTCACAAGCAGGTGTGAAATCTAAGTTTATGGATTCTGATTGGATAGGAAATATCAAATTGAACTATGACCCCGGTCAAATTTCCTTAACACCGAAAAAATTAATATGCCGTTGTATCCGACCACGTGACCTGCTAAGTACTTGTTCACATCGCCTTGTTCAGATGAGAGCAAAGAGACAACACGCTAAAATCTAACAAAAGAAATTTACCTTCCTAAGCATGGAATACAAGAGCTAAAATGCTTTAAGGATACAGGAACAGCTGAGGATTTTGAAACAAAAGCAATTTCAGGTGCTGCAACTAAAAAATGACTGTTCTGAATAAAGGTCGGAAGCTTTTTCTGGCCGTTTTAATAGATGACGATTTTGACGTCACATTCAAATTTGACAATTTTGGAAAAGTTAAAAGTAACCTGTTGAAACTTGATTATAACTTAGAATTCTCATCCGATGATACCAGTAAACAAATAAAAATCCATTGCATTTTTGGCGAGGATATTATCCAGTTCAGGAATGATATGAAAATACTTAGCATGGAAATTTCCAGGAACTATCTCTCCCTTTGGAAATAGCCACTCTTTTCTTCATAAACATCAAATCTCATCTGTAAAAAATGAATTTAGTAAAAACAAATATGCTGTCCAAAAATGCTTCAACAAGTGGATCTATTTAGGTATCTTAAAAATACATTCCCTGAACCGTTTCCGTATATATATTTGAACATTTATTTGTGGAGAGAAAATGACAAAATATGTTTGAGGTGAACTCAGATTCATCTTCAAATGACAATGATGCTATCAGCAGCTATAACAGAACTAAAATAGAAAAAAATCTATTTAAAAAATGGTTGTTATGTAGATTTACCCTGGCATGAGAATAAAATAAATATTATACTATCGAATTACCAAGTGGCTCTTAAAGTACTTGATAAAACTGTGAGCTTTCACAACACAAAATAAATAAGGTTTACAACAAAACTTTCTACCATCAGAAAGTAGAAGGGATTATAGAGAAATTCGAAGCGTCACGCTAAGACTACTCAAAATATATATGGATACCCCATAGACCTATTATTAAATCAGAGGAGCAATTCCCTACAAAAGTAAAACCAGTGTTTAACTGTTCAAAGATAATGGTTCTCTCAATAAGGACGCATATCCAGGAGTTAACCTTATGAATGATATGTAAGATTTTCTCTTACTAAATTCATCACCAACAAATTCGTTCTTCTTGGAAGTATCTGAAAAGTCTTCCTGACAATCAAGCTCAAATTGGGGAAGGGAAATCATACTTTTTCTTGAAAGAAGTAAGAAATCTGCTCTGCTTCCGTTACACAACGTTAATCTTTGACTTTAATGTCGGTGCATTCATACTTAATTATATACTTAAGCATCATGCCAATAAATATATTTATAATCCTTGTACCAAAATGTTAAAAAGGTAGCATTTACGTGAACAACCTCTGCAAAGCTAATAGTTATCCAAAAGGACTTATTAGTCTATATAGAGAAGTCGTGCAAAATTAAAGCACAGAAACTTTGAACTCAGGTCATGTAATTAAAATTGTGATCCTTTAAAGAAATTGATGATCGATGATGAGAGAATAGCTCATAGTTTCTGTGCTTTAATTTTGCAAAATTTGGCAGATGACCTCACAGACTTGAGTGACATACAATTCACTAAGTATGACATCAATGATGACATCCCATTATAATTGTTTTTCTGTAATGCATCATCACATGTATATGGTTTTGTTGCGTACGTTGTCAAAAACTGTAAGTCACATATTATGTTTGCTAAAATAAAAGTATCTCCCATGAATATCTTGCCTACTCTTGAGTTGCTTGCAATGTACTTAGCAATCAAAGCTCTGTCCACGCTATTAAAACTTATTCATTATATAAAAATTGAAAAAATCTATACTTCTGTAGATGCCCAAGTTGTCTTGTCTTGGTTGCTATACGAAAAAATAAAAAAGGAAAAAACTCTATTCAAAAATAAATTAAAAGACATACAGCAGATTAAATTTATGAAAAATATGCGCTGGAAATTAATTACAGGTATGTTTCACCTGGGGATCTACTATCCAGAGGTATTTCTACAAAACAAATTTCGTCATAACCTGGAATATTAGACACTCTGACCAAACTGATTAAGAGAAAACACAGTGTTCTGGGCAATTAGCTAGCTGCACTGTTTAAACTTCAAAAATAAAAATGTAGTCCAACATAGCGTTCTACATAACATAATCATTGAACCAATAATAGAACCTGAGATACTTTTTGAAAGATTTTCCAAATTCTCGAAAATGTTAAGGGCAACGATATTGGAGTAAAATTCTATCAAAAAATGGAAACGTCTTGATGAACACTAGCAAAGTTATATTCAGCAATTTTCAGTAGGAAAATGGAATATCTTAAAAGCCTAATAATGAAGAAATTCAAGACTTTCTAAGGAACCTGAACATATTTCTAACTCCTAATGGCATATTATGACGGTAGAATTGCTCGTACCCCAGAACACGATTAACCTCCTCAGTTTTAATCGCCAAACAGCTCCCTTTAACTGAGATGATAAAACAGTGTCACCACAGATGCAATCACTTAGACATCAATGTAACAGTTACCAAATTGAAACTCTCGGGATTTGGGACCCCGACAAGCAATAAACAATGTAATATCAAAATATTCTTCTTCATGTGCCGTGTCCCTTCCGAATGTAGGTGATCATGGACTTTCACTTGGCTCTGTCTCTTGCCGCTCTCAATATGTTTCCTCTTGGTATCTCTCCCAAACCCCGCCTCACCATCCATTTGCCCAGACCTATCAAGTATGTCTTACGCTATTTTCCCCTGTCTCTCTTTTCTTCTATCCGTCCTGTGAGTATTAAATTCTCCAGTCCCTTCTTTCTCATTACATGTCCCAGGAATCTTATCGGCCTCTTCTTCTATCAGAACACTTCCCAGGTATTCAAATTTTTTTACTTGTTTTATTTCAGTTTCTCCGACCAGTAGTTGGTTTTTTGGTGTCTTCTTTTTGCTGATAACCATACATTCAGTTTTCGTGAAGTTTATGCTCAGTCCTTTCTTCTGACTTTCTTTTTCTACCTTCTGTAAGAGGTCCTGCATTTTCTTTTCCGTGTCTGGTATCAGTATTGTGTCATCCGCGTATCTTAATTGTTGAGATTCTGGCCGCCAATGACGAATCCTGGCAATGATTTTATTTTTCTCAGAATTGTTTCACTGTATAATTTGATTAAATCTATTCAGAAAACACATCCTTATCTTACGCCCTCTTTCTATTTTTGTATACCTGCTGAATTCATTTCTTATCCGTAAGCAAGTGGTTTGCTGCCAATATACGTTCTTGGTTATCCTAACGTCTTTTCCTACTTTGTAGCGTACTTTGTTAAACTTTGTACAGTCTATAAAGCACAGAGAAAGGCCTTTCTGCACTTGTATTGCTCTTTCAGATAGCATTCTGAGCACGAATATTGAATTCTTCGTTCCGGTATCTTTAACGAAGTCATATTGTTCTTGTTCTATCTCGGGGCTGATTCTGCTGCGCACTCTGTTCATCAGAATCTGGATGATGAATTTTGTTATGTGGCTCATCAAACTGATTGCTTGAGGTAGTTCTCATTCCTTTGCACCTGGCTTCTTAGATAGTGTTACGAAAATTGATCTGCTTGGGTCCTCCGGTATATTGCTGCTGTTGTAGATTTCTGTGATACTGTCTACGCCAAAATAAATTAAAATAAAAACTTAGCTTTCTGATAACCAACGCTAACAAATCTGTCCAAATATAGGCTTGAGTTTGACAAACCATTATAACAAACCTTCAAAAGGAAGGAAATAATTCAACGTCTAAGGAACCCACGGCACCCGACCTCAATTGGTAATACATGACATGTCTACCTCTTTTCCACGCAGTCACATCGCAGCAATTCGTAGCGGTTTTTCTTTCGCTCGTGTGCCTCTTCACTGTCCTCTCATCGAACCGTTAATACTACTAATACAATACACCTCTTTGATTCGGACCACACTGCAATGTCAGGGCGCGCGTCTGTTTGAATGATGTCTATCGGAAATTGCAGCGGTGTTCTAAGATCACATAACACTCTCCAATCACGTGCTCCACTCAGTAGCGTTATGTTGGGAGTTATTTAGGTTTTCTGCACAGGACGTTCACCACCCTTGTAAAAACAGATTCTCTGGCGATTACAGGCTCTTTGTTGCTACTTCACTCTGTGTACTAAGTCCATGAACACTTCCAATGCTTTGTTATGACGTCTCCTGTACATCTGCAGTGATTGTGGGCATACAAAGAGCACACGGCGTAAAGTTCCTCGATCACTTTGACACAATGTGCATACATCGGTGTCAGTATATATTCACAGCTTGAGATTGGTCGCATTTGGTAGAAGATCATAGGTAGATTACAGGGGGAATTATTTTAATATTACTATGTAGTCCAAGCACATTGTTAGGACTGAGAAACAGCAGTAGCTGTTCACTACTTTTCTTCGAAATTCCTGATTTCTTCAACACCATGTCTCGTTTTCTCTTTGGATTCTGTTTCGAGAAACAATTTTTGCTTGTGCTGCCTAGGCCAGCTCGATTGGATCGGGTCATCCCATAATTTCCTTGGGCCGCAGGTTGCATTCTGCTTCTTGGGTAGCTTCTACTGCCGACTACTTGGTGCCAGTTTTGATATATGGCGTATAACCTGCGAACGAACTCATCGATCGAGTCTTTCATCATCATGTGAAAGCGTATCATTCCCACCTTGGACTCCTCCATCAATCTCCGTGACAGAGTGTCTGAGTAATGATAATCTCCGGTTTTTCCTGGGTTTAGCCTTCATTCTCGCCCAAGTGAAAAGCTTATGGTAGTGCTGCACCGCTGCAGCAGTTCAACAACAACAAACTTAGACAGGACCAGAATAGTGATGTCATCTATGAACGCGCTGGAAAGAGGAAGGACCATTTGTTTCCTAGTAATTACACCCTTTGTTGTGTTTGCGGCACACCGTAATATGATTTCTTTGGACATAATAAAAAGAAGTGGTGAAATCATGCACCCCATCATGATACCGATTTCGAGGGCTTGTCACTTGGTGTTGTAGTTACCAACAGTGAATTGAATAAACGCTGCTCTGAAATATTTTATTATAATTTCCCCAACCTTACTAAGGAAATTGAAAAATTAAAGCATATTTGAATTAGCACACGATGAATTGATCCATAGGCATTCGCGATATCAAGCCAAATTACATGAGGCAAAGTTTTATTTTGTTTAGCTGATTTGATTGGATTAAGTTCTAGATCATGTGCGAATGCCTCAGACAGCCGGAGAAGTTAGGTATCCTAGTCTTATACGACGGACAATGACCCCAAAAAGTATTTTTCTCTCTACATTTAAGAAAGAGATGGAATGTAAATTTTCAGTTCTTTTGTGCATTATTTTCCTTAGACATCCAAATGCCATGCGCCAGGCACCATTCTTGTGGTACAATACCTTGTTTTCATGCTGGAGGAGGATGGCGAGTTGCTTAAGAACCTTAGTACAATTCTTATATAACTTTTAGGATATTCCATTTATTCCAGGTACACTTCCCTAATTTCTATCAGCTTTTGTCCTCTGTCATTAAACATGATCTCGAGATCTTGAGGCCTAGGAAGGTTATTCATAAGAGGTATTGGAATATCTTTCCAAGAATCAGAATACGTCATCCCCAGATGGTTCTCGAGCTACTTCTGCGGTACGTCAAATTTACCGCACTTAGTCTTGGGGAACATCTTTTTAACAAAAGCGTAAGAAATATTGTAAATTGATCTCCGAGACTGACGCACTTTCTTCCGTTGTCTTCTTTGGTTATCAGCTCTAGAAGATCACTAAGATCCTTTCTTTAATATACTTAAGCAGGTTCTTAAGGTCTTCCATCTCGAAAATTAGAGTATCTTTAAATCGGCGCTTCACGATTCTCTACTCTGCTCTGCTCTTGGTTTACTCCTCTGAATCTGTTGTCTATTTAGTAGCTTCTCCTTTCCTATCCACTCTTGCAGTTGCCGCACCAAACCAGTCAAGGCACACCTCGTGAACAACTCTACAGAAAAATCTAATCTGCTGACTAATGGGACTCTTTAGATGGCTTACAAGTATGTAATGTGAGTTCCTGATAGAGATTCAACCAAGTAACTAATTGCTATGGGATACTGGATTCTTGGTTTGTTTGGAATTTTTCCAAGGTGCTGACGCTTAGCAATGGGATCCTGAACACTGTGGGTGTAATCCGGATTCATAATCCTAGACTTACAGTCTTCATTAGGGAAACTGCGTTGCCTGCACCAGCGTCTCTTATGGATACGTAAACCTCGTAGACAGTCGAATTTCCTGTTGCAATCACAAGTCCATGTCATCAACATTTGGATCAGCCAAATGAGGGATGTAATCTCCCTCCCTGCTACAGACACACAGAGGGGATTTTTCGTTTGGCTTTATAGTACAGTTTTGTTTTAGAATTCATGTCTTTCTAGAAAGCCATCCCAACTTTCCGGGGAGTGGGTCACTTTGTCTTTCCGAAGAGTCATTTTACTTTCCAGAGTGTCTTGTTCAATTTCCTACATAGCACGTGCGATATCCTGCCATCATCAGCTCTCAACCAGAAGAGGTAACACAATTTTGGTGGCTAATGCAGTACTTCCACCCCTTGTGCCACCAGCAGCTTTTTTCCACTGGACAGGATATTCTTTTTTCTGTATAAGTATCCGTCTCTTGGGATTTTTGTTTCACATCTACAAGTCAGGTTTTCAACGTTTTGTTAATAGCGTTTGCTTTTGATTGTTAACAATACACAATGTGCTTGTGGCGACCGTTATCAATGACGTAAAATGGAAGGTAAACAGACGCGTTTCACGTCGAAAGTAGCATGATGTTGCAAGCATGGCTTCAATCAACTTTGTTTATTTGGGATCTTGACCAGATCCAACTCAAGGTCTGTTGAATTGTGGTATGGAGACGATGGAAAACACGCTTCGGGTTCCGGCAAGTGATGCCCACCCGCAAAAGAAAGAAAACAAGTATATTTGTATTATATAAATTTTAAAAAAATAAAATTACTTAAATATCATGTTTACTGACAACTTTGTAATGACTATGATCATTAAAACTTTTTAATTGAGAATAAAAGGGTACTCACCATTTTGTTCATATTGAATCTACATTATGCAAACAAAATTTAATATGTAATAAGTTCTTATTACAATGTAGGGGATGTATAATAATTTGTAGGAAGTAGTAAGGAGAGCTAACCTTTTTACCATTCAAAGATCAACCGTGACCTTGAGACTTTTACTAATATGCAACTGATTGACTAACTGCTGTTCAATCATGACCCCTTTTGGGGGCCACCTTTTGCAACTAACAGCTGTAATAATCACGCGTTTAACGAAGTCATCATTTCCGACGTTAATGGCAAACAGAAGCGACGATACCCACGTGCTTTTGAATACCCTTCTAACAGTTAAGTTTGCAAATATAAATTATATTTGCAAGCCTTCTTTTTAACTATTGTGCATACAGCCTTTTCTGTACATCAAATCCGTTGAACATAATACAGTCATTGTGTTACTTCTCTTCTTCAAGTGTGTCCACCTTTGTTGAACTGCATTCGGAAAATTTTGTTTAATCACTATATCCTCAAGTGGTTCCTTAAAATTTGGTACTCGTCTAGAAAGACTATTAGCACGTCCTTTTTCTTTTGACTGCAGATATTTAATTTTAAAATTATAATCTAACTAGCAGTATAGCCCGGCGTTGCTCGGGTGTAATGAAAGCTTTAAAACTAATCCAGGGTCCTGGAGCTCAGACTCTTTGGACGTTCGCACGAAAGACTAAAAAGCAGTAGTTGTTTCCAGTTAAAGCGAAACCGTAGACTGAAAGAAAAATAAATGGATGTAAGTCAAATTTTGATTTCCTGGTATCGATTTATATATATATATAGTATCGATTTTCTGCACTATTTTAAGAACTGCAACCTTGAAACTTCTGAATATCATTTCTTATATCTTTGTCTATGAGTGTATCAAATTTGATTAAAATCCGACCACTCCTTCTATAACCCGATTTTTTTCGATTATCGGTTTTCGATATTTATCATGGGTGCCTTGACACGAAACCTAGCTAAGAACACTCGCAGACGCTTATAATACAACTGTGTAAATTTTCAAGAAAATCGGTTCAGCCGTTTCGGAGTCTATAGGTAACGGACACACACACACACACACACACACACACACAAAGTTCCATTTATAAATAAGTTTAGATAGCACAACAGTCCAAGTATTTCCTTAATATCATCAAATGATTTCTCATAGTAAATGGAATTGGTCGGCTGACTATCTTTTTTTTTTAAGTAGCTTATTGAAAATGAGATTCTTAGTTTGTACATTTTGGATACGTACAACATGCCATTCCTAGAATCGATTGCAAGATATACTGACTCCTATGTCTGTAGAAGCGGACATATATTCATAACCTTTATTTTTTAATGCTTGGCTTATATAATTCACATTTGTTTTCACTAAGTTTAAAACCGTATTCTTTTACTCGTTCAAACACTTTTTTGATAGGTGTTGGACATGTTCGTCCATGGTTTTACTTTGAATTAAAATGTCGTCCAAATATGCGATTGCGAAATCAAGTCTTCCCAACATCGTGATCATAATTTGTTGAAAAATTTTCAGGAAAGACTTTTACACAAAAATCTAATTTATTAAATATAGAAAAAATTGCCAGTGAATTTTTCAAGTTGGATAGCACCGGTTATAAATAAATACCTATTTAATAAATAGAAAAATCTATTTATTAAATAGGTATAAGCTCTGGTGTGTGTTCATTGTAAGAATTTATTACTTTCTTTTCCCATTTCCACTTGCAAATACGCATCAGATTTTTGAAAACACATTACCCCCATCTAATTTAGTAAACACTTTTTTTTATAATCGTTTCGCTCCAAGCAAAGCATTATACTGCCACTGTTGTGCAGGGGGTTACATAGGAGGAAAGTTATAAGAAGGAGTGACAGAATACAGAGGGTGTCAGGAAGCGGGTAGGAGAGGGATGAGAACACTGCAGAAATGAGATGAGTGCATGAGAGAGAGAGAGAGAGAGAGAGAGGATGCAAGTTAGTCAGATAGGAGATGACTATTGACTTATAAATTCTTGGAGATTGTAGCTGTCGGGGAAGCAAGTAAATGGAAGGGAATTCCACAGGCGGGAAGTGCGAGAAAAGAAGCTGATGGAGTAGAATTTGCGTTTACATCTTATTGGTTTCACAGTAAAAGGTTGGGGCCTAGTTGCTAATCTTGTGGCTCGAGTAAATTCGTATATAGGGGTCACCAGTGAGTTAAGTTCATCAGAGCAGAAGCAGTGAAAGTACTTGTAGAAGAGACATAGAGAAGCTACACTGTGCTGGTGAGAAAGTGACTGTATCCGAGCTGCCAAGTCGGGATCGATCACATTGCAGATCCTCCGTTGAATTTTGTCAAGGATCCCTAGATGGATAGTAGGAGCACCGGACCAGATATGGCAGCAGTATTCAATGAACAGGCGGATTATAGATTTGTATATGTGCGGGATTGTTTCAGCCGGGAAAAACTTCCTGGCCCTGCACACAGAACCGACCTTCTTAGCAGCGGATTTAGCTATGGATTCTATGTAGACATTCCACTTGATGTCTGTTGTGAGAGATAACCCGAGGAGGCGCAGTGTTTTACTTTCAGGGAGACTAGCCTGATCCATGCTAATGGGGGCAGAAGCGACTGTCTATGATGATTAATAGATAGCAGCTTCGTTTTAGAAGCATTAAAATTCACGAGCCATTTCTTACCTCACTCTACTACTGATTAGAGGTCCTTTTCAAGCTCGGCGGCGAGATTTGTTTTGTCAGCCTCGGCAGATTTTTGATCGAGGCGAGAGTAAACTGTAGTGTCGTCAGCGTCTGCCTTTGGGGGCGGATATTTATCATCTTATAGAATGTCATTCAACCCTGTTAAAAAATCTGCACAAACTCGTAATTTACCAGAACTTTACTTTATATTTATAACCGGTGCTATCCAACTTGAAAAATTCACTGGCAACAGAGTCATCTTAGCGCATACTCGGTGGTTCCATGCTAATCTGTATATGTTAAGTGAATTTTGTTACAGAAGCCTCTTTTTAGGAAATACCATAAATAGAAATTACTTCGGAAAACCAAATTTCATTGATGAAAATATATGCCATAATAGAAAGATACATTTCATTGGAGTTGGTTCTCAATTAAAAAAGAAAGTGAGGGAATGTTCTATTTTGACTTAGAAGACATCAGAAATGACAAGAACATTCTTCAACAAGGTCACTTACCTAAATAAATGGAAGGGCTGGTTTATCTCCAGTTCAGTTTACTTGCAGACAATTTCACTTTCACGGGAAGGATCGAAGAACTGACCCTGACTCTTCGACGATCAGTCTTTGCACAGTCTTAGCAGACTCGCCAGTAAAACTCATTTCTATATTTTAATATTTGTGACCAAGATTATGGCAAAGATGAAATAAGATAACTTTCTTTTCTTCATGGTTTGCGAACTCGCAAAGTGTAAAAATCTATTTTGACCAATAAAAAGAAAGATTGCAAGTGTGGATTAATTTTCTAACCAATGAAAAAATGATTTACAAAAATAAATTTTTAACTTTCAATGACTCATTTCATGTTTCTTCCCGACCAAAAAGGAGTCTGCTTTGAGTCGGTCACGTGACGGGACTGGCTTATTTATTGACATACCGGTCGGTCAGAAGTCATATGGCGTCATTTGAGAAAGAAAGCAGAGACTACGCTTCTGAATATCACCGAAGTCAAATTTATTTCAAGCTAATAATAAATTATCAACCTTTAATAATGACAACTGGTGATTGCAAAGGCTCTTTCTACTGTTGAAGTTACATATTTTATATTGAATTCCACCGTAATATTTTTAATGTGAAAAATGAACTCTTTCAATTTGTTTTAATCATTTTGGAAACCTTGTTTATATGAAACTCAACTTCGAATTTTGAAAATGTACTTAGTGTCTAATATTGTGAACATTTTCTGTTTACGAAATCTACAAACATTTAATGTGTGATTACTTGTTTTGAAATAATCTACTGACAATTACAACTGTTAAAAATTTGAAAAAAAAAAATCCTTATTTTGTGTCATTTAAAAACACCCGTATTTCCGCGTCACTATACGCTACCACGCTCCCCCTTTCTTTTAGATTACTGTTAGTTCACTTTCTGTTATGTTTTCCATAGACTGAATCAATATTGTTTTAAATGTTTAATTGTAATATATTCATATTTTTACATTTGTAAATAAATTATTTTTTATTGTTCTAAAACTTTAAAACTCTAGCGGTGATAGTATTTCTTTCTTCTCATTTTATTTCACCTTCTCTTCCAATTTTTTGTTGTTGTTGCAGCCGTGACAAAATGGGGGTTCGTCCTAAGCCTTGATGTTCATTTCAAAACAAAAACAGCAATTCACCTGTCTTAACTATAAAAAAAACAAACACAAACAACAAAGTAATTCATATTTCTCTTCAGATATTTTTTTTGTTAAAATTGACTTTGTGTTCGTTTAAAAATGTTTTCTGTTGAACAAATTCTTTATCATATTTGGATGAAAAATTTCACTTATTAAAAGATCAGTTACACGAGCTACGTATTTTGATTTAAACATTAATACAAATATAAAAAAATGGAAGCCACATTAGACCTACTGTATTACTATTAATAGCAATGACATAAATACATTTATTTATAAATTGTATATGAACCCAGGTATAGGGTAATGCATAGATTATCAGTGGTTAGACCTGAGATTCACTCACAACATTGAACACGTGTACAGCAAGCATGTAGTGATTATTTAAAATTATGAATTTATGAAGAAGCAGTACTAATTACCAGGTAATCAGTTGATGAATATATGAATGGATAAGCTTCTTAATTGTCCAATTTGAAAAAGTGTTGAATGTAGTCTTGTAGACCTATACATAGATGAGGCTAGATCAATGCCAGTCACCCTAGATTTGTCACTAAGCGCTAGATCTAGGACTAAGTTTGTATTAAATAGTTTTCATACAATTAAAAGAAGGGTATATTCACTATGGAAGCAGAATATTTAAATATTTAAGTCTTGTTGCAAGTACACTTAACCCTACATCCTGGTGTGAGACAAAATACTAAATATTTAAGATATATCTCCAGGCAAATAACCCTTTCAGCAGAAATGAAACATAATATTGTGAGTGGAGCACAGAAGAAGAGAGCTACAGAGGAGAAGGGGAAAAACAAGAAAACTTCCAAAATTAACATAATATAGCATTCACATCAGCATCCACTCCTGCAATGTCAACCTTTAGTACTGTTTCTTCAGGTATAGCATTTACAACTACACACATTCCTGCTACTAATCATGGAGTTTCAGCAGACATACAATCATTGCCTGTTGCTGCTGCTGAAATTTTACAATTTGTAACAGTAAAGGAGTTTGTAATCCAAAAGACAGATTCAGGCCTATGGAACATTAACAATACGAAAACAATATATTACTAAATCCGAAGAAGACTCTCATCATGTCAGAATCATGATAGCAACTTTTCAAACTCACCCAGAGGGTATAAAATAGCAGGGGTAGAGAAAATGAAGGGTAGGTAATTTTATCAAACAATGTGTTCAAGTGTGAACTGCGGAATGGTGAGTGTAGAAAATGTGAATGGTTTAGTCTATTTACCATCTCAATGTCGTTTGTACTCCTTTGTATGTTGCCTATTGTTCAAGAAAGAATTTCATTTGCTATATAGAGACTCAATAACTAGAAGCACAATGTTATTATTGTAGAAAATGAAAATAAAGAACATCAAAAGTGCATATTTGATAAGGCATAAAGAAATTGGGAGTGTATACTCTATTTCTTGTGCAACATTGCTCAGAGCAAGAATATTGCCATAAAGTGTTGACACATGTGGTTTCTGTTATTCGATTTCTTGCATCCTGATGTTTGCCATTTCGTGGAGAAAATCAGATTATTTAAGTATACCAGAGCTGTTGAATGAATTTCGCCCTTTCTTGGAATAATATCTCAAAATGCATGGAAATCCTGGAAAAGAGAATCTATCATATTTATCTGCAAATGTTTGTGAGGAATTTATTGAATCAATGAGACAACAGTTTCAGACCTGTCTCATACAGATCAACTGACATTTACTCTCGGATACATTAAAGACTGCTTGCCTGTGGAACTTGATGTTCATCCCTATTTTTTCTCAAGGAGCAAAGGATCTAACAGACACTGTCGTGAATGTTCTTAATGAGAACAAAATTCCACTATCAAACTGCTGATAATACCTTAAATATGTCTGGACCATATACTGGATTATATGTATAAATTCATCAGCTCAATGTGTTTACCATTTCTGTCTCCTGTGCTGAACACAGACTGTACTTAGTGGGAGTAAAAACATCAGATTTTTTCTACAGACTGTAAAATTCTTTGACTATTCAGCACCTGTATTTATTTTTTGCTTGTTTTACTCATCGCTGGAGTGTTAGTTTTCTAAGCTCAGCTTAGAAAAACCGAAAGCATTGAACAACCAGTGAGGATCAAACTCATTAACCAGTTGTACTAGATTTTAGCAAGACAAGCTTGCTAAACATTACACCACGTCAAGGTGCCCCTACTCATCACTAGAGTGTATTGACATCTCTAGAAAAATATTTTGTAGTCAAGCGTCTATCTAGTACACAATGGTCAGCACATTTTGATGTTGTTCATGCTTTGTATGGGGATTTCGAGAAAATAAAACATGCACTGGATTCTCTATAATGAACAGCAAGTGAATACAATGCAAGAGATAGAAGGATTGAGCAAAAGAAAATAGAAAACCTGGAAACAATTTTCTCTCAATTTTTTTAATGACATGCTAGAAAGAATGAACAAATCAAGCAAGGTCCTACAATCAAAGGATATGAACATCCTTGTTGCTACGAATTTTCTTGAGTCTATTAAAACCAATCTTCAGGATATTAGAGACAATTTAGTGAATATGAATTTAAAGCCAGGTGCATGTGTCGAGATACAGATGCTGGGAAAAACGAAAACGAAGTGTGCGTCATAATAGATATGATGGATCAGCAGAAAAGGTACTTCTCAGTAAAACCAAAAGGTTCAAGGTGGAAATTTCCTCTCTATTCTGGACTAACAAAACTCACAAAAGCTTATTAACAGATTTGAAATCTTATTTCTTTTATACGTGGCTTTTGGTGAAAAGAGTGAGACTATCTTAGCACTGTACAGAAAATAATTTTAGAAAATTTGAAATTTCTATTCCCGAATGTTGAACTTCTACTCAGAGTGGTCATGTGCACAATGGTGACCAACTGTACAGGAGAACGTTTCAGAGTTCTTTTTCAGGACTGAAACGTTGAAAAAAATCTGCTTTGTTACACAATGGGGAAACATCGTTTGAATTGACTTTCATTCGTGTACATGGAAATGACATTTTATTTCTGTAGAACATTGGCTTCAAGCCAACAATAAAGCAATTCTATGAAAAGAAATACAGTAAATACTTATAATAAGGAGTTCGTAGTAATTTCATATTGTGGTTTACTAAGTATTATTGTGTTTTCAAGCCTTGCATATTATTCAAATGTTTATCATATCAATTGAATAATATGCAAGGCTTGAAAAACACAATAATAATGCTGTTGTACAGCATGTTTTAACACCAGTTTTATTGAAGTGCCAATAAAATAAATATGTGTTTAATATTATCGACCATTTACTTTTATTCCTGTGAATGGTTGCTGTAGGGGCCTATGATGCTGCTAAGACGGCCATAACTGACGAGATTACTTTCAGATTTTGTAATTTGTCCAGTCTCTCATGATTTCAATAGAGACAGATCTTTTTGGTCTAAAAATTGGGTTTACATTTTCTTCCACATGTAATGAAGCCTTTACCTTGCTAAACATACCAAGTTAGCCGAAAACAATTCTTCGTAATCCTGCTTCATTTTATTTTATAATACCCATAATACCTACCATTTTTAAAAGGGATTTTGACCGACTCACAAATAGAATTGATAAATGCGTCTCAAATCAAAATTTCATAGCCTGTCCTCACTTAATAAATTTAATGACTTTCATTGAACAATATGAGCACGGACATTTTTTTTTTACTCTTCTGGCCAGTCAACACGTTCTTTTTAAAAGAATATTCCCCAAGCGCAATATATAAGTTTCAAATGTGATTCCGTTTTCCGGGTCATAACTGAATTTGGTACAGTAGCAATTGTAAATAAAGATTTCTATCTTAGGCCGGGCTTTTTTTAAAGTAGTATTTCCAGTAACTGTGTTTATTATTGCAATTGTTCTTGTTTCTGTAAGTGTAAAATAAGTTTAAGTTCCTCAATTCTGGTGTAATATTGTAATCGCCGCTTGAGTTACGAGATTCTGTGTCCTTGAAGTGTAGGGAGCTGGTTAATGTTTCTTTTGTTCGGCCTTGTGTCTTTCTTAACCAATCTCCCTACAGCTTACATGATTTGTACTGAGTTATAATCATCAGAAGGCTTTTCATCAGAAGGTTGGTTGTCGGCAGTTAGAATGCGTGTATTAGTGATGAAGAGTGGAATAATAAAATATACACTTTACATTTAAAATAGAAATTTATTATAAGGAGGAATAACAAGTGGTAAGAGTTAATGTACAATTAGAAACATTAAGCATTTAATGATATAGTTCGTATTCAATGATGAGGTTGAAGAATTAAGAGTTCGTACAAACTGTTTGTAGCAGTAATTGTTGAGATAGAGAGAGGACAATATCCGAGTAACTTGAAGTTGAGAGCTACATCTTTGATGTGTGTCAGCGAACCGCCTCCTCTGAAATGACCATTGTAAACGGTTAGAGACAATCCTTAATTATTGAATAGTCACGTGGTGTGGCCCACAAACAATTTTTTTCTTTAGGTATGGAAAAACCGTTTCTCTGACGTATTTTGAATTTTGCTATTTGATGACCAATCAGGATCCAGAGTTTCGCTACATTTCCGTAAAAGGAATTTGATATTTATTTTTGGTTTACCTCTGGAACTTCTGCGTGGGGCCAGATGCGCAAAGACCAGTTTTGGTCATTTGCTTTCTGAATCTCTGGGGGCAAACATTTGGCCCCTCGCTTTGCTCGGTATCACCACTGTTATATCAATGGTGTTAGACTAAACAATGGGATTCAACACTACAAAAACACGTTATTTACCTGTTAGTACAAGCGAGGATATTTCTCGACACCTGACCACAAGTTGAAATTACTTTCCTTTAAGTAACTCCCAGGTAACTCTATTCGATTTGGTTGGGGGTGGAAGGGTCTTGCCAGCAGTTGAGAATTGGTAATTATTTTATTGGAAATTCGGAAATAAAACTAACTTAATCAGAGTTTTAAAATAAATGTATTTTATTTGATTTAGAGTGAGTCTTTCGATCTTTGGAGTAACAAAATGCTCATGTTTAAGGTGGATGTTGGTCGAAGTCTGGAGAAATTTCAGTTTCAATTTTAGATCGTGTTAGTAGTAGTAGTCATCTTAGAAATAGACATGTCAATGTACTGTGTTTTCTTGGCTTTATAAAGGGCAGAAATATCATTAGCATATGACTTCTTAACTATGACACACATTTCTTGTTTTTTGTGGTTGTCGTCACTCTCCTCGTCTGCCTAGGATTGTGAGTTTGTATCCCTTTTGACAGGGATGCAGACTTACTGGCATGAAACTTGGTTTCAGCTAATATGAAAAGTCTCTTTGAGCTAATTTTTTTTGACTGACCAAAATTATTTTATTTTCTTGCATTCATTTCTTTTTCATTTTTTATATAGTAGAAATTATGTGTGGCGCCTCATATTTTGGTAGATTTATAGTCATAAATAAGTAGGCTCTGGTCCTGCAAACTTTCAGCATTTTTTGCCTGGGTTCAGTCTTTTCTTCGGATTTGAGAGTTGCCTTCTCGTTAGTTGAGATAGAAGTAGAGAGAATGAAAAAGAGAGAAATAGATGAGGGTTTCCAAGGTAAGCACAAATATTTTTATTTTTATTCTATTTTTGCTCATATATTTTACTTCATTTTTTTTTTTTTTATAAAGACTCACTACAAGGGTACTTACTCAGCAGAGAACATGTCTATGCTATAACATTGAGCACAATGCTGGTTTTTTAATCAAATGATGAGCTATCACTGAACATGATATTTTAAAACACCTATTTAAATTGTCCCCTTTATCTTGTGAATACTGATTGGATGAAACATGTTGATATCTCTAACCTTTTACCCATTCACACTAAATTACCGAACTAATATGATGAGTAAGCAAAACATCTTCCCGGGATCAGGCACCAAAAAACATTTGAGAATATTTCTCAAATTATTTTTTATTAACACAATCACCAAATTACTTTAAAAAAATCAAAGACATTCCTGAATAGGCACTCTTTTAAACTAAAAAGTAACTCAATGAAATAATTATCACTACATTTTGCAACAATAAAGGATTCTATATTTGATGGTATATTTCATATTGCGGTATTATAGAGTTAAATTGCATAAAAATAAAATTCATAGTATCTGACTGGGTAACCACTGGCTAGATAATCTAGGAGAAGATTTGTGAGCCAATTTTTAGGAGAGATGGGGTAAAAGTGTGGTCTTATAACATCAAATATGCTAACATAAACAATAAAATAAATTTATAATTATATTAATACATATCAGTTGATGCATATTTGAATTATGCGATCTTTTATATGTACTATAATCTGCTTCTCAACAAAAATTTGTATTCTAATCTATACTGCAATTTTTTAGTGGGGTACAGATTGACATTTTTTGTTCTTGATGCTGTTAACACAAGGTTTCAGCCAATCCATTTTTTCATCATAAAATTCACAAGAAAATAAAAAAAACACATGGCTTTTTATGTTTTGTAAAGATAGTTATGATGAACTTTTCTGTGAATATATTTGAATCATCTGGGCACCTAAGGTAGTAATGGATATATTCACTTTGATGAAATGAACTGATTTGGTTGGTATATAAATGATTTTTATACTATTTTCTGAAAAAAGGTTTTTTTATTCAACCTCTTATGGACTATACATCTCACAAAATCTAAAATATAGAACATTTGAATTTTTATGATAACAACATTTAAAACGCAAGGATTCAGTTGGCTGAACAAAATTTAAAAAGTTAATGATACATCTTGAAATCAGAGACAATGTTTGACATTGTTTTCCATCTTAAAATTGTCTGAAATGCATCTTTAGTAGTGTATTTTGATGTAAGGCAAATTTACTGTAGAGCAGTAATTCTAAACAAAAAATGCACATATACCACAAGAGAATAAATATAAGTATTGAAGTGACTCATTTACATAGGAATTCACCAAGAGTATAAGTAGCTACAACTATTACCCATGAGGCATTTAAGTGCTTATCCCCTCCCATGAGTTAGTAACACTATATAAAAATAGCGTCAATGATATTTAAAGAACTGAATAATTATCACTTGATAATTATGAGTACACACAAGCATGGCTTAAGAGTCTAGCAGCTAAAGCTAGAGCAAAAATCTGAAGGATCTGAAATCAGAGAAAACCAGATAACTGATCTCTTCTTGCCAATTGTGGGTTTTGAGGCTATTATAAAAGTATCAGTAATTGCACACCAATGATAGTTGAAGGAAATTATATGTCAGCTAATAGTAAAAAACATAGTACCTAAGAAAAAGCTAGTGAATGCAGAGAGAGCTAAGTTCAAGAACATTTCTTAAAAAGTGAATGACCCAGTTATTGAATATATTCTTATTTTAAAACAGGCTATCAAATATTCTGATTTTGAGAAACTGGGATCAGAAAATCAATCGATCAAAAAGAATTTGGTAAATAGCCTTCAAAATGAGGATTATCAACAAATGACTTTAATGAAACATTCTCTACTAAGTATTTTAAGAAGAAGGCCTCAAAATAAACCTTTCTAAGACAGAAACTATGATCTGGAATTGGAAGGAAAACAGTGATAACACATACCCTGATTCCATTATAAAAATTCAGTATGTGGATTTAGTGACTACTAAACACTTTCAATACTGCTGTGTATGGATATGTTGTAACAAATCTAGTATAAGAGATAAAAAAATAGGCTGCTCTAGAGGTAGTTTCACCCAACACTACCACTTGCTACAAAAACCAAAGCATTAACCTAAAAACTTGATTCCTATCTTAAATAGCCTCATCAGATCAAGACTTACATATGGATGTCATGCATGGCACCAAATCCATTAAAACGTATCTAAACTGTATACAACCTCTTTCTAGAATCAATGGTTCAAAGTGGCTTTGAGTGAATGAAATCTATGAATCTTAGTGAAGACCATCTTTCTTCTTGTGAACTGGTGCTACACAATCACAAATGAAAAACTGTACAAAATAACAGAAACCACATCACACGTAACTTAAAGAGAAAATGATATAACCAAGATGTTAACATTTCACACTACTTCAAATAAAAGTTAAGAAGGAAGTGCCTTTCAATACTGGAAAGAGCAATAACAGCTGGTGGACTTGAGAAATTTATTTTCCTGGTAAATTGCTTTTGAAGAGAAAGATGTTTCAACTGAAAGTAGTATAAGCTATTTGGTTAATGAGTGCTGAAAGTTTCCTTATCAGAAAACAGCTAATATTACCATTACCATTTATTACTAATTTTAACGCACATTCCACTATAACTAATGTTTAGCCCATCAATTTTGTGATATATAAAAGCAATGAGGTAAATGCATTGTTAGCTAATTTCATACAAATTACAAAAAATTTCGTTATTGAGATAAATTTCATAAGTACTTTTTTTTTTTTAAAAAAGGATGTTCAGCAAATTAGACCTTCATACCCACACCCAAATGGAGTGCCAAACAGATGGACTTTTCATTGATACTCCTATTACTTTAACTATCCTCATTATTCAGCAATGTTTACTTTAAAAAACAATGATTAGAATTGTAATAAAACCTAAACATCTGATGAAAGTGAATTTTTACATTTTCTTTTGTTCTTGAGAATTTACAACAAAAATATTAAACACTATATTGCTTATTTACAAAAATAATTTCATATTTACAACTCTCTAAAACCTAATGCTGTTAAAACTAGTACAATGCAATATTTATCATTTACCAATATATAAAGAAATAAGTATAAAAACCAGTTTTTTATATATTAGCATTTAATAAATTATTAAAATATGTGAATCAACTATAAATAAATTCTATTAACTATTTTATAAAGTCCATTCTAATGAATAGTATAATAGTGTAATCATTTTAAAACATGTTTTAAAAAACTTTGGTCTGCATTAAGAGGGGCAGTTGAAGTTTAGCATTATATCTGCTGTCCATTGTAAACATAAATTTTTTTATCTATACCAAAAATATTTGACTAATAAAATATCGCCACCTGAAGGCCCATCTGAATGTGAAACAGAAATATCAATTCAGAATTAAATTATTTTTATTGCTAAAAATGAGTTTTGAAAAATAGATTAATAATCACTCCACTGTTTACTGTACTTAATCAAAAATAGACAGAGCCAAGATATTGATATTCAAATTTGTCTTAATCTGAATTTCATGCCCTGTAGCACAATCATCAAGCTGTCCATAAAATTTTTCAGGACAAGCTGACAATTGTGCGACAATACATGTAACTGAGTTGTGGAAACTAGATTAATAATTTGCTAACTTACATGTGTGTGTATATATATATATATATATATATATATATATTTTCTAAACATATGCTGTTAAATATGAGACAATGAATGTATATTATGTTTAATCATGAGCCGTTCTAAACATCATATTTTTGCTTTAATTTCAGTTGAAAATAAAGACAAAAATTCTCCAACATTTGGATAATTATTTATTGATTTTCTTCTAAGCTTTCGTCTCACATGTATTTGACTACATGGTTTTGTTGTCATTTTGCGCTATCACGCGGTGTGACGTCATAAAACTGCATTGCAAATTTAAGAACTGCGTTTATTATTTTTGGTAACTATTGCCGTTGCCAAGCGGAGTTTTATGTCAACACAAAATAAAATTGTTGGTGATGGTGGATGCTATAATATTTCAGTTTAAACAACCTCTCTGAAGATGGCTCATGTGAGCCGAAAGCTTAGAAGAAAATCAATAAATAATTATCCAAATGTTGGAGAATTTTTGTCTTTATTTTCAACTGAAATTAAAGCAAAAATACGATGTTTAGAACGGCTCATGATTAAACATAATAGACATTCATTGCCTCTTATATTTAACAGCATATGTTTAGAAATTTACTTGCTGCCTCGATACACTATATATATATATATATATATATAATGATGTCAAGTCCATCAATGGCAAGGATAATCCAAGATATACTTAATATAAAATATTAAGCGTTATATCTGTATAGAGAGCTCAATGGATGTTATCCAAAAGCAATATGATATTTTTAAAGGAAAACTTAACACAAGATTTAGATCTAAAGGATGTGTTGAGTTTTCCTTTACATATATATATAAATATATATGATGTGTTGAGTTTTCCTTTATATATATATATATATATGATGTGTTGAGTTTTCCTTTATATATATATATATATATATATATATATATATATATATTTGGTAAGTTGGAATGGCAATTCTGGTCTGACCATAATATTCTTCTTTCCACTAAAGTCAATGTATACATATCATGTGTCATAACAACCCTGCTTTATTCGTCATAACCATTGACTACATAAAGACAACATATTAAAATTCTTGATTAACATCAAAACTGTTTTTGTAGGATGCTCAATATCAAATGGGGTTCATTCACACCAGATACTATCAGAGCTATCTGTCTTAACTAACAAAATCTGTTATGTTGGTCTGGGTATATGGCATGAATAGATGAAAGTCTTCTATGGAGAGCTGTTCTCTGATAATCATTTACCTAATAAGCCAAAAAATTGATATAAAAATGGCATACAACTTATTAAAACTAAATTCTGCAAACTCCAGTTTAGTTTCAAACAGATAAGAGCAGTAATGTTTTGTTCATGAGAGAATTGATTATTTTCAGAACTCTTGAACAAGGCACCAAAACATGAGAAGGAACAGTACAAAAAATGATGAATATTTCTGATCCAGAATTTCAACAAAACTTTTGTCCAGTGGGTAATAAGATTTTTCTTCTCCAGAACAGGTCTCATTAATAATATGAAATGCCATAACCAGAATGGACAAGTGAAATTACCAGAAATTAACCAGCAGCTAAGATTAACATACACTGGGCTTGCATTTAATGTAAAATTACATGCTGGCTTGAAAAGTCAACTTCATTCTATGATAGAAATATTCTAGCCAGAAAATGTGCTGAATCTGTGCATCACATTTGGCTTATTTGATGGCAAAACAAACGCAGGTCTAAGAAGCCATTTGAGAGCTCCTAAAAGAGCCAAACAACAGTTAATTTAGGAAAGTAGTCATACTGCAAAATTTAGTAGATATCATTTGTGTGTGTGTGTGTGTGCTTATTTAAGCTTAACATCTTAAAATTTGGGATAAAAATCACAATGTATATCTCAGATATGTGATACTGGGATGTATCTTTAGTGATGTTAATACAGAATCTATTGATAGTTTTGGATATTTTGACATCATAACTTCACATACCCTGCTGAACCTGCCATCATGTATTTCAGGAGCAAACTGTTTAACTTTTGTTATATTGTATGAGTTCAATCAAGAACAACTGATAACTCTAATTGATGTGAATTTGTGGAAACTGATCAGAAACCATTCCTTCTCATTCTTTTTAAAACATTTGGCTCCTAGTTTTCTGAGCCCACTCATTATAAGAAAAGACACTTCATGGACACTTTTTGATTTACTATATAGACAGGTAAGATTAAAATTAAAATACCAATGGAAGACAATGAGAAAAAATAAATTGTTTAATGATAATTCAGAAATGCTTTTAATGTGCTGTTATTCATAGAAAATAAGTTAGTTGTCAAAAATATTATACCTATTTTAAATGAGACAATGAAATTAGTAATAGAATCTGTCGACAATGTCAAAGCTAATCCATGAATTAAAGCATTTTCAATTAAATCAATTTTCTATCTTAGCTAGCTCACTTAATCCTAGTAAAACTCAAGAGGACATCAAGTATCAAGAAGAATTTTCTGTAATACAAAATAACGAGTTTTTTAAGACAATATTCAAAGAAAAAGGAAGCAGTATTTGACTTTGTGATGAGATAGGAACTAAATATCCTAATTCAACAAGTCTGGCAAGACATCAGCTATTACTATTCACATATTTATATTTGATAGAATGTGATTTTAATGTTGTAAGTGACAAAGAAAAGAAACTTGAAGATACAGTGGAGATTTACAACTGAAGCTAAATAATCTAAAAATTGAAATGAAGTAAACATCAGGATCAAGAGTCTCAGTTTATTAAAATTTGAAATTGTGATATTTATAGATAATTTAAGCTGAAATTAGTATTGTTACCATATGTTATATTTATTAAGAAAACTTGGAACCTGATTAAGCTTTTTCTCTGAAATTATTTTTTCCAATTTTTTTTCTTCTCAATTCAAGACTATTTCATTAATTAGCTGAATTTAACATTATTTTATCCTTGGAAGGTTGAGCAAATAACAATTTGGTCCTTTAAAAATATTCATCTCAATCAGAAAAAGAAGAAAGCAGATAAAGTGTAAAAAGTAGATTTTATCTACACAATTTACATTATTTGGACTATTGTTCTCATCTTGGTTGCCATTTATATGATGTTTCAGCTGTTGTATGCAGTTGCCTTCTTCAGGTGCTAGAAATTTCAAACCAAACCCTTTATTACAATCACTGGGGTATATCATTCTTATTCCTTGTCCAAAGTCTCTTTTAGTAGTCATAAGTTATCTCCCTCTAACCCGATTCTCTAAGTTACTTGTTCACTACTGTTGTAGCCTGATATTGAACTCACAACTCTTTGGGTCAAGTCACTGGAACTAACCAACGTCTGGGCAGTGAAGAAGGCCAGAGTGTACAATGGCTGAAACATCATACAAATGGCAACCAAGATAAAGACAATAGTCCAAATAATGTAGATAGTATAAATATTATCTAATCTCAGAAATATAGACAAATACTAAATTTTATCAATTCCAAAATTGTTGAGATATTTTACAAATATTTTTTTCTTTGTAGTCCAGTTTCTTATGTAAACAGTTTTAATGCATTAAAAAATAAACTAGGTATAGGAATCTTCCTCAGACTTCAATAACTTGAACTGTTACAGCCATCATGCAGACTATATGTGCTTTACCTAGTGTATAGATGTAGAAGTAGGCACATGAATGTGCATGAATATTTAACAGACCAATACTTATCTCCATTTGAATAAGTGTTACATGAAGAATAAAAAAATTCTAATCACTTAATAACTATACATTTTTATGATCTGAAACTTTACAAATAGTATGATATATATTTTAAATGCTTTTTAATTTTTATCTTTCTCCATGCATTATAACTCAAATTTTATTTTAAGATGGTATCCACTTAATAAGGATATTCTATCTTGTTAATAAATTCTAATAATTATTTTTGTTTATAAACTGAATAATTAACAGAATATGTTCTAATAATGATTCCATTATAATTTGAATCTAAATTTTGATTTTACCAAATCTTAATTTATACAGATTTTTAAAGTTTTTTCTTCACAAACACTACATAGCTTTTCAATAACAAGTTTGTTTTATTGTAAAATAGAGGACATTAAATTTTTTTAGTTATCAAACTAGGACAAAGAGCAAAATGGTTAAGAAACACATTTAGATTTTTTATTCATAATTATTTTGTTGAGCATTGAAATCTGAGTTTATATCTTAAAATACATATTGCTGCAAAATTAGCAAGGGACTTAGAGAATATCTGTAATAATTATAGATGTATAGAGACAAAAGACTAACAGCAATGAATCTTTTTTTTTTTTTTAATCATCTCACCCCAAGCAAGGCATTCCACTGCCACTATTGCGCATGGGGCTACATAGGGGAAGGTAAAGAGAAGGAGTGGTTAGACATAGGGAATGTCAGGAGGAAGGTGACAGATGAGTAAGGATACCGAGGATGAGAGTTGGGCAGATGGGAAGAGTGTTTGATAGAATAGGAGCAGGTTAGTGTGTTAGGAGGTGTCTATTGACCTTACATTTAAACTACTGGAGATTGTAGCCATCAGGGAATCAATTGTGTGGAAGGGAATTCCACAGTTGGGAAGTGCGAGGAAAGAAACTGTTGGAGTAGAAGTTACGGTTGCATTTTATCGGTTTCACTGTAAAAGGGTGGGATCTAGTTGCTAATCTAGTATCTCCCTGATTCTATAAGAGCCCAAATAGGATAATCTTAATTGGATACTGTTATAAAATTAAAAAAGAAATTAAATTCAAAAAGAAAATATAGCTGATAGTTGTATAGTGCTGCTAAGAATATGTTCAGTGTTGCAAATATACTTTTTCATTGTCTATAATACGTTTTGATATTTTTAATATTTCATACTTCAGCTGGCCCCATGTAATATTTAATTAACTAATTTACATCAAATTCTATTTCTCTAAAGACTACTTTATCTTTGAAAATTTTTTTCTTGCAGAGTATAAATCTTTGTTGGTAGATATCAAAAAATTGTTAAAAAGAAAAGTTATAGAACTCATAATAAATTATTGAATGAGTTATTTGAAGAGAGAATAAATAAAATTATGAGTTGAATAGATCAGTATTCTATATATATATATATATATATATATATATATTCATATTCATTACTATAAATTGTTACTTTTATCATCAATATTTACCTATTTCTTTATTTTAACATTTTCTTTATTAAAATATTACTTATTACTGTAAATACTATTAATTTGACTTTAGGTTTGGAAAAAAGTTGTGACTTAGAGTTTGTTAGTGAAAACTTATTTATTTTTTGTTTTTTTCTGACCATGCATGACTTATTGCATAATCAAAGTAACTTTGGATGAAAGAAAATAAAATGACAACACATTGAATTAAAAACCCTAAAACCTACATACTCATTTTCCATATATTATTGGTATGATGTATTTTTTATTTTGTGCTTCATTTTAGTCAAATGTGCACAACAATTTTATTATCCTCAATCAAGTTCTGATGAATGAGGAGTAATGATTGGTTAGGTCATTTTTTTCTCACTTCTTTTGTATTAAACCACTGTAGTTGTTTGCTCTCTTGTTTTTAATTGTACCCATTGTGTTTGTTATAATTTAATTTTCTATCTCAAACAAGATCTTCAAAAATGATCAGTTTTCACTTTCCAAGAGAAAACTAACAAAATAGTTTATGAATAAAAATACTTCTTAAGTACTGCTTTCAGTAAGAAAAAGTCATTTTTTTATAGCAATTTATTCGGGAATATTTTGTGATTATATATACAAAATATGAAAATTTTATGACATATATTCTTTGATCATAACTAAATAATGTGACATATTTTGTGCATTACAAAGTAATGGATACTGGCTATCATTGACCAAGCAACCAGTGCTGATTTCATTAAAATTTATAAAATCTTTCTATTAAAACGATTCTTCATAGAAATAGGGTTCCAATTCACTAAATGTTATTGCTCTTTCATATACTGATTTAACCTTTTATTTGAAGTAGTGTAGAACAGCAACATCTTATATCATTTTCTCTTAGAGTTACATGTGCTAACCATTTTAGTTGTTGCTGCTGTTGAAAATCTTTAAGTGATGTGGTTTCTGTTATCTGGTACAATTCTTTTTGATTCTGCATTGCTAGTCCACAAAGTTTGAACAATGATGATTTTCCTAAAGACCTACACCCTTGTGCAAATTAATTGACACAAAATGAATATCTTTCTCTGATGTTTTACACTTTCCCTAATCATGTATATCTCATCTTTTGGCATTGTTTTTCTCTTTTGACTGCATTTTCCTTTACATTTTGGACTGATTGATCCAGTTTGTTTCATTGTCTTAATAACACGACTGACAATTGAAAGGCTGACACCAACATTATCTGTGATCTTTCTGTATGGTTTGTCAATGTGTTCATACAGCATTCCAATTGACAGTCAAGTGTCTGGGCATGATAAATATCTGATGCAATCACAGATGACATAATATTTTTCAGGGCCAAACAAATTTCATTATACACCCTGAAAATAGATTCATATTTGCATATCACTGCAAATGATCTAATCTGAGGAAAAAAATAGAAATCAATAACACCCTGTTATTTCAGTGGGTCTAAAACTGACTGTATGGTTAAAGAAAGGAAACTAAAGTAGTTGTTTCAATTAATTTACACAAGGGTGTACATACTTAACTTGCCATTTTTAAGTATTGATTTGAAAATGTGTTTGTATACAGTTGATAGTTTAAATATTTCCAAACAAGTTTGGTGCCAGGCAAGTCACACATGTTGTGTTCATAAAAAAATCATACTGTCATGAAATAATTATAATAAAGCAATTATAACAATAATTTCACCTTTAAACACAAACTTGTGACAGCCTCACAATTGGACACTAAGTGAACACATGGGTTGAACAAAATTTTTGATCCTTTACTTTTTAGGCAACAACAGTAATAATAGTTGTCCCTTCTTAATACTCATAACTAATTTGAGGTAAGAAAACTCCAGATTCTTTTTTTCCTTTTCCAAATAATTCATCTGGACACTCACTACACACATTATATAAAAAACATACAAAAAAAGACTATATACAGTTTATTCATTCTTTATTTTATCATATTGTCAGATTTCGATCCATATTTGATCTCATGCGCAATTTACTCAGTATTACTGTTTCTCATGTCTCCAATGCTACACAACAACCAGATAATAAATAATACTTATATTTTGTTGTTTCTATGTTTTGCTGTTTCTCATTTTCTACAAGTACTTTTTTTATATATATATATTTTTTTATAGGCATTATAATTATTTACTCAGAGTTATACCTCCCCAACAATGTGAAAATCTTGATCTGATAAGGCTGTTTAAGAACACGACTCAAGCTATTAAGTTAATGTTATATAGATAGTTACTCATTTATATAGATAACAACAATCTTGTACATTTACTGAGTAGTTATATTTGTAGGCATGATTATTAACAATGTTAAAATGAAACTTTCAGATAAATTTCTTTTTGTTATCATCTAAAACAAAGAATACATTTAGGTATTCAGTTTACCATGGAGCACTGAAGATTAGATTTGTCAGCAATAACTTCAGAAACGTGACAGCTCCTCTTTCCACTACATGGAGTCACAAATATGTAATAAAAACTGCAATTTCTTTCTCAGAATAGGAAAAAGAAAATTTATTTAAAACATATATAGATAAATTCCTTCTTTATGTGCAATGCCTTTTCTAGACGTGGGCAATCATAGCTCTCCACAACGTTTTATAATGACTCATTTTGATATTTGTTCTGGTAATGTTTGTCCTCTTACTATTCCTCTCCATTTACACAAGCTCATTGAGTAGATAAATGGCTATATCACTCTGCCACTCTTACCTTTAAAATGTTTTATGCATGATATATTCTTCATTATGTCACAGAAATTTCAACTCTTCCTGATTCTAAGTGTTTTTTTGTCCCCATTTTTTTAAAACTTCCTTATTGCTTTCATGTTCTATCACTAGTACTCTCAGTGTTTTTCTGTAGAATTACATCTGTTGTTACAAGTTCCCATCTGTGAGGAAATTGTCTAGCATTCAATGTCATATAGAAGATTAATATTACAATACAATTCAGCGTTCTTCAATGAAACAGTCAGTGAAGTGTCATATGTGATACATGCTTAAGTGATCATCTCTTTTAATACATGACTGACTAGGCAGAAGATTTTCTTGCAGTAGGTTACCATTTCTTTCTGGTTGCCACCCAAGGCTATAGAAACCCATCTGTCCTGTTATTCAATTCATAGCTAGAGGGAGAAGAGATGAATTAATACCTTTTCCAAGTGTATTTCAGTGTAAGTGAATGCAATGAATTCAACTTAAATTCAAACTTGGCTCTTTGATTTCTCATTCTGAGCCAATATCCACTACACTACAATGCACATGAATACAAGGTATATTTTTTGCATTTTAGAGAAAATAAAATTATCTATATATTTTAAAAATGAGGTGTACATGTATGATACCTGATTTCACCAAGAAAAGAGAGAAAGGCAAAGTATCAAGGAAAGTTTTTTCCAGAATCAACTTTTCCCTTTTTCTCACCTCGTATTATAAAAAGAAAAACTGAATCAAACAATTCAATGGATTTTTTCTAATGCTGAAACCTATAATATGCTTATTGCTTATACAGCCATTGTTGCACCGAAACTATTGTTTAAAATCCTTTATCTTTCATGAAAAGAACCTATGTAGTAAAAGAAAAATGTTTTTGTCTCTCCAAATTATAACAATTCATTTTCATTTTTTTCACTAATAAACATGGCTACTCTTACCCTAAATCAAGTGTTGAGAAATAGAAAAAAGGCAGAAAAATAAATAAAAAAAATATAGGCAAATATACATTAACCATTAGTATACTGGGTAATTTTAATAGCTTAAAGTAGAGAAAAATCTGGGATCTTTTAGCTTTGTCTATTTCATCCTTCACTTCATTAATCTTTAACAACAACACAGAGCAGTCAGTCCAAAAATGTTTAACTGAAATATGAATAGTTTATATTAGACTAATCAAAGCAAGCTTTGTTTAAATACTTCATTAGATCTTCATTAGAAAAACTTGATTTCTGCTCAGAATTGTTTTCTGAATATTTACTTCATCATACCTTCTCTTTAACCATTGATCTTGTTTTTCATGTATTTTTGTTCAATATTTTTTCTTCTTTTTATTGTAACAAAGTTGAAATAAAATATATTATAAGTTTCCAATAAATATAAAATAAGTTTTATAATTGAATATGTATAACATATTATATGTTGGATGGTTCTTAATTACAAAAAATACTTAGCTTTTTCAGAAAAAAGAAAACCTATTCAGGATGCTAAACATAAGAATTAATCAATCTTTCACCAATTCAGTTCCATTTTATTTCAGTGGGTGCAAAGGTATACCCAGCTGAAGAATTGATATCTCATAAATTTTCAAAATTGCCTGCTTACAAAAGAACAAAATGCAAAAAACAGTTAAATTGCTCCATGATAATTTTCTAACAATATACCAAATGAAATCCCTCATCTATAGGGTTCATTAAGTTGTAGTACATGCAATTAAAGGCAGAATCATCATCAGAATCTGGTTCCTAGCATTTAAAATGCTTTCCAACCAAATTCCACAAATATCTGTATATGAACAGTGCAAATTTGATAGTCCACAGCAGGTCATTTGCCTGACACAAAACTGATTAACATTCAACCATGTGATTACCTAACAAAACTCATCAGTTTACCTGAAGTCACATCATGCAATCTCAATTCACTTCAAAGCAACATTACCACCCAGATCAATCAAAGTTTAACACTGACTAAGCAAAAATATTTTTGTCCAATCAAAATTAACTATAACCCTTCATTTTTTATTACAAATATTTATGCAGAACTGACAAGTTCAGCAATTCTAGAGACAGGTAAACAGAAATAGCTTAATATTCGTCCATGCACGCGAACTTCTCATTGTACCAAAATAAAACCAACTTCTATTTTCTTGTGTATATTTTAGTTGTAGCTTCCATCTATTGTAACTGCAAATATATGATTGCTATCAACAGGCTAAACACCTAACAACAATTCAATACTTTACATGCTGGACAGAATAATCATGGCTGACCACTCATTATCATATACACCCATCTGAGAAGGAAATATGGTGGAATCAGTAGTTGATCAAGGCCAGTAGTCTTGAACCTTTAGTCATGATAATTTGTGACTTCATGCTAGCACAAGTATCAGTTGTTTCTGAATAGTTTTATATGCACAGTTTCACTTACAATTCATGGTTCAGCCCACGGGTTGGTTTTCAGGCACTTTCCAGTGATTCCACACACTGTGATCATTTCTCCATGCCTTTGTTATCAAGAAGTCACCCCTTTTACAAATTGATCATGGTGAGATTTGAAACCTAGTCTCTTGCTTGAAATGCTAACATTGTAATCACTTGGCCTCACACCTGTAAATTAAAATCTGCTATTCTATCGACAACATACTTTCACATATTCAGCAACTTCCATTAGACCAATTATAAAAATTATGCTAACAAGTTATCAGCAAAACAGGATAACACTAATTTATAAAAATTGATACCAACATACAATAGAAAAAAAATTCCAATCATTTTTAATGTGTTGGGATGAAAACGGTGATGACTTACCAAACTTCCTTTCTTTTGCTACTCTAAGTAATTTTTGGCCCGTTATCATTCCTCTTTGTCCTAGCTCTGCCATCCATTTATAGAAACTTACTTGACATTTCCCTCTGATTTCTTGCCTTCAGTATGTCCTATGGGTGTTAAATTCTGAATACCTTCTTTCTTCTATCCCATAAATTTTAACTGTCTTTTTCTGATTGTAAGTATATTTCCTTATTGCTCCTATTTAACTTAAAACATTCTCATTTCTCACCTGTTCAGTCAATAGAATTCTCAGCCTTTGTCAGTAGGATACATGTTACTTCAAATTGCTTCATTTGAAAGAAAACTTTGTAACATTAATTGCCATATTGAAGATGAGACATATAGCAAGTCAGCACTCCTTTCTTTATCTCTATTATTTTCTTATGTTTTACTATTTTACTTAGTTTCTGGAAAACATCTTTCACTATTCCCATGTATCTTCAAATTTGGGTATCACATTTTCTATTGTCTGTTACTACACTACCAATATATTAGGCTCAGTCTTTTAGTGTTTATTTGCTATATTCTCAAATTTTAAAATTAGCACAAGTAGATTATAGTTAAAAAGTAAATATTATTCATTATTTACTGTCAAAAAGATTAATTTTGATATTTCTAAGACATATTACTTTTGTAAATTTCCTTGAAATCAAAGAAATGTAAATAAAATAAAAAGCTTGTGTAAACTAAACAAAATAAAGATATGTAAGGCTCAATTGATAAATTTAGATAATTAAGAAAACATGGATAAAGTAAAATTATTAGTGAGACATTAAAAAAAGATGTTACAAGTCACAATAGAAGTTTGCCTTGTCCTTTCAGAAAACTTAAAAATAGTTGTTACATACAATTCAGAGGAGATATTATCAATGTTTATGCTGTCTAGTGGAAATAAGTGCTCCCTAATAAATTTATAGACAAATCCTACAGATGAATGCTGCGATTTCTTCTTAACCAATAAAAATTAACAATTCTCAGTCTCATGCCCATATTTTTTTCATCTTGACTTCAAATTAGAATGTCATAACCACTTGGCTGTGTCCCTTATAAGTGCAAACACAATTCTTACTTTATGAACATTTTACATTGCTTTTCCTTGCACTATATATATATATATAGAGAGAGAGAGAGAGAGAGAGGGGGGGGCATATGAATAAAGACAAACGGGAAACATACTTTAGGCAACATGCTTCATTCTCTGAAAGATTTATCAAGGAAAATGGAAAAAATGCGTTAACTAACATAAGATTTTCTTTTGTCTTTATTCATTTAGTCTTTTTAGAGATATACTCCATCTTAATTGTACACACACACATATATACATATATATATTTGCATACACACATATATATATTTGCATACACACATATATATATATAATATATATCAACATACACAGATATAATAAATACATATATATATACACACACATATATACACATGCATAACCACATAATATATATATACATAAAATATATGCATATATATATATATATATATATATATATATATATATATATATAGCATAATAATGATCTACGTATACTGTCTTAATATGTACAGGAAAAATTACTAAAAAGTTGTAAGTTTAAAAATGTATATATTTTTTTTGACAGTATTTATTTATTTATATTATTATATATATATATTTATATATATATATATATATTTGATATTTCAGACCAGCCTCGGCCTTTTATCAGAAACAAATGATTTTAAAATCAATAATAATAAAATCAATCTAATAATCATAAAATAAGCATACACCAAAACAACCCTTATTCACCCATAGCTGAACACTTCAATCAACCAGGACACACATTAGAAAACTGCAAATGTTCACCGATAGATTCCGATTTTAGTTCTACATACTCACGCAGAAAGAAAGAAAAATACTGGATTTTAAAATTAAATACATATAGGCTAGGGTTAAATAGGGACTTAGGTGTTTTGAATCTTTATAAATATTTCAATAATTAAACATTTTTTAGATACATTTAAAAAAATTTTCTTTAAAACAATATTTAAAAGTATTATTAGATATAGGTTTATGTTTACAAATATTAAAAAAACTATCGCTTTCTACATCACGTGATGTAAACATCTTTCGACGAACGCTCTCGCGGCGAATGCTTCTAGTGTAAATTTTAAAATCATTTGTTTCTGATGAAAGGCTGAGGCCGGTCAGAAATAGCAAATATATATATATATATATATATATATATAATAATAGAAATAAATATTATCAAAAAAAAAAAATACGTTTTTAAACTTACAACTTTTTAGTAGTTTTTCCTATATATATATACACACACACACACACACAGGTATATATAGATACATAAACACATACATATACATACATACGTGTGTGTGTGTGTGTATATATATATATATATGTTTCATGGAAAATAACAAGTGACACTGTCCAGCTAAGCAAAAATTTCCGCATGAGAGTATTTGAGAATTCATCTTCTCAACTGCTTTTAAGCTTTTTCATGTGAAATTTAAGTAAATTTTCCATGAAAAAATTTAACACATGAAAAATTATAAAAAAACTTAATATATTCTGTCATTTTTAATGAAACCTGCACATATATATATCTGCATACACACAAATATAATATATATCGGCATACACAGATATAATAAATACACACACATATATATATATATATATATATATATATATATATACAAAGTTTGAAATTTCTTTTTCTTTGTCTCACCCATTTCTTCCTTCTGTGCACTTTCTCACTTTTTTTTTTGTCTTCCTCTTCACTTTCTGCTTATTTAAAATTTTGTTTTCAAAAGATTTGAGCCCAGACACCATGTAACAAGCATCTATATCTATCTATCTAAAGTTCACTTCATGCCTAAATTTAAAATTTCTCTCTTTTAGCTATTTCCATTGGCTTATTTATCTCAGTGCTTTCTCCCTTTTCTTTCTTGCTTTTTGTTTCCTCTGTGTCTTTCCCCTTTCCCCTTTCATTTCTTGACTTCATCTTGTTTTCTTTTTATTATCTTCTTACCTCATACAAAAAATTTCCAAAAATAAAAGGAAGTGACATTTTTGTTTTGAATTTTTTCAATAAAACATTTATTACCATCATTATTAACTAACTGATGCAACATTGTTCTTTCAATGTTGAAACAAAATGTATAATTATGCAGTAGTTTGTACATGTTCTAAAGTATAATAATAAATATTCATTGCTCTATTTTTATACCGAGCACTGTTTTAAATTAATGTTTTGAACATTGCAATTATTTTCTTTCTTCCTTATTCATTTGGATATAAATTTCAGTACCAGAATATACCCCTAAATAAATGGAGGGAGATCATTAGTATGTGTCATCATAGAAATAAGTATAACTTGCAATAATTTTACCTCTAAGTTTTATCTGAATTTACAAATAAATAAGTAAATATATATATATATATATATATATTTCCTTTTTTTTTGTAGTCATAAATTACATAAAAATTATCCATATATTTTGTTTATCCAAGCACTTTTGGCTATACTTTTAGCCAGTTTCGAGGATGAATGTTATTTTACATGCAACAGAATGTAAGTGGTTTTATGTATAATGTGGAGTAGTGGTATGTGTTATCTACCAAACACAGTAAGCATGTTGTTAGCATGTTTGTAGTTGATGTTATTGAGTGTTGTGTTTTTTGTTCTTATTAATAAGTCCTCCATTATTTTTAGTCTTTTTTTGCATGTAGATGTTGCTATGATATTCCAAGATATTGCCCTATACATACCTATCAATTACACTATCAAATCAATCCACTAATTTCTTCAAATTCTTAAATCCACAACTCCTAACGAAAGCACCCTTGCATCCCTTGACATGGAAAATTCATTCACTATTGTCCCTGTTACTGAAACCATCAATATAATCATTAACTTTGTATACAAACATATTAAAATATCACCAGCAGCTATCAATCCTTACACTCTAAAAAAAACTCCTTGCTTGTACTAGCCAGGCTCTATTTTATGACCATTAAGGTAATATTTACACCCAAACTAACAATGCAAGTATGGGAAATTCTCATAGTCCATGCTTTTCTTACTTTTTTTACTTTTACATGTCCCACATACAAAACACACTTTTTAAAAATTTACCAAACCCATAATATACATCCACTATGCAGATGATATTTTCATTCTTGTTCAGAACAAAAATGAAATCAATAATCTTAAATCTGCATTAAAAAAATTCCATCTTCAACTTCACATATGAGCTTAGCCAAAAAATAAACTCTTTTTTCTTAGACATTTGTGTGGAATTTTGCAGTAATACTTTCATTACTTCTCTATATAAAAACACACGAGTAAAAATTCTTGTCACCTTAATTTCATTAGCCAATATCCTCTTAGATGTAAAACCGGTGTCATTAAAAATTTCTTCACAAGAGCCTATAAAAATTCATCCTTTCAATCACTATTCTTCAAAGAACTCCACACTAAAGAAACACTTGTCAACAATAGATTTCTAAATTATTTGGTTAACTACCATATTAGACCTTTTCTTTCAAAAAGGTAAATAACAGTAAACACACTGATAAGAATAACATTAACAACTTCTACAAAAAACAAATTCATAACAATTATAAACAGGATGAATCTTCACTCTGAAACATCATTCCAAAATATGCAAATTCCATCAACTTAAACAAAAAATTAGTCATCTATTATAATAAATTTAAAACAGCTAACCTCATTATCAAAAACAACAATTCACCCATGAGATCCAAACTAAAACGAACCAACATTATTTATGAATTCCCATGTTCTTTGAAGAACTGAGTTCTTGATCCTAATTTTGTAAATAATTATACCTGCCATACCACAACAAAATTGACTCAAAGACTCACGCAATGTCTATCTCAATGGAACTCAATTTGATCTCATTTAAACATACATGGAAACCTACCAAACCCTATCCAGAATATATTCATTCACAACACAAATATCGTAGCATCATCCACATGCAAAAAAAGACTAAAAATAATAGAGGCCTTATTAATAAAAACAAAAAAAACAACACTCAATGACATCAACTACAAACACATTTACAACATTCTGTGATCAGTACATAACACATACTACTGCTCCACATTAAGCATAACACAAATTCTGTTACATATAAAATAACATTTATCCTTGAAAATGACTAAAAGTATAGCTGAAAGTACTCAAACAAAACATTGGACAATTTTGATATAATTTATGTCCTCAAAAAAAAAAAAAAAAAAAAAGAAGAAATCATTAGGTCACATGAAAAATTGCATAAAAAACTTAACCATTACTCCTTGTCTGTCATTTTTAATGAAACATGTATATACATGTACATGTACATACACAAACACACACACACACACACACACACACACACACACACACACACAAACATATATATATAAAGTGAACAAAATGAGTTCTAAGTTTAAATATTCAAATGTTATGTACTGACTCATTGATTTTGTTAGGAATAAACAAATTTTCTCTAATTTACAAAATCTTTGCTTAGCACACACAAAACTCATGAAATTTTACACCTCGCTGTGAAATGTTTTTCAGCCAATAAAAAACTAGGAAACATCTAAAAAACAAAATTCAAATAATCTTCAATTATCAGAAACAAATCCTTTTACAGACATTTTCGTAAGCTGATGCGAAGTTTGTCATCCAATAGAAAGGTCAGAATCACATCTGGGAGTGAATTCCCAAATTACTTTATCGAGCCCCACAAACAAAATAAAAGACATGCTAAGTTCAACTGTTGCCAGAGAGAAGAAAACTAGTGTAATTAACATGTACCCTTGACAAATCTCAAGCGATTGTTATTATTATTACCTCTCTCTTTCTCTCTCACCTCCTTTCTTTTCATCGTTCACCCGTCCACCTTTTCTTATACTTGATAATTGAATGGAACTCTTTAAGACTGAACAATAACTTCAAAGACATTCCTACCCAACTATAATGCTCATACATACATACATACATACATACATACATTCCTACCTACATTCACACAAGTTACTACGATGAACTCTTGATAGTCTTAACTTCTTAATACTGTTTCTCATTGAACCTTTAATTTCTACCAATTCCTTTTATTCTTTTTCATTAATAAATTTCTATTTAAACATACAAAAGGTATACTTTTATTCTTCCACAAATCTACCTTTTGATAACCTTCTGATAATTCTGGATAAAACCTGTAAGTTGTGGGAAGTTTGGTTATGTTTCACAAGGGCGAATTCAAAAAACATTAACCATCTTCCTACTTCTACAGATACATGTGTGTGTGTGTGTGTATATATATATATGACTGTAAATCTGTCGTTGAACACCTACCGAGTACAATTTGGTGAAACCTTGGTAGATTCGTTGGCTCTCTAGATTAGCTTCTTACTATATATATTAGTCATCCACATACAAGCCTGTTTCACAGCTCTTCAGTATGGCTAGACACATCCATTTGCTTCTGGCCAGGATCAAAACTCGAGCGATTTAGTGTCAGTCGGAGTCACTACCCCATAAGCCATAGGCACATGGAATCAGAGAAGGGAAATTTTAACTTGTACATGCACACACGTACATGTATATATATATATATATACACACACATATAATACAATTATTTATATAAATATGCACACAGATTTTATATATATATATATATATGCATAACCACACATAATATATATATTGATGTCAACCAAAAAGGTTACTTCATGAGTAATCACCAAAAGTTATCAATCAGTTTTTGGTCATAATTATGTTAGACCAGCACACAGTTTTATTAAAAAGTGTTCAGTGCATATACTTTGCAGAGCTTTTGAATATTTTTCATTTAAAAACAAGCTATCTTCTAAACCTAGGTTTCAACCTTTCATTTTCTTCAGGCAATTTCTAATAACTGATTTTCCTATGTTTTCAACCATAGAACAGAGATTTTTACAAATGCATGACTAGAAGTTCTAAACAACTAAAAATTTCAAAATTAGGAAGGTGTTACTTAAGAATCTTAAACATTTTTATCCAGGTTTGTATGATCTTATGATGTATTATTTGGTGTGATTACATCTGGACATTATTTTCAATCTTTCATTTAGTAATTTTTTTGTTCTGGAAACAATATTATGGTTAACTTTTCTTCTTGACACAATCTGAAGACATCACCACCATTGTTTCTTATTATACTTCATGTTATATCAGGGTCTTTCCATTTTTTTGTTTTAATTTCCACACGTGGTTAGCTAGTTTAGTACAACTTTTTAAAGTTTTTCAGCTTGAATGTAGATCTGTGATTATTCAATCTATTTTAAAAAATTTATTTTGTAGAACCCAAATATGTTTTTCTTTGTTCATCTGTATCATGTACTTCCACTTTCTAAATAACTCCTTCTGTTTTACAGATCCATCAAGTGGGCATCAATAGCTAAATCTACTGCTACAAAGGTTCGGTTACTGTATTGGGCCAGAAGCTTTTCTCGCCTGAGTCCATCTTGCACATATACAAATCAATCATCTGCCTATGCATTGAATATTGTTGTCATATCTGGTCAGGTGCCCCTGCTATTCATCACAAGGTTTTTGACAGGTTCCAGAAGAGAATCTGCAATGTAATTGATCCTGACCTGGCAGCTCAACTCCAGCCACTTTCTTATCGATGGAATGTGGTATCTCTCTTTCTCTCCTACAAATATTTTCATGGCTTCTGCTCTGATGAGCTTAGCATCCTGGTGTCCTCACTACAAAAATTTACTCAAGCAACCAGACTGGCAACAGTCAAAAAATCAAAAGCAGCTGCCAGTTCTACTAAATCAGCTTCTTTTCTCATATATTGCACCTGTGGAACCCCCTTCCATATATTTGCTTCCCTGATAGCTACAATTTCCAACAGTTTAAATGCAACATTGATCACCATCTCTAATCTCACTTGACTCCCATACTTCTCATCCTTTCACCAACACCCCCTAGATCTTGTTGTTCTCTCTTTTTTACTCTATTCTCACACAACACTCTTCACACCAGTATTCCTATCCTTCTCTTGCCCAATATCTTACACCCCCTGTAACTGGTTTCTCTTTGGTTGCTCTTTGTTTTTGCTCCCCTCCTATGTAACCTGTCACTCTCCTCTTATGCAGTCCCCTGTGCACCAGTGGCAGTACTGCCTTATTTGGGGTAAAATAATTAAAAAAAACAAAATAAATTTACAAACATATATATATATATATATATATATATATATATATATATGCACACATAATATATGTGTGTGTGTGCATATATATATATATTATGTATATATATATATATATATATATATGTGTGTGTGTGTGTGTGTGCGCATATGTTTATACACACACACACACATTGGTCACAATGACTTGTGACTTTGAGCTACCACAACCATTGATGACTCATCAAAGGAAGCTGTCTACCTAATTTCACTCACAAGGCTTGGCTCAACCCATGGTATGATTTTCAGGCACTTTCCAAAGGTTCTGCAAGCAGGGATCACTCCTTCCACACTGATAACATTAAGAATCACCTTCCTGACAAATTGACCATGGTGAGATTCAAACCTGTTCTAACCACTTGCCCATGTGTCTATTCATATATACATACTTACACATTATATATATATAGTTAGTTTTTTTTTTACTATTTTTGCCCTGATCTTTTTTCCTGTTTTTATTGTATATTGACTACTTTGTTAATTATACTTATCCTTGGCCAATTATTCCACACACTCCAATATATTTTTACCATTTGTAATGTTGTGTATTTTTTTATATACTAAAGTTCCCTTAATACACTGTTTGCTTGCAAACTATTGTTTTTATCCTTGTTATTATCACATTTCAGCCATTGTATGTTCCAATCTTCATCAGGTGCTAGTCAATCTGAGTAAACTTTAGGGAATTTTGAACTGAAACTTATTTAATCTATAGGGGTAAATCACTCTTGTTCTGAACATGCTGACATTTGAACCCAGGACTAATGGTCAGAAAGTAAATGTTCTAAATACTTACCACACATCCACATTAAGATTTAAAAGTTCTTGTTTCAACCCATGTCCCAAAACGTTGTGGAGAGTTGTACCAGAGAAAATTGGTAATTATTTTATTGGCAACTTTGAAATAAAACAAACTGACTCAAAGATATATATTTATTTATTTGATTTTGATTGGAGTAAGTCCTCTGATATTCAGTTTAACAATAGTTTTTTTATAAGGCAGATATTTGCAGCAGTTAGAAGGACATTAATTTCAGCTCATTGGCTGATACTTTAGAAGTCAGATCTTAGTAGTAGATGTCATCTTAAAAATAGATGCAGCATCAATCTGCTGTCCTTTCTTTTGGTCCTAAGAAGGGCAAAAGATTTTTAAACAGTTGTCTGATTAACTTCTTCATGCATGGCTGGTTTCTGGTAGTCCCTTCTCTTGTTTACATTTCTCTAGCAGTCCTTTCTCTACCTCAGAGCTACCAGTTTATATCCTTTTGACAAGGCTCCCAGATTACTCGCATGAACCTTGGTTTCAAATAATATAAAAAATGTCTTGGTGTTAATTTTTTTGTTTGGCAAAATTATTTTATTTTCTAACATTCTTTTCTTATATAGAGTGAAATTTATCTGTAGAGCTTCTGCTTTTCAGTAGTTTTTAGTTACAAATAGTTAAACTCTGGTTCAACAAACTTCTGCAGATTGTTAGTCAGGTTCTGTCTTTCCTTTTTCTATATCTTTTTTATTTGAGTGTTTCCTTCTCCTTAGTTGAGGGAGAAGTATATAGAAAGTAGTTTAAGGAGAAAGATAGAGATATTGGTTTTTAAAGGAAAACACAAATGTCTTATTTTAATTTTCATCCTTACTTCCATTTATATATACATATATATCGGGGCTCACTGGCTAAATACCAAAACTTGAATGCACTGAGAGCTTTTCTGTAACCCCCTGAAATATATCCATAACTTCTAAACTTTACAAAGAAACTATTCTTTGTAAACATATTCTTATTCTTGTGTTATTTCCTTCTTCGTTCAGCCCTAGATACAAGATAAATACAGATGTACTGGGTTTATGCTATAATAGCAGAAGGTTGTGGTGAACAATTATGTAGAAGAAAGTGGTAAGTCAGAGAGGCTTGTATCTGGTACACAGAAAAATAAGTTCCTTATCTCAATACATGACACATAGTAGTAGCATTTGGTTTCTTGAATATAGCATGAATCTCCCTTTCCCATGTTGGATTAATCAAAAATTGTATATTTTGTAATGGTGGTTTTTGTACAGCTTAATGTGGTTTGATCAATCAGTCATGTTCTGATTGGTCAGACTGAAGGAGGCCATTTACTTGGGTAACTGAGGACAAAGGTGAAGAATGCTAATTGGTCAGTCAGGCATGGTGTTGGTATGATAAAAGAGGGCTGAAACAGGGAGAAAAGATTTGGATGTTGGTGACATGTGTGGGAATTCAAAAACAGTGGACAAGAAACCAAAACATTTAGTGTTATATGGTTGACATCAGACAAAATGCAAGCTCATTTATGAAACAAAGGCAAAACTAGCAGTGTCTGTAACATATAGATAGTAGCATCAATAGCTGACTAGCACCTTGTTTTCAAAAAGAAACTCATCTCTCCTTCTTTGCCTTTATGCCATCTCACAGATCCTAACAAGGAAGTTAGGTTCTCCAATAAGTAAATTTTTTTTTTTAATATTTAAAATTTGGACTTGGACACTGTTGTTACTGAAAAGTACACCTTTTCTACAAGCAAACTTTTATTAATCTTTTATTTTATGTAATAAATATTTCATAAAATTTGCACTTGTCATGACTTTGCTTTCATTTGGTATTGTTTTTGTCAAAAATATTTTTGATGGTAGAGATACCTTCTCAGAAAACATACATATTACTTCATTTTTGTATTTGTCTATTTCCGAGATGAGGTAGCATTTACATTATTTGGACTATTGCCCTCATCTATATTGCCATTTGTATGACATTTTGGCTGTTGTACACTCCGACCTTCTTCAGTTGCTAGGAATTTCAAACGGAACCCTTTATTACAATCATTGATATACTCCAGTGATTATAATAAAGGGTTCTGTTCGAAATTCCTAGCACCTGAAGAAAGTCAGAGTGTACTTCATTTTCATTGATTTTGAAGATTATATACTAGCTTTATTGTAAGTTTGATCACAGTTTTATTTACTATCATTTAATGCTCTTTTTTATCCCAAAAGAGCTGCTTATAGATTCAATCTATTAATGCTCAGTTTTTGATGGTGGGTATTAGTGGGCTATAGCTAAACCTATAATACCATATTTGCATATTTAATCCCAGATTTTACAGTAGGCATTAATAGATTATAGTTAAAATAATTTGTAATAGCAAAGTAAGGTATTTTTAATGTATATCAAGTAAGCTATACAGATCATATGTGAGTATATAGTTAAATATACACCAACTTCAATATCAAGAGGAATATAGTTAAATATTAGTTTAACAAGAGAAATAAAGCATAAAAGTAAATTGAATAATAAATCATTTTTGTTTGCTTGCAATAAAATTTCTACTGGCATACCATGATTTCATTCTCTGATTGAAGTAATCATAAAAGTTTTAGTGTTTTCCTCTCTCTCTTTCTTAGAATTTTTATATCTGTTACTCATGCAAAATGCCTCAAAATTAACTTTTACTATACTAATTCATCACTACTCATCATCTTACATACTCATAATCAGTCCAAAATCATCTTACCTGATCAAGCAGTGGAAACAAAATGGCTGCTATATCCAGAGGAATGTCAGTGAATATTAATTGTTGTTCAAAAAAAAAATACTTCTGTAACTTGTACTTGAGAATATAAACATTCTCCTGGTTTGTTAAAATCAAGTTACATTGTCTGCAGATATCTAAAATGTTATGAATTTTACTTTATATTTATTTATCAGAAACATTCTTTAATAGTCAGACAAAAGAATTGTCTTTATAAATGTGATATATTTTTGTCTTAACTGACTTTACAAAATCTAAGTGAGAATTAAATTTCTGTGCCTGTGATTTGTTTACATTATGAAAGGATACAATATTTGATCAGTTTAAATTTGTAATAAGCTCCATATTCCACAGCCAAATGAATGATTAAGGCCACCAAACCTGTTGCAATACCAGTCATCAGCATAACAAAATAACGGCTCAGCCAGGTTTTCCGAACTTCTTTCTACAGCAGCAAAGAATAAAAAAAGAGTAATTTAAAGTTATTGTGGCATCAATAATTTTTTTTAACATCCCATAAAAATAAAACAAAAATTAATTAATACTCTAATATTAGTATAAGAAATGATAAAAGCAGCTATCAAATTGATCAATTGACTTAGATGCGCCCACAAATGAAGATGATTTTTTAGGTGTCTTTTTTTACGAAAATAGAAAGAGGCATAAAAAAATTTCAAATTTGGTACATGCACAGGATGTAGTTACATTTTCTGTTGCTTATTTTCAGATGACACAGCCACATTATTACCAGCCCCTTGCCTATGAAATAAACAAAAAAATAACACAAAAATGCCAAATTACATTTATGTTTTATTTTCATGTATTTAACTTAACATAGTAAAATAGTTCCTGTTTAAAATTATCAGTTTATCTGAATTAAAAATATTTTTCTTCTGTTATACAAACATATTTTTACAGTTAAATACATTAATATTTGGAAATTGATATGCTATATTTTTAATCATTATATGCTATTGGCAGGTTTTTAAAATTTTACAGAATAACATGGCTAAGATAATGGGGTCATGGTTTGTAAAGAGATTTTAGCAATTCTTTTTGAGAAAGTGAAGGAGTAAAAAAATGATTTAGATGTGTTCAAAAGTTACTAGATAGAACAAGAAAAATATATTTACCTTAGACTTTGCCTCATTTTCAGCTGTAGAAATTTCATTTTCCCATGCATCATAATTTAAAGCCTGAAAAATAAACAAAAGAAATTTAAAAAATAAAACTGGAATTCACTATTAGTCTGTGGATCCAAAAAAATGAAGTGAATTAAAATATTTTCAAAAAAGACCATTATGATCTTTTGAAAGTATATATTTAAGAAAGAAGATTCAAGAAAAGTCAAGACAATTTGTAAATGGGAAAGAAATCAATTAATCTGTTAAGAAAAAATATAATGAAAGAACAATTTTATACATACAGACACAAACATAGTAAAATTTAAAAGATTGTTGAAATTACAACCTGGTATCAAAATGATCAATTTTTAATCTAGAAATAAATCATGAAAAAGTAAATAATTGTAACTTCTTAAATAAATAAAATTAAACAGGGTTTAGAAGAAGTAACAAAAAGACAACATTTAATAAGAGCTACAAAAAAAATTGTGGCATGCCATGATCGCCAACATTCAGAAGGCACATAGCATACACGTAGAAGAAGAATATACAACATTCCAAACATCATTTAGCACACTTTCAAATGTTTATCTCTACATTTTAATTAAACCTTCTCATATTTAAAAGTGAAATTGCAAATCTTTATCCATCGAAAAACTTTAAAAGGATTAACTAGTTCAAAGGTCAAAACTAAATTTTGGGAAATCATTCTGGAAATTAAAGAAAGTTAAAAATAAACTCAAGCTTACTTTCACAAATTTGTGTGTATTAGTTTGTTCAGCATGTAAGTATAAATTTGGGCAAACATCATATTCAGGAACAGAATTGTAAATAAAATTTAAAGAAAATCTAAGTAAGGCATGTCTACAAAAAAGCTTAATGAATCTGTGGTGAGTAGATAGGTAGTAGTTAAATTGTATTGAAATATACTCTTTCCTCTTTACTAATAACATGACAAAGAAACTCTCTTTTTCTTTCAGTACATACGTCCTTTCCCACTTTCTATTCTTCCATATATTTCCATAAACCCAGATATAGCTTATGTGGTCAACTGACATCATGTGAATGTCAACCAATGACTAAAACTTCTGCCCAAATCAAATCAGAAATGCATAGACATTAAGTAAATATAAAAAAAGTGAACACATTCATAGCAGTTGGTTCACAGTTTACACACTGTGTATGTAGAGTTTCAAGTCAGTCATCAAAGATTCAATCAACACACTAACCAACCAAAACAAGACTAACTCTTTGCAAACCAGAGATGTGTTTAAATAGTCTTCATGAAAAGAATATGCAAAAAAACAAGAAATGGAATCAAAAGTACAATCCAGACACATAACGTAATATAACATAGCACAAACGGCAACCTGATACTTTATTATACCAAACACACACATGGGGGAACAAATATGCTATATTTACATGAATATACATATAAGCAGAAGAAAAACTCTTTATATATCAAACACAACAATACATGCATAATCATTCATATGAGCACAACAAGTACTTATACAAAAAACATATCAAAGTCACAAGATACAAAAAGGACAGAAATGATAATCATTCACATATAATAAAAGATAGAACTTAAAGGAGTCAACAAAATAAAATAGCAGCATAGTTAATTAAACCTTGCTTTTATTTTTTTATTATCTCAACCTCATCTATACTATAAATCATTGATTCTTCACACAATTACAGATTTCTTTAATATTTTATTCACAAATTAATCTTGAAAACTTAGTTTCTATTGCTAGCATCCTTATTGTTTCTAAATCTGTTTAATGAGCTCACTCTCTAGTTTTAGGTGTTTTTAGCTTAATAAATATGTTACCAGAAACCATACATTAAAAGCACAGATAACATTCTGTGTAATGTTAACTTGCCCCTTATAAAATTCTGGTATTAACACACATGGAAAATTGTCAATTCAGGCATTATTGTGCAATAAATGTTTGGCATCCTTTTTTCTTATCACAGTCTTTTTTTTTACTGCTGTATACATTTTAACATAACTTGATACCAAAATATAAGGTTCTTTTGTTTATGTTTTAAGTGATGTTTTTATTCATTTTTTTTTTTGTTTTTCATCATTCTTTTATTCCACTGATTTAAAAAATAGCCTCAGATAAAAATCAACCTCTTAGTTCTGAGCTAAATAGGCTTAGTTGACCAACTATCTCAGATGGAGAACAGTAATCTTTTTAAAATTATGATTTAAAAATTTATCACTTCCAATGCTGGTAAATATATATTCATTTTTAGCATAATTATGGTCCTCAATTTGTAGATTGAAAGAAATATACCTAGAAAATTGGATGAACACAGATGACTAAAAAATGGAATTATAAGCAAAAAAACACAATGTGATAAACAGGATAACCCATGAATCAATGCCACAGCAACAGTAATAGCAAACTGTAGAGAGCTTTGACTATGTTTGTGAAATAGCCTTGTGCTTAACATAATCAAGTCCATCATATTTGAAAAAATTAGAAGGTTGAACAAACATTAAAAGAAAGATAAAAAGGTTTTGTTTATTAGTAAGTGTAAAATTTGTTTAATGAGAATTAACATCAATTTTTGTTATTTATGAAGTAATATTTGTTTGGAAGTTCTTAATGAAGCTTTTCTTAAATATGTGCATTTTAGAGTTCAGTTTTCTTAGAGTCAGACGAAATAGATTGGTGAAGGAAAAGTCAAGTCTGTTTCACTGTGTGTACATTTGTAGAAGACAAAATGATGTATTGTTTTTCTTTTTTTCTTGTTGCCAGCAAGTAAATTAGGACAGTTAAGAATCAATTAATGCACTGTGAAAGAGAGAATAAGAGAGTGAAAAATTGCATGGCATCTGGACTTGGCATCTAGTTAGACGACTTGTAGCTCCCTGTGATGTACGTTATTTCTTTGTTATCAGTGCATGAGGAAGAAGAAAAATCATTAAATGCAGCATGAAAGAAAAGGTGAGAGAGTAAGAAAATGCATGTTGCCTGTTCAATTGGCAACTTATGGCTCTTTAAAAAAAAATCATGTTTTTATGTAGAATAGAATTGAATGAACTTTTAAGATTTTTTTCTTGCTGATGATTGGTTAATAAATGAGATTGTATCAATTTTGTTTTCAAAGATGTCTGCACATGATAAAATTCAGTAAGCCAATTGTTTTATAGAAAAAGCTTTTCTATAGGTGAATGAATAAATATATATGCTTTTTTTACTGGCTCTTAAAAGGTGTAGGTGTGTGTAAGCTCAGATTTTCTGTCTGATCAAATATTACAAAATCTGACAAAGCAATCAAAATGACAGTAGAATATAGCCTGCAGATTAGGTTACAAACAGAACTAAACCAACAATAACACTTTACATTAGAGAACATTCTCTTGAAAATAGAAGACATTGAACCAATAATAAATAAAATACTGAATATTAACAAAAAAAAGCCCCTTAAACTGTATAATAAAAGTAGGTCGTAGTATATGACAGCAAACCCTGTAAATTTATGTATTATGGAAGTCAACTACTAAATCTTTTGGTTAGATGGTTTACTATTTGAGAAAGACTTGTAACATTCTAATATATAAGAGGGTGATGAAAAGAAAATTCAGGTATTTGATCAGGCTGAACATTTTTCAAAACCACCTCCTCCATATTATTGACCAGCAAATACCATATCAAATTCCACAAACATATTTTGATGTTTAGCTAATTTCAAACCATAATGTAATTGAAAACAATGTCATTATTTTTCATTTTGTGCTTATAGCTGCAAATTGAATAAAATGAATTGGTTAATTGTAATGTTATTGTTATTGAGAGTTTTACTAGTGAAGAAAGTAGACTTTGCAATTTATTTTGGAATTTTGTGTTAGTTGGATGAAAACTACTATGGAATTATTTATCAATAACAAAAATTTTCAGATGAAGTAAAAATAGCAATGAATTAAAATTATTTTTTAATACTGACAGCAAACTGATATCCAGACACACAGTTATTAGTTGAATTTTGCTCTAAAAATTTCACTCTATATTATTTTATATATTAACATTTACTAATAAATTAAGGGTATTGACAATAAAGAAATTATGCCAAAATATAAATATTTGTATATAAAAAATGTTTTTTCCTCATTAGGTCTTATTACCAACATAACTTTATACGTAAGAAACCAACAGAGAGAAATTTTAAAAAATTGAGGATTTTATAATCTCCTTGTATTTTACAAATTTATGTAAAAATATATATACGTATATAAAATAAAATAAAAAACAGAGCTACTTTCAGAGACTTCCTAAAGGTATACAAATGCAAACAAAAGAATATGGCACATTTTCTATAAAATGTTTCTTTTCACTTGTCAGGTAGTAAAATTTTACTAACTGACAATACATGATTGGTAGAAATTATGGTAACAGAAAGGTTGGTGTTTTAGTTATTTTATGTCTTGAATTGCTTGACATTTTATTTTTTGAAAATTGTATGAAGTGCTTTTTTTGTTACTTTAAGCTGTTCTTTGCAAAAATTACTTTTTATCAAAAGTTAAATTTTTCAAAGTATATAATTTATCTTACCAATAATATCAAGGGTTTCATCATCAGTTTGTAATAAAAATATTTAATGTCTTTCCTTTTTGTTCTAAAAGATGATTTCAAATACTTCAATATAAAATCCTCTTAACATATTTAAAAATGCCAAAACATTATAAAAAATTGTGAAAAATGATTAATTATATACATTCAGAAAAATCTGTTACAAATTTCCTAAGTGTTAATTGTATTTCTAATGGTTATCATTAAACATTTGATGACACTTTTGCATCCTGTTTGATTATTATCCAACTAACAAAATTACCAATTTTGCTTTTAGACAGAATGCCAGATAGAAATAGGATTTGCGATCAATATCCAATCATTTATTACAAGGACATGTTATCCTAAACTCCTTGTTCAGTCATCTTTGCACTCATTCCTTGTTGATCAATTATTGATCTCAGGTTTTACTGGTAAAAATGCTTGAAAAATTCAATTGTTAAAAACCCTTCTATTCAGTAATTTATGAAATGTTAAAGAAAGTACCTTCTTAGGATATCAAAGTGTGAACAGGTTGTGCTTTATTTTCAATTATAATTTTTTTTCAACATGCTTATATGTGTTGAAATCCACACAGTATCTAGTATTGAAGTTATTGCTAATATTGTAAATATCAACATTTAATGCAACAAAAATCTTTTAATTTTTCCAAAAATGAACAAAAATTTATTGTACTAAGCTATACACCCAAGTAACACCAACTGTACTTTGTACTCTTTTACCTGTTTGCACTTTTCCCAAAAATTTGGTTTTAGTAGGTCAATGTATCGCTATTTTAGAGGGTTTGATGGAGAGACAGACTAATGGAAGTTACACAATTTTATATATAGATAGATAGCTAGAGGATATAATATAATCTATGTATTATATGCAAAAAAATAAGCTGTACAGTTGACAGTCCTTTCTTTTTGCTTTACTACCTAGTCCAAAAGTTCTTTTTACAAATATTAGATTATCACTTGGTTAAAATGATTAGCAGGGAGGAAAGAAATAAAAGACTTCTAAAGACCAGCACATACAACAGGTATCTATGACTAACTGAAAAATATATTTTAAATGTTGATAAAAATATTAGTCCAGATGGTACATACAATAATATGGATGGGTGTATCTGCAAGCACTTCAAGTGGGCAACCCTGAGGCCACACTATGCTGCATTCTTCCTACACATTTTGCAACTGCTACCACTACTCAAGGCCTCTCCTTACAAAAATAACCCCAAAACATGAAAGTTCCCAACCAAAGATACAAAGCTAAACCAGCCAAAGAAAAAGCACCTAACTCTCTCAGCATTTTTTTACTAAGAAAAATTCATGGTATACATACTAACTTTTGTAGTTTGGAATCCTTCATTAACACTAGGTCCCTAGACATCCTAGCTCTCTGTGAAACCAACTTTAACCCTTCAATCCACTTCTCTGATTTCTCTATCTCTGGTTAACTTCCCCTCTTTAGGAAGGATTCCAATGTCCATATGCATAGCTTAGATATTTATGTTAGCAAACATCTACCTCTAGCTCATTCTTACATGTGTTGTCATCTCCCTCTAGTAAACTTGGTTAGCTATCTTTTCTTTCTCTACCACTCCCCTTCCTCTACTGACTTTTTCATGCTAGACAGTATTTCAGACAATTTAGAAAAAAACATTTCTTCTCATCCATTTGCTAATATATTTGTGTTCAGAGACTTTAATGCTCACCATGCTAAGTTGGTGGAAAACTGTCACAGATCTTCCTGCTGTTCATACCCTGAACTTCTCAATTTCTCATGGAAGAGGTAGATTTCCCCACATGTTTCCCAATAACCCTGATGGACTTGCTTCACTATTAGATCTTTGCTTCACTTCTGTCCCTGACACTTGCCATACCATACATCTCTACCTGCTTGGAAACTCTGATAATGTTTTGGTTTCTCTTAATATCTCCTTCTGCTCTTCCTCCTTCTAACAATCTTCTACCAGCAGAATATCTTACTGTTATCAAAGAGCAGACTGGGAGATGTGCTGCAACTTTCCATTGTGATGTCCTTTGGAACAAAATTTTTAGCCTCTCAGCAGAAGATTGTGTCTCCAAGGTCTTTTCCTGAGTGAGAGCCAACATTGATGCTTTCATCCCATCCAGAAAATTCCAACTAATTCTTCCTCTTGGTTGTCTCCTGCTTGTTTGACTAATATTGCCCACAGGAATCACTTTTCCCAGCTTTACTGAAGTGACATGTCTGACTATAATAGGCACTTTTTTCTCTGCTCGTAATGAATGCCAGCATGTTCTAAGTAATGCTAAGCTGTTGTTTGCTAATAGAATGAAGCAGCATATATTGTTTTGCAAGTTTGACTCCAAAAATTATTAGTGGTTTTGCAAAAGTGTGCTAAACAACAGCAAACCTATGATCCCTCTGCTATTCAATAAATTTGAGATCTTCACATCCACAGCAAAGAAAGCTGAGCTCTTTGCTCATAAAGTTTTTTCCAATTCCACACTTGACTTATCTGGAGTGCCCACATTTGACTTTCCACCTAAAACTGAGGCCCAAATGAGTGATTTGTATATAACCCTGTCTCTGGTTGCTAACATTATTTCTAAGCATTACTTCTACAAAGCAAGTGAATGTGATGGAATTTCAGTCATCATCCTAAAGAAATGTACCCATGAACTCTCTTCTGTCCTCTTCAAACTCTATAACTATTGCTTCCCTGCTTGTTGGAAGTCCTCTGTAGATCCTGTTTATAAAAACTCTGGAGAGCCCTTGAGACTATTATCAATACTGAAATGATTCAATATATCACATTCAACTTATTCTCTGACAAGCAGTATGACTTCTGATTTGCCAGGTCTACTGCTGATGTGCTAACAGCTTTCACCAAATATATTTATCTTGATACAAATGGTGAAACTTGAGCAGTTGACAAAAATGCTTGACAGGGTTTGGCATGCTGGCTTTCTACACAATCTGCAGAGCTACGGTATAAAGTTGTTCAATTTAATCCAATCATTCCTGTTAAATCATAAAGTGAAGGTTGTTTTGAATAAGCATGCTTCAAAATTCTTTCATGTAAATGTGGATATTCCTCAAGGCTCAATCCTATATTATACATGTTTTCTGAACTTCATCAATGATATTCTTGATGTAACCTGTTCCCAACTAGACATCTACGCAGATAGCATCATCATCTACTCTTGTCTCAATAAGAAATCTGTCAGGGCTGACAAGTAAACTTTACTTTTACTCTTGGAAAGGACCTCCAATCTGTGATGGATTGGGTAAGAAATGGCTTGTAGATTTCAATGCTTCCAAAATGAAGCTGCTCTCCTTTAATCACCATAGAGAAGCTTTCCTACATTCCTTCAGTATGGATCAACCTAGTCTCTCTGAAAGCAATACACTGCACCTGCTCAGCCTTACTTTCTCAGCCAATCTCAAGTGGAATGACTATATTGAAATAATAGCTAGATCTACTGCTAAGAAGGTTAGGTCACTGTTATTTATAAATCTAACATTTGTCCATGCGTTGAATTCTGTTGCCATATCTGGTCAGGTGCTTCGGCTGTTTATCTTGGAATTCTCAACAAAATCTAAAGGTGGATCTGCAATGTAATCAATCTTGATTTGTTAACACTACTTCAGTCACTTTCTCACTGATGGGATGTGGCTTCTCTCTGTCTTTTTACACCACTCAATTCAAAACTTTTTGCATCAAGTCACAGGATTTAACCAACAATTTTATCTACAGAGCCATGTGTCCTTGAGGACATTATTTGCACTGTTCAAACTGTTGTCATCCAACACACATGGCCCAGTTAGATCAAGTGACTTGACCCAAACAGTTGAGAGTTCAATACTTGACTACAGCAGTGGTGAACAAACAACCTAAAGAGTTGAATTAAAGGGAGATAACTATATGACACCCAGAAGAAGCATAACACATGGAATGGAAATGATATACCCCAGTGATTGAAATAAAGGGTTCAATTTGAAATTCCAAGCACTTGAAGAAGGCCAGAGCATATAATGGCTGAAACATCATGAATATGGTGATGGACAATAGTCTGAATAATGTAAATAATATATTTACGAAATTTATGGCTAAAAGTGCACAAATAGAGCATATGTAAATATAAAAGTAAACAGTAGATATCTCTAGTAAATAAAGAGTAAAATTTCTTTATTATGCCTCAAATGCACAGGTTGGAAAACTTAATTCGCTCTGATTTAAAAGAAACAAAAGCAAAACTATGTCAAACATGTGTATTCTATAAAATAAACATTTTGAGTAATATATTATAATTTGAAATGTTAAATTTATCTGAGAAGGTTCATCTGCTTAACCTTTATTCTGATTTTGAAACATGATGAATAATCTGTAAAAAAAATAATGTTTTGTTCTGTCTTTTGTTCAAATGAAGAAGCCAGTTTTAATTCTTGTTTGAACTGATCATTCAAGTTATTTTTCTTCCGTCCTTTTTTTGTCTACCCCCAGATGTATCTACTTCATGTATTCTTCCTTCTAATTACTTTTTGGTGATATTTTTTTTATTTATTTTTATTTTCTAATTAATATTCTCCATGGTATTTAATTGCTTGTTAAAACTGTCTAGTTTGAAATCACTTATTTTTATACTTTTTCTTTCTTTGTTTTTTTCTTCCTTTTTTTATTCTGCTGCTGTACTAACTGGCCATTCATCTCTGCTTCTTGGGATTGACCAGTGTCCCCCTACCTTCCTACTTAATATATTAGAATGCTAGTTAAACATCACATGGTCGAAAAGATCTATTGGTAGCCAATTCAACTACCCAAATAAGTTATTGTGATTGAAAATTCAAACAAACTCAACTGGTGGTAAAAGCGATTGGGTTTTTTGAAAGATTATTTCAGAGGTATTGCTTTACTAGTTTTGATTTTTTGCTGAGTCTGTAATAAATATCTTGATTTTTACTAAGCTAAATCATAGTAACTTTCCTATTGCCTGATGGCAGATTGTTACTTCCTCTCTGATTTTTTTCATGATATCCCTCAGAATGAAGCTTTTACTCTCTCTGTTAAAAATGTGCCTCTGTGGTGTACTCCTGGGTGAAAGCAGGCATGCTATGCCTTCTCTTAAACAGGAGTAGCAGCTCATCTCTTGTTTCCTGTTTAGAAATTGGTTTGAGGTTCATTTCCTGTCTTCAGACCTTAATAGTGGTGCTGTCATGAGTTTTTGTGATATGTGTGGATGGTGACAATGTTTCTTCATACTGAGTGTATTAAGTTGGCAGTTCTCTGGTTGCTGCTTTCTGACTGTTAGGGACCCAAACTCTTGCATAGCATCTTGAGAGGTTGCTCTGATCAACTGTTAAATATTATCAAGGTTCTTGTAGTGCCATGTCATGCATTGATGGATATCCCTTTAAGCACCTCCAGTGGGCAACCCTGAGGCCACACTATGGTGCAGTCTCTGCCAGTTCCCTTTCCACACATGTTACATTTGACAATGGACTGACTGACTGACTGCTACTACCCTAGGCCTCACCTTACCAAAATAACTCATAACTACAAGCAATCAATATATAAAACTAAACCAGCTCAAAAAGAACACCTAAATCCCTCAACATTTTTTCTCCAACATCCATGCTATTCATACCAGTATCAACTTTTGCAGTGTGAAAAAGTTCTCGAAAAGTCCCCAGACATTCAAGCTTTCTGTGAAACTAATCTTAACAGTGCATTCCTCTCCTCTGATTTATAGATTCCTAGCTACCTTCCTCTTTTTAAGAAGGACTTTAAATGTTCACATGCATTGTCTGGGAGTTTATGTCCATGAACATCTCTCACTGGTTAGGGAAGTCTCTCTTGAACTTCCAAACTATTGTTACATGTATCTCTTCTTTTTCTACTGTTCCTCTTCCTCTCATGACTTATATGCTAGATAGTATTTCTGATAATACAGACAAGGCCATTTCTCTAAATCTGTTTATAAGTAGGAAAGTTTTGTAATTTGCTTGAAGCATTGTGTATATTAGGTGTATGGTTAGGTCTTGAAGGCTATCACAATGCGTTTAGTAAAATGAATGAAAATAAAGAACTTGTTGGGTATTACCTATTTGTTATATATTAATATTTCAAGATCAAAATCTCATCTTCAGAATAGTAGGAGAGCTTGTTTTTGAGTTAAAGGTACAAAACTCAAAAACAAGCTCTCCTACCATTCTGAAGATGAGATTTTGATCTCAAAATATTAATGTATAACAAATAGGTAATACCCAACAACTTCTTTACTTTCATTTTACCAAATGCATTGTGATAGCCTTCAAAACCTAACCATACACTTTTTTTATAAATACATTTGTGTTCAGTGATTTTATGCCCATCATGCTAACATTGTCACTGATCTTTCTGGCATCCAAACACTGAACCTCTCAATCATTCAAACAAGTGGTGAACTGTACCCACATGTTTCTCCAGTAACTCTGAAAGACTTTTCTTCTAGAATCCTTCTTCACCTCTATCCCTGATTCATGTCATGCTATACAGCTCTTCTCTCTTGGCAACTCTGATCATGAAGTGTTGTCTGTTAACATTTCTTTCTGCACTCCCACCAACCAAGAACCTCTTAGAGAATATCTTTCTGTTATCAACATGCAGATTGATACTTGTTCTCTGATTTTTTTCATGATATCCCTCAGAATGAAGCTTTTTTTTTTTTTTTTTTTTTTAATCATATCACCCCAAGCAAGGCGGTAACGCTACTGATGCGCAGGGGGCTATGTAAGGGTAAAAAGAATGGAAAAGAGAAAGCCGAAAACCGCATCCTAAACAGGAAACAAGGGATGAGCCTCTTCACATGTTCAATAGATGTAGGTGGAGTGTAAACCGGGCGATTTTTACTCTCTCTGTTAAAAAATCTACCTCTGTGGTGTACTCCTGGGTGAAAGCAGACATCAATGAATTCACTTCTTCTGTTTATATTGAAGTGACATGTCTGATTACACTAAACATGTCACTTCAGTATAGCCTCTTTGTCTCTGCTGGCAAGGAATGCAAGCATGTCCTAAATGAAGCAAAGTTATTGCTTGCTGATAGAATGAAACAACATATAGCATCTTGCAAGTTTCATTCTAGAGTTTACTGGCAGTTTTGTAAGAGTTTGCTGAACAACAGCAAACATAAAATCCCTCCTCTATTCAATCAGTTTGAAGTCCTTACATCTACAGCAGACAAAGTTGAATGGTTTGCTCGTACATCCTTTTCCAACTCAACACTTATCTGGAGTACCCACACCTGATTACTCATCTAGAACAGAGGTTCTATTGAGTGATTTGTGCATAATGCCGTCTCCGGTTTCAAAAATTATTTCTAAATTAGACTCCAAAAAGACAAGCAAAGGTGATGGAATCCCAGCCATCATCCTAAAGAAATATGCCCCTGAGCTGGCTCCAGTCTTCTCCAAACTCTACAACTACTGCCTCTTTAATTACTGCTTTTCAGTGTTATGGAAGTCCACATCTGTAGTTCCTATTTTTAAGAACTCTGGTGAACCCTCTGGCCTCTATAACTCTCACACTACTAGCCTCTTATTACTTTTCACCAAAGTATTTGAGACTCTAATGTTGAAGTGCTTAAGCATTTTACCTCTCATGATCTACTCTGACAATATGGTTTCTGCTTCACCAAATCTAACACTGATGTGCTAATGGCAATCACTGAATGTAGACCAGACTCTCAATAATAATAGCAAAGATTGAGCTGGGGCTCTACATATATCAAAATAGTATGCAAGCTCCAGGGCTATGGTATTTCTGGATGATTGTTTGATTTAATCAAATTGTCCCTATCAAATCATGAGATAAAGGTCGTCTTGAACAGGCAAGCTTCCAGATTATTTCACACAAATGCAGGCATCCCCCAAGCCTCTATTGTTGGTCCTATGCTGTTTCTGATCTTTATCAATGATCTTTCTGATGTCATCAGTCTCTAAGTAGGCATTTATGCAGATGAGACTACCATTTACTTCACCACAGTTGATCAAGTAAACCTGACTACTGCTCTTGAAAAGAATCTCCAATCAGTGGTTAACTGGGGCAAGAAATGGCTTGTAAATTTTAATGTATTCAAAACAAAACTGCTCTTCTTTACCCACCAGAGACAAACATTGCTGCCCACCATCAGCATGGCTGATGCTAATCTCCTGAAGAGAGCAACACACTGTGATTATTTGGTATCATGTTTTCAAGTGGAACTACTACATCAAATCAATAACTGCATCTACAGCTAGAAAGTTTGGGCCATTGTGTTTTTCTTGTCTGTATCCATCTTGCACATTTACAAATCTACCATTTGTTTGTGCATTGAATACTGTTGCCACATTTGGTTTGGTGCTTCTGCCAATTCATCTCGAGGTTCTTGGAAAAATGCAAACAAGAATCTGCAATGTAATCAATCCTGACTTGGCATCTCACCTTGCTTGCTGTGAAATGGTTTAAAAATAAATAAGTAAATAAACAAACAAACTACTTTTAACCATTTCATTATCAAAAAGTGGATGTTGGTAAATTTTTGACAAAATGTAAAATAATTAAAATACAGGAATCTCTCGATTGGTGCAGCTGTTGTGTACATCAGTAACTATTAAAAAAAAGTAAATTTTTAATGATTATGGTTTGACAGAAGAATATTATGTATGCGCTAATCAAATTTTGGTATTAAACATTTTAGCACATTAATAAAATATGTATTAATAGGTGAATTCCTGTATATGTATATTGTATATGACAAAAAAGGTGTTCTTACAATAAAAAATGTTTCAGCTTTAGATAACCCACAAAGGGCTGATAAGCTATAAAAAAAAATCAGTCAGTATGATTTTATTTCCTTTCTTAATGAAAACAATGCAAAATAACAAAAACGGTCACAAGCTTTCAATTTAATGATTAGAAAGTTTCAAAAGAGTTCAATAATTAGGTGGCTTTCAGAAATAATTTGATATTTACCACTCATGCAAGGTGTTTGATAAAAAAAAATGTCAAACAATTAAAAACATTTTAAATTGATATTAATGCTGATTTTTCAAGGCAGATAAGTCTTTGCTACTTGGAAGATTACTGAAACAATATTTGTATCCTCATTGCTTTCCTTTCCTTACTACACAAAAAGTATATTAGTTCAGTCTATGGAGAATTTCTTTGCAATAAATCTATAAATTTTATGAACTTGAATAATTATTAAATAATAATAATATAAAAAATTCAAATAAACAATTTTAGTTTAGCATAAGACAGGAATAGTCAGTTCCTCATGAAAATAAAATTAGTTTTACTAAATAATTATGTTAGGTGCCCATCAGTAAGCTAATGTTAAAAAGAAATAGAAACTTGATTCTACTTTAACTATTTCTGTTATCAAAAATCTTTTCTTAAAGCTCTGGGTATTTGAACAGATTCACATGAGATCTCATAGTGAAAGACAGTTGTTTCTATTGAACCAACTCCAAAACATAAATCAACTAAAAATGTTTGCAGCAGTTTCATAATCCTCCACAGACACTAAAAATGAGTACATTTTCTAATTCTAGTGCCAAGGTGATGTCAATAGATACTGGCATCATGTGAACTTTTATCCAAATTATGAAACCAAAAGTAGGTTTTTCTGTGATGCATTTTCAACATGCTTTTTCCCACCTATTTGCCTAATTTGCAAGTTGTTTTCAGTTTTGTTTAACAATTGCATAAAAATAAGTTCTACATTTTACCTACAACTTTTTGGCTTATTGCCCATTGTTCACGGCAGAAATTTCTGAAATAATTTCTGGTACACAAAGAACATTCAGTTCTGGGGTTCTGCTGAACAATGAATAATACTAATACGCATTTTAATCATAGGTAAACATCAGTAAAAAGATAAGCAAAATATGATATTGCATAAAGCAACAAACAATATTATTTTCATTTTTACCTGATTTTGTTCAGGTTAATTGGTTAGAATCAAAGGATGATCAGAAAATAATATCTGTTGTAATTTAATTTTAAAAGTATTGATCAGAATTCCCAGTTTTTATTTATTTATTTTGCTATAGACTAAAAATCGATAAAGGCCCATTTAGACATATATCAAAAGCTATCATAAAATTTCTGTTTTTAGAAAGAGGTTAGGAAATTTTTATAAAAAAATCTAGTAAAGGGATGGTTGAATAGAGTTAATATGAGTCTTCAAGAGAAGAAATTGACCTTAGTAACAAGCTCGTAAGAGGCAGGCCAGCTACTGCTATGAATAAAAATAAGGCCAACCAGGTGGATGTTCTCATTACAATTAGCAAAAGAATCACTCTGGCAAGACTGAAGGTCTTCAAATAAGACCTGCTAGTACCTACAGTTTAGCACTGTTTCTTGAATACAAAAGTCTGTGCAAAATGGGTTACCAGAATACTAACAGATTTCTTGATGGAGCAGAGAATGGTTGCTACCAAGAACTTCTGAAGTCCTAACATGGAAATCTTAGAATCTGTTTGGGTACATAAAGAAATTTATTTTAACATTTTTGTCAATCAATATGTACTTGTTAATGAAAATATAAAGTATGAAAACATCTATGATGAATAAAAATGAAATAAAATTTCAAAGAAAAATATACAAATTTAGAAACTGTCTTTCAAAGCTTTGCTATGACTGCAAGGTGCCATATCATTGGTTATAAGAATGGTATAACATGTGCAAACATCAGGAAAACAGAAAATAAAAATGCATGGCATTATTTTGCAGATGGTCAAAAGTTTTAGTTATAGACTTAAGGAGATTCTAAAAGGAAATCCAAATTAAAAAAAAAATACAATGGGGTAGGTAAGCTGTGTTTATAGACTTTTTCTTTGTTCCTCTATGTTGAATGTCTTCTCGCACACATCTTAGGGAGCCATTTATGTTATGCTTTATCTGGCAACTGATGAACCAACTTTTAGTAAACAAAATGTCTCTACTGAATATTCCTATATATTATAAAGTCATTATTTAATAACAAGAATAAACAATCTTGAAAGTGGTTGCAGGGCTGTTTATGGTAACTGACTCTACAGACTTAAGAAAATGTGAAGTGACACAGGAAAGGCAAGGATAGCAAAAAAATTTTAAGTGACAAAGTCTGGCAACTTTTATTGTGTAGTTGCAATTTAAATGATTTCTTGAGTCATCATGGAACTGTTGTTTGTTGAGTGATGTTTACTGCATGCAGCCTTGGGTCATCTGTATATGTGGCTAGCAGTTTGTAGCCCAGGAAATGAGGCCTGAGTTGTTAGTTATTGCTGCACCAGGCTAATTATATTGGTTTGTTGGGTTTTGCTGTAGTCAGGTGGCATAGACTGCACTCACTGTTGGAGTATATGTCAATCCTGTGACAGGCATGTAAACCATGTTAGCAGTGGATAGTTGATCCCTCTGAAGAGTTGCTATGCTGGATATATGGATATAGCTGAGTCGCTGCAGGGTTGAACTGGACTGCTTACTATGCTGAAAGTCTCTGGGTCACCACAAGGTCAAACTAGGGTCTACATTGAAAGTCACTAGGTCACTTCATCAAGCTGGTGCATGTCAAGGTAAGATAGACCTTCTTGCTCTAAAAAGAGTAATTGTAGTAATTCGACTAAAAACCTATTTGTTGTCCTAGAAAAAACACAATTGTGGTAATGTAGATTTTCTTACCCTGAAAAGGGCAGTTGTAGTAGAGCAAGAAATGACTTGATTGTTGTCCTCAAAAGTTGTAGTAGTGGTCAGAGGCATCAGGTAGGAACTCAGGAATGTGAAGGGATGACATCAGCAGCATCAGTCATGTTGTGGGGATGGCATTAAATTCCCAAACCTTTTACATCCATGGTGGGTTGGCTACTGAACAATTTGTCTTTTGACTACTGCTTTTGTAAGCTCCTGTGTAAGTAAAAGTGTTATGTGTCTCATTTTCATTCTAAGGATTTTTCTTTGCATAAAGAGGTTGGTCATTATGTTGTTTGAAGAAAGTTGGTAATATCTTTTACTATTAGTAGTGACCATTTACTATTTCTCAGACATCTTGTGGAATTAATTGTCTCAGAAAAATGTTTTTTTTGGTATATGATAACAAAATGTTTTACTGAGCCATGGTCACATGATGTACACACCAGAGCTTTGAGATGAGTAGCCTGGAACTATGATAAAGTCCCCCCACCCAATGACAATGCCAGCAACAGTTTTCTTTTATCTTCTGAATGTGTCATAAAATAAGCTAATGTATTGAGTCTTCTTTTGAAATATTTTACATTTAGCATTTTTACTATTATTATTTTATTACTAGTTTTACTCCATTTTATTGTACAATTCTGATGCACCCATTGAAGCAGACTACAGAAAACTAGAAATTAAAAACTAACTTGACAAGACTTTGTAGCCATTTGTAAAAAATCATTAACATCAAAAATACTAGAGAAAACTTAACATAAAAAAATTGCAATATGAACTTTGGTAAAAAAATGGATACTAGACATTAGGTTTATAAGTCCCAAAAATTCAGTTGTTCTTGTCCTTATGGACACATGGCCTAGTGGATATAGACATTGGTTAGTTCCTGTGACTTGACCTAAAGGGTTGTGAGTTTAATACTAGAACAAGTAACTTACTCATTTAAAGAGATGCATTCATCACTTATTATGAATTCATTCAAAAGGTGAGCTTATGGTTATATCACACTGAAATGTCAGTTCCTGTATGATCATCAATACCTAGATGGGCAACTTAGGAATACCAGGTATTGTAAGCAAGGATGTGTGGGTGTTGTAATTGTTAATGGGTTGGAATTGTTAATCAGAGAGCTGAGTTCTGATTTCACTTGGATTCTTATATGTAAATACCCTTGGGAAAGGTATGAATCCATCTCATCTCTTCCCTGGCCATTAGTTAATTATCAAGACTTGTATCACTAAACCATTATTATTTCAAAAAGGAAAAACATTCTTACAATCTAAAAAATATTTTCTGACCTTAAATAACCTGTAAAGGGTTGATAAGCTGTAGAAAACGAATCAATCACTCCTAGGTTATTTTTACTGCTTAGAAAATATTTACAAAAACAATTTCTTAGTTAAATAATAAAATTACATAGAAGCATGGATCAATGTTTGTAGCTTGACACATTTTTATTTGCTGAATTTTGATTGAAAAGTTCCACTGCATAAAATTTGTTCCATTTAATAGCCTCACTGAATTAAGTGCATTGAGAAGGAAGGAATATATTTAAACAAATATTTGTTATATATAAGTTTTTTATCATTAGATGGTGGACAAATATGGAACTGTATGATTTTGGTATTCATTCTATTGTTAATGAGCAAGTACAGAAAATCCACTCCTACATCAATGAATTTCATAGTTCTTTTAAAAAAAAGTTTTAGGCCCCCTGATATATCACCACTGTTGTATATTTCATTTATTAAGGGCTGGTGTGTACTACCTCTGAAGCCCTACAAATGGGGTGTGGGAGTTTGATTGGGGACCTGGACAGTACTATGTGACCCTCAAAGGCTTGTAAACATTTTCTCATTAAATAGGTTACTGTTTTCCTCTGTCCCACTTGCCTTCAATATGTCCTGTGAATTTTCAAATATCCTCTTCATCTGTGAAGAAATTGTTCAGCATTCAATGCCTTATAGAAGGAGTGATATTACATAGCAGCTGTGAAATGGATAGAAACTTGGAATTTGGATTCATTACATACAAATACCTTTGAGAAATGTATGAATATAACTCCTCCTCCAGATATTCTTGGTTAAATAATAAGACTTATATCAGGAAAAATCAGTGTTATTCCCTCAAAAATATTGTTTATGCATTTACTTGAAAACAAGTATTACAATTTAAAATGAGTTTTCACTTTAATAATCCACAAAGGGTTGATAAACCCTAAACATATATTATTCAGTCAAGACTGCATATCAGCATTGTTCCTAAAAAAAATCCCTGTTTCTTAATACTTGAGCTTCCGAAAGATATCTTTCACAATTCCAATGCACCTTTGAATTTTGATATTACATTATCCATCATTTGTTAAACATTTCTCAGAGTTAAATTTCTGTATTTGCTTGATTTTGACATCTCCAGTTTGTAGCTTGCATCTTGAACTCTTTTTCTAGCTGACAACCATACATTCTGTCTTTTTACACACATTCCTTCATTACCTTTTTTAAGAATTTCTGCAATAAATAACATAACATCCTATATGAAATCCCAGTATAAATCTAAAAGTATTAGACACTATGCAGAAGCTAGATTAGTTATGCAAAGAAATTAACTAAAATATGAATTAATCTTTATATGGAATTATCTTATGCCAAAACGTTATATCTCTTTGCTTCAGTGAAGACATCTAAAAGGTGATCTCCTCTGAAGACCTCTGCAGTTTTCTCTGGTTAGAACAAATGATTCCACTCTCAATGAACTCTATGCTTTGCATATCTATTTGATCTCAGGTTCACTCCAGATGTCTAGCAGAGTGTTTTTGCTCAACTATATATATACAGATCAGTGATGCATTGTAGTTAGTCTACAGTATTATTTCAACAGCTATTTTGGTGGGTGTTAATGGTTTCAAATTATTATTGGGACTATTCAGTGGAGAAAAAATATTGGATTAAAATGTAGTTTTTTGAGGCTATTTAGCATAAAACAGTTACCTCTGGGTGTTGGCTTCAATGTCCACTATTATATTTGCATACAATATCCCTGATATTGAGCAGTTTAACCCCAAAATATAGCATACCTTAAAGCTATATTTTATTATTATGCAATCTCCTTAACACACAATATTGCAGTCTTGTCTGTATTATTGTTTTTATGATGAATGTTCAGATGATCTCCATTCTTTAGTTTCACCAATTTGAACCTTTACAGTTAGAACCTGCCATGCTATCTGCAGTCAAATTACCCTAATTTCTGCTATTTTTCAAATAAAAGAAAATCCCATTCAGACAGCTTTTTCTCCTCTCAAGAGATCTCTTTTTGCACAACAGACTTCAATGTGGTGTGCATTACCCCACTTTGATTCACCAAAAACTTCCGTTAGATGGCATTACTTAAGTCTATAAAACAGCAAATATATTCTCACTCTCTTTTTTGTCCCTTGCTTTAAGATGTAGTCACATGCACATAGACACATGTTTATACTGATGCACCCCCAAGCAACCTTCATTATCCACCTCTCCCAGTGGGTCTTTTAGTCCACATATATGAATGAACTTGTCTGAGGTTGGTACAATGTTTCTAACCCAAGGAGCAGTTCTGTTGCTTTGATTTTTGGGTAAATGAGATATGTTCCCTCAGGGTACCACATCTGTATATTTTTACCTGGATTGTTTGAAAAAAAATAGACCCCAAATATAACATCTCCTGCTCCAATGTGAGAGGAGCTATGTTTTAACTTTCCACAGGTGGAATTCCATCTTTATGAGGACAAACTCAGCCTCCTATTTATGTTTGAAACAGGTATCAATAACTATTCCATTGCAGGAGCTCACAATCTCAGGCTATTCACCCATAATAATCAAACAAGATCACCTAAATCACCACAGCTATGAGTTCAGTTCCTATATTAAGGATGGATTTCCTTATGGCAGAGATATAAAAAAATGAGAACAATGCTCTACCATATATGTGCTTCCATGTGTCACTTATCCATAGGACCTCATTCATTTTCACTCTCTATCATACTCAGGATGATGGTATAATAGTTTTGATTGGATATCTAAGAGGATTGATAATATCGCTGAATTGCTTCAGCTTTCATATCTGTGGTGACTTCAATATTCATCACAAAGAGTGGTTAGTTCACTCAAACAAAAGTGATGAAGAAGAAAGATACTGCACTGACTTCTTCATCATCTATGACCTAACTTACATCATTGAAAAGACTCCCTGTGTTTCTGATGTGACAGGAAACCAACCTCTTTGATCTCTTCTTCACATCTGACCCTGAAAAATGCTTTGTGTAAGTTTTGCAATGACTGAGTATATCAAACCATTCTCTAGTCAATGTCCAAATCAATACTAAACCAAAGGCATTCCTTGATTTGCCATTCCATAGAAAGATTTTTTGCAACAAGAAGGCAGACTGAGATATCTTTAGATATTATATGACAGAAGCTCGTCTCTCAATTTTCTTCAAACATGCTGTCTCCAAAACTGCTTCCCTTATCTCTGAATGGAGAATTTTATACACAGTGAAAAGTTCCAGTAAAAATCAAACAACTAACACTGGTTTATCCCAAAATGAATTGCAGCCATAGTTCACCACAACCACTATTTCAGTATCTATAACAAGGAGTGGTGTAGTTGGAAACTTACTGCATTCAGAACTGTCCACAATAGCTGCAAGTTCTGGGAAATATTTGGCGAAGTGCATGCCCAGGTTTCAAGAGCAAAGGTGAGCGTTCATTCTACTCTCAGTATAGACACATCAGTCTCCTCATTTTTGTTAGTATGCTTATTAAAAGAATGTTGATCACTTAAATAGGAACAACTTCTTGAGCAACAAGCAGTATGCATTTTGGCTGGTCCAATCCATTGCTGAACTTCTAATTACCATTACTTACAGAATCAGTGAGGCCTCAGACAATAAATGCATTTCAAGAATTAAAGCATTAGATATTTCAAAGGCCTTTAACAAAGTTTAGTATGAAGAGCATTCTAGCTATGGAATAACTGAAAGAGTCTTTTCAATTTTAAAGTCCTTCCTAATGGGTAGGTTTCTGAAGGTAGTAAACTCTACTAGAGCCATCACAATCAATGCAGACATCCTCTAGGCACTACTACTCAGACCAACCTTCTTTTGCTTTACATAAATCAGCTGTCTTAGATTATATTCTGATCATTTGTGAATATCTATTCTGATGATATGGGTGCACTTCCAAGACTAGATGACCAGATAATGGAAACTAATCTCACATTTGATCTAGCCCTAACATTTCAGTAGGGAAAAATTGGTTGGTTACATAAAATCCTGGAAAACCAAACTAGTTACATTCCATCATTGCTGATCAGACTCTGAACTAACATCAGTTATGATGAATACATGTTCTTTAAGGGAAGCCCTCTACCTTGAGCATCTATTGGGCCTTAAACTTCATATATACAATCCATCAGTAAAGATGCTGGAAAAATGGTTGGTTCCCTGTACTGCTCTAGTAAGTACCTGGTATCTTTTACCATTACAAGCACCATATCAGGCTAAAGATGTAGTATCACTGCCATATATGAGCAGGAACTGCCCAGTTCTCTCTTTCCAGTCCAAAAAGCATCTTCACATTCTTGTGTGGGACAAATTATTTTACATTCTAAAATCCCTTTCTCACAGACGTAAAAGTTGCAAGCCTCTCACTGCATTATTGTTATTTTTATGGAAGGTACTCAGATGAACTACATTCCTTAGTTTCACCAACTCTTTCACAGCTGAGACCCATCATGCTATGCACATTGTAGTAAACCACTCATTTCCTTTGTATTCTATTGGTGAGATTAAGTTCCACTTAAGCAGCTTCTTTCCACAAACTGCTGCTTTGTTGGACTGACTCCCAAGAGGGTGTTTTCTTGATCACTAGTATATTAACCTGTTCAGGTCTAGGATTAGCCATTAACTTTCTCATATATCTACCTAAAATGTTCTTTTTACTCTGGAACCAATCTTGAGTAGTTTCTAGGGTGAATATCACTGTTAAAAAAATGACCTATTCATGTCAAGGTTCAGTCATTATCTATGCTTAACCCTTTAATCTTCACTTCCTACCACCTTCTCTTCTATTCATATCACATACCCCATTACCATTTCAACAGTAACCCTTTATCTTTTGTAGCTCTTGAGCCTTATATTGAGGAAAATTAAAAAAAGGTTAAATTGACACATTCTTGACTGTCATTTCACTAGTTGAAAGCTTGCATGCTTTAGAGTGATGGTTAACAATTTCATAGATCAGTTACTACTGTAATAGGTTTTATCCTAATTAAGTGCTCACTATAATACAAGAGACTCTCTATTGGGATGAGTTCAATTCTCACTGAACACAACATTATATTAGATATTTACTAAGTTAAGCTATGTAAATATTTATAAGCCCATCACTTGTTTACTTGTTGCTTTAGAATTCAGCTATAAACAAAGTTAGACCTCAAACCCTGTTTATATGATAAGAACCAAAAAAAAAAACAACTCATGACAGAGGCCATCAAAATTTGTAGTAAGGGTGTTTGTTGAAAATTACATCTGTTCAGTAATCTGACCTGCAAAATATTAATACCATGTGACAGATATACATGCAATAGTGGAGAGATGTTGCAGAGATAAGTTTATGAAAACAGGATAGACATGAAAGCAGGTGAATAAACTCACGAAAATTTACTAGTTTTTATCTATGACTAAAAGAAATATACTTTGAAAAGGAAATATCATATATTTTTTTAAATGCTCTGCTTTTTTAGAATATAGGTTATCATGGCTCTCCACGGAGTATTTTTCTTTATCATCAGTGAATTGCCATGACTCCTTGGGAAAGATAGAGTGGTTTCCCATCACTTTGGAATTTAGAATTTTACTTCTCTTAGACTGCTTGCTAACAAAGTCTAGAAAGCCAAGCCTATTTGATTATTTAACTCTTAGCTGGAGAGAAAACAGATTCATACCTTTCCCAAAAGCATTAATGAAAAAGTGAATGTAACTAGGCCAGGATTTGAACCCCTCTTGCTAATTTCACTATCTGCATCAATACCTATTACTCTACCTACACATTCTTTGTATACTTACAAGTTATAATCTCACCATTTATCAAGTTATCAATAGCAAAACTATTTATTAGGGGTGAGATTATAATTTGTTTAGGCCATAACACATGGCATGCTATACAGGCCTACTCACAATGAAACTAAATATCAGAACAGAAGGCCTATTTCAAAAGCTTCTTATTTCACTGGGAGCAACATATTTTAGTTTCAGTTTGAATTTGCAGCTGTAATCATTTAAATATTTAAAGAAATATTTACCTTTATATCTAGAATGACTTTAGCTTATTTAATTGAAGCAGGTATAAAATTTATTTTATTTTCTTCAGGCTTATCTTATACTTATTGCAAAAGTCACTAAATTTAATTTAAGAATCATTGTCTTGTCAATTGGGAATTTTTAAAAAATATTTTTCACTTAAAGTTTATTTAATATTCTTCTCTATTAAATTTTTGTTTATAAAACAAATTCACTAATTATAATCTTTAGTTTTTTTGTCTAATCTGTATTTCTCTTTCTAGCAGGAAATAAAAATATTGGATTTTTACCACAGTTGTTAGACTTATATTAAGCAAAAAGAGTTCAAATCTGGGAAAGGCATTATTCTCTAACTGAAAAATGTATAATAGTATATGGTTTATAGAAATATAATCCTTAGTGTGTAGATTGCTAGAGAGAATAAGTCAATCAGTTAATTGCCATATGGAATGCATGCTTGGGTGATCATGTCTCTTTCAAGGAATGACTAACTAGGCAGACGATTTTCCTGCACAAAGTTGCCATTACTTTCTGTGGTAGACCAGTTGCTGACCAAGGCTATAGAACCCAATCTGTCCTGCTATTCAACCCAGAGCTGGAGGGAGAAGAGATGGATTAATACCTTTCCCAAGGGTATTTGTGCACAAGTGAGTGAAACTAATTCAACTGCAATTTGAACTCGGCTCTCCTATTTCTCATACTGAGTATATAGCCATTACACTATAATGCATACCCAGTGAGTATAAGACAGTTAAAAAACAGATACATTCCAGGGAAAATTTTATGATACTCTTATGATTTGTATGCATTACGAATACATGAAAATGACTTTCTGAAAGTGTTTGTGAAATAAGCATTTATTCCTTTTCAATAAAAAATTGCTTTTGATGATTTTTATTTTGAAATTATAACTCATTTTACATTTTTTTTATTATCATGAATTAAATAATATCTTTACCTTTGAATGATTCACAAAATCACATAGGTGTCGGTACTCAGTAAAATTCAGAAAAAGTATGTACATAATTCTACAGAACTTAGAAAAATATTGTAAAAGATTTATTTCTTTTTATTGCAAAACACCATTAGGTAGATATTATCTCTCTGTTAAGAACTTAAATCCAATTTGATCCAATTTTGTACATTCTGAGTTTTGGAAAAAAAATGCATAGAGTCCTAAACTAATGTACAAAAAGCAGAAGCCTTTTGATTTTGGATAAAGTATACCAGCATTTTTACTCACAGTATTATAGTAATTTATTAATCTGATGATTTTTCTATTCTTTCTTCTTATGAATGTTACAATGATTATCAAGAAAGTTATTAATTTAATAATATTTTGTTATGTTTGATCTCAAATAGAGATATTTCTTTTGAAAACATTTTCCCTTGATTTTGTTTTTACACTGCAAATTTTAAAATCCTATTATCAAATAAAGTTAATAATTTTCTCAATATTGTTTTTTCTTAACAAATTTATAAATGATAAAATTTCATTTTATAGGAGTAATTTGTGTTTTTCCATTTAAAAGGTATTTTGAAAAAGGTATGTTGAATTTTAGTCCAGTATATCATTAAAAGCATGAAATAGAAGCAAGTGTAATAATTTTATACTAAAAAATTAATGAAAATGTAATCTATTAAGAATGTTGTTTAACTTGACTTTTTCTCTGAAATTTAAGCCTTTTGAAATAGGCCTCCAGCTGTAGTTATTAGTTGCAGTAGGACAATTACTCACTCTATAAACTATGCTTAAAAATCAAATATCATAACTGATCAATCAGTAACATTATGGGATACAGCACAGGTATGATCCCATTTTTACACATGAGAGGCCAAGATAAAATAAAATTGGAAATGCAAAACTTTGAATTAGATTTGATATAAAAGGTATAATACATGCACATCTTTATTTTCTGTTTGTTGATAAAGAAATGGATTTAATATGGCTTAAAGGGAAATGCATTTTTTATTTAAACAAAAAATAGTACTGGCCTAGAAATAAAACAGTATTTTGATGGTATTATTTTTGAGCATGCATGCAAAAAAATAAAAAAATAAAGTTTTATTCTTAGCACATAAACAGGATAGTAGCATACTAAGCATGAAAGCTGTTTTTATTTATTTTATTTTCCTTTTAGTTCCCTCCTGTCTTCACTGGGTGGTTAGATATTTATAGAAATAAGAATCATCCCATATCTTTTAACTTCTATTTATTGTACATCAGCAATTGTGTATACAAGAAATGGGGTTTATAGTAGGTATCATTGTCCATTATAAATACATGTGGGTAAAAAATATGTTGCTCTGTTCATGTGAGATGAAAATCAATATTACTTCATTATATAATGCATCTTTGTACAAAGTTTAATATGTTACTTAAGTGGATTACTGGTGGATTAATAGTGTTCTGATAGGAACATGAGAGACTGCCTGACAGTCATCTTGAAAATCTCTTGTTCTCTATCAGGATCAGGACACTATTAATCTACCAGTAATCCACTGGTCATGTTTATGTCTATTGTTATCTAATAGTGAATAAAATGCATAGAGCTTCAAATTGTGTTTGTTCTTATTTGACACAAATAAGCATATTCACAAACACAACACTAGCAACAAGAATTTTCACAATGGCTCACCTATGCATTGCAATAACCAATAAACCCTACTCAAAAGAAACAACCTGATAATCTCTACTGAAGTGCTGAAAGGTATATGTCAACAGCAGGAACCGCACAGACACAACTGAGAAATAGGCAAGAGAGAAAAGTTTTTTTTTTTTTAAATCATCCTTAGTATCTCTCTTTCTTTTCTTTCTGTTGCCTGGTTGGTGGTGACGGGCACTCTTAGTCTCCCATCTCCCCTGACCAAAGTTAGAAATATCTTTTTTCTTTTTTATTCAATTTGCCCGTAGTTCGGCTTGGAATCTTGACTTGAATTATAGGTATGCCATATTTTTTTTTGTTTTCTTTTCTTCTCCATTTTTGCCCAATATTTTTGCTTAATTTTAAAAATTTTTCATGTCTAACTGTACATTTGATTTGATTTTTAGAAAAATTTTTTGACTGGACTTTAACTAAGTTAAAACTTAATAAGTCACTTTTTTTTTGTTTTTTGAAATCTTTAACTTTTTTTTTTGTTCTCAATTGGAGTAGATAGACTTAACTATCGCCCAGTTCACACTCCACCCACACCTATTGAACAGATGAAGAGGCTCATCCCTTGTTTCCTATTTAGGATGCAGTCTCCAGTTTTCTCTTTTCCAATCTTTACACTCTTTTCTTTTTTTTTTTTCAATTGGAGTAGATAGACTAAACTATCGCCTGGTTCACACTCCACCCACATCTATTGAACAGGTGAAGAGGCTCATCCCTTGTTTCAAGTACATTAACAATTAGGATGTGTTTAACATCAGTTCTCAAGTCACCACCCAATGAATAATGGCAATCTCTGAAACCTAAAACTGAAATTTCTAATGATGTCAACTAGATAGTATTCACCACATCCATATCAATGGAAAAGAATTAGAACAACTTAAACTGTAGGAATTATTAATGGTGGTATGACCAAGTGGTTACAAAGTCAAAGTCAATATTTCAACAGTCAGATCTGAGTTTAAAACTTACCATGGTGAATTTTTAAAAGATGTGACTACTTGATAATATCAACCTGGTAAGATGGTCCCAGCATGTAGCACTGCTAGAAAGTGCCTGAAAACCATATTACAGGTTGACCTAAGCCATGTGAATGAAACTAGTATTGGATAGAAAAAACAGTTCATAAGCCATTGATTACTGTACTAGCATAAAGTCAAATCCTCATATCTGTATTTATTGATACAAATATTTTTGAACAACCTCCTTTTTTAATGCACTTAATCCAACACCTTTCTATCAATCATGTAGATCAGATATGAGATAGTGAATTTATTAGATAAAAATTCAGTTAATAACTTTCAGCATATGAACTCTAGCCTTGGTTAGCAGTCTATTGAGAGATGATGTCTCAATAAAATATAAGCACCAATCCCTTGGCCACTTGTAGGAATATTAGCATGCAATGACAAAGAATTAAATCACATTAGTTTGCAATATTCTGCATGGAAAAAAAGCACATTTTCTGCTTTAGAAAATGACATTTTTTTCATCTAATAACTAAAGTGATAAAACAATATAATGCTGCAATTACATTTTGAATGGCCACAAAGAATGTACATTTTGTTGTAGACATAAAAGAATTATTATAGTTTCTAACACAATCAATACAGTTAATGGTATTTCATATCCAGCTAAAACAGCATCTGTATAGATTAAATAGCTGTATATCTAAAGGGGTACTGAAAAGTGCTTAAACCAAACCCACTGACTCCAAATCAGTATTTCAATAAGAAAACATCAAAACCATTGGAATGATTAAAAAATATTTGAAACAATGTGCAAAGTGAATTGAACTCTGGGTTGGAATTACATGTTTGTTTCATGACTCTAGATCATTCTTCTCAGTGAAGCTGAGAAAGTTTTCAGTTCTCCCTTTATATGTGAAAATGGTGAAACATCTGACCTAATCTATCAGACAAAAAATATTAAGAGAATATCAAGTTGATGATAATTGAGTTTTCTTTATTTAAAACTTGTGTTTTATAGTATCATCTGGCATTAGTTTAAATTGAGGTTCTAATATTGCTATACAATAAGAAATATTTGCAATTGAGACTTATCAATCAAACCTATCACAATTCCTTGATGTAGTTTCCTTGCACATCAATTTATATGGAAGTATTTAATTGCAGGAAGTTCTTATTGAGAGTCTAAAATTTTTTAATATATTCACTTAATTTTCAATATCTTCATGGGTAATTATAAAGTAAATGCAATTTTGAAATTACACAGTAAAAACAACAGAGAGGCAGTGATACATGTACATGTAATGATGGGTAACTAACCATATTAAAAGGGAAACAGACTTGTGTAAATCCAGTGCCAGATGTTGGTGTGCTATAGAGCATGTGCCATGTATCAACAAAAGGTTTATGAGTGGGTAGAACACTTTAAAGTGGGAATAACAAGTGTAAGAGATGCAAGCCAATCTGATCGCCCATGGAAAAGCATATCCAGAAGATGGATGAATGTCTTAATCAGGAAAAAAAGATGAATCCAATTAGCACAAGTGACAGAAATCATGAGCATTATGTGTAGATCTGCACAGGCAATAGTGGATGATAACTTGGGACACCAGAAAAACAAGTAATGAAGATGAGACTTCATGAGCAACTGAAAAATTACTTTTTGAAAAAGATAAAGAAGTGCATCTCCATGTAGGGGAATATGTAAAAAAAGTGACATATGAATTTGTTCCAGATCAGTGGAAATAAAAATGTAGGTAATTTGTGTTTACTTTTTGATTTACCATTTTATATTTATTTCCGACCACAGGGCTATAGACACATCATACTAGCTGTTGCTGCCATGGTTGTTATAAAAAGTAGGTTTTACATGGTAGAGTTGTTAGCCCCATACCCAACTGGTCTTAAATTCAGAGTTATTCTTTTCCTAGAGTGGTTGTCAACCAAAGCTCAAGCCCAGTTTGCACTGTTATTAACTCATTAATGCTGGTGGGGAGAGAAGATGAATTCATGCCCTTTTTAAGAGTATTTTGTCTTAAACTAAACACTACAGCTGAAATTTGAATTCAATATGCTAATCATTTCAGGTTAGCAAGTCATATAATTTATAGCTTTAAAGATCTGAACACATAAAGTGAGGATTTGTAGCTGTAAGATATGCTTATGATTTTAAGTATTTGAAATGTCCAGTTATTTTTCTAATTTGATTAAACTTGCAGAGTAACACTTTAAAAATTGACATCTCCCTCTTCATGATATGCTAGTGGCAAGGTCTTGCAGAATTAAGTAATATTTTCTCAAGGTTAGTAAAACTAGCAGACAAAACAAATTACCTCATTATTACTAAATTATGAAGATGCTTCGAGAAAGTGAGGAAAACTTGTTTCTAAATCTGTACAAGTATCAAATGATAGCAATGGTAGCTTATATAGCAATCACCAGAGACAAAGAGCTGTGTCACCCAGTGTAATTGGATGACAGTTCAGAAAACATAGAAAATATGTTTTTATTTCTGTACACAGAATTCAGAATTGTTATCACAATAGTAATGGAAGACCTGTTTGCTCAGTATCAAAATCTCTATGTACATATTTGTACATGTAGATTGCCTGCTTGTTGTCCTTTGCTTTTTTTTTTTTTACCCATCCTGGCATTGTTCCATGTGTCTCTTTGGATAAACAGGTTTATACAAAGAAAAATATGTGCATATATATATATATATATATAGGGTGCAAATTATGCAAAAATGAAAATGATACTAACATTTCATTTTAACAGATATTTGTGTGTAATTTTAGTAACTAAATCTGGAAATACTAAAGAGTAAATTTATTCTATAAATTATCAATAACTTTAACCACAGCCTACAGACAACTTCGAAATTTTCTGCAAATTTTCTGGATGGTTTTCTTGTTTAAGTTGTTGAATGTTGTTATAATCCTTGCCTTCAGTTCATCTTTGTTGCTGCTACAAGGAGTTTTATTGGTCTCTCACTCAACTGGACCCCACACATAATAATCAAGGGTGTTGCAGTCTTGAGAGTTAGATAGCCAGATGTAAGGGGTGATTTGGCCACAGAAATTGTCTGACAGCCATGACCAAGTTCTCCTACTTGTATAGCATGGTGCAGAGTCTTATTGCCAGACATAGGGCTTTCCAGCAGCTACCCTCTTGACCCAGAGCAGCACTACCTCCTCAAGTCACTTGATGTAGGCCTCAATATTGAGTCTGAGGCACTCACCAACAAATTCAGAAGTTCTTTTCTTATCAGAATAATCAGAGAAGACTTTCTGAGCTTATACTTAGAATCAGAAGAAGACAGTAGAAATTTCTAGAACACATAAGGAAAGTAGGCTTGGGAAATTTGATACTCACAAGAAAGCAAGAAAAATAGAGGGAAACAGAGTATACAAGCATGTGTAAATTAATGCCAAGACAGGGAGTTGGAAAAATAATAAAGTGACAAACATTACATAGTTATAAAGGACAGTAAGTTTTGGAGAGCTATGATTGCTAACATCCTGAAAGGACGTTGCACAGTGAACACAATCATTGTAAAGTTTGACACCAGGAAATTTAAAATAATAAAAAAAGCAGAACATTTAAATTATTTTAATTATATCCTTTTTGACACTGCAAACTTTACAAACTGGCTTTACTATCAAAGATATGTTTCACAGACATAAAAAAAAATTGCTGAAACTCTGTTGGATCAAACTAGCAATCACACTGAAGGCAGTGTATGTTAGTAGCATCTTTTGATTACAGTAATTCTACTTTTTTCAAATCATATTTCCTTAATAAATTCGCACACATGTATAGCCATTTTGAAGCAAGAGTTTATTATCCCTGAAATATAATCACAGGCAAAATCATAGTAAAATGCTCAAAAATATTGTCATATATTTATCTTCTACATTTTTGTTTTCTGAACTAATAAACATTTTGCAATTGGACAAACAGAGCAAGTTCTGGCAATACCTCTTTCCAGGTGTGTGAGTTTCTTTTGGTGGATTGGCTTAAAAAATTAGTGAGAAAGACAGTAAAAAAGTAGAATATAGGCAGATTCCAACCACCCACCTAATATAGCAGTCAGGTAGCTCCAGGACCTGTCAGCAAGCATAAACTTTTACTGGTCTTGTGAGCTCAAATTACTCTGCTAGCCTTTGTATAGAAATAAGCCTACTACAGTTCAGATTGTGTTAACAAACAATAGACTCAGCTAGCATCAATATTTTGTCTGGCAGAGAGAAATTAGATACAGTGCAATAAGTAGACTATAAGTATGTAGGTAAGAGTGATGAACAAAAACAATTGTTCTGAAAGTGACAGTTTGATTTGCCTGGGTTAATGAAGACAACAACCTGCTCTGAACTATAAGAAAATGATTAGGTTAGCAATGTCAAAACAGGAAAAACAAAAAAGAGAAAATAGTTGCATAGAAAAGATCAAAATATTTGACAATAGATATCAAAGGATATGATAATTCTTGTACTTTGTCCCTTGAGAATGTGAGCAGTCATGGTGCTCCACAATTTCCTATACTTTGTAGTACTTACTAAAGTATATTCTTTCACTATTCCTTCCATCCCTTGTATTGCCATCCATTTACACAAACTCATTAGGTAAGTTACTGTTTCCATTTATTTTTCTTAACCTCAGTATGTCTTGTGAGTGTCATATTCTTGAAGCCATATTTTCTCATTATGTGCCCTAGATGTTTCAACTTACTCTTTCTGATCATGAGTAAATGTGTCTTTTAGTTGCCATTTTCCTGAAAACTTCCTTGTTACTCACATGTTCAGTCCATGGTAGAATCCTTTTGTAGAATCACATTTCTGTTACTTCAAGTCTCTTCATCTGTGAGAAAATTGTTCAGCATTATTTGCCACCATATAGAAGAAACAATACTATATAACAGTCTAAGCCCTGTTTTGTTTATTTCTACCAATATTTTCTTGTTTTTAATACTTTTCTTATCTTTTGTAAGACAGCTTTCAATTAGTGACAGTAATTCAAGCAATTCAAATGAGAAGAATGATGTAGCAAATTGAATACCAGATATTTTTCATGTAAGAGTTTACATTGGTAAATGTATAAGACAATTCCATCTACTTTTCAAGCTAAGGGTTGTTTATATTTTCAATACAAAGTGTGAACAAAGAACTGAAAGTAATGCTTTCATTTTGTGAAACTTTTTCTTTTTTCTGGAATAAATATTATCTTAAATTCTGTATTTTACAAACTTATGTAACCAAACCCAGGAGCTATTTTTGTACAGTTACCTCTCAACTGCATGAAATGACTAATGATGCTGCATGATATGGGTCCTGAATACTCATGATATTTTTAAAAGATTAAAAATGTTTGCTTTTTCATTTTTACTTTTATTAACATTTGAATTCATTCTCATAAACATGTTAATTAATATTAATAATTATTAATATTAATGCTGAAGTGGTTCATCATCTCACAGCTCATGGCCTCTTCTCAGATAAACAGTATGGTTTCTGCTTTACCAGGTCTACTGCTGATATGTTAATGACCATCACAGAGCATATATACAAGGCTCTTGATAAGAACTGCAAAGCTTGAGCTATTGTGCTAAATATCTTGAAAGCATTTGACAGAGTCTGGCATGCTGGTCTTGTATACTAGATACATGACTATGGTATAACTGGACAATTGTTTGACCTAATCCAGTCTTTCCTTTCAAATCGCATAATGAAAGTAGTAGTGAATGGGCATGCTTCCATGTACTATCATACAAATGCAGGTGTCTCTCAAGGCTATTTTAGGTCCTATACTTTTCTGATCTTCATCCATGATCTTCCTTATGTAATCAGATCCCAAGTAGGCATTTATACTGACAACAAAACAATTTACTCCCATCTCAATAGGAAATCTGCTGAGGTTGATAAAGCAAACTTTGCTGCTGATCTTGAAACAAACCTTCAATCTGTGGTGGACTGGGGTAAGAAATGGCTTGTAAATTTTAATGCTTCCAAAATGAAGCTGCTGTCATTTAATCACCATAGACAACCGCTTCTACCTCCCCCATCAGAATGAATCAGGCTAGTCTCCCTGAAAGCAAAACACTCCTCGGCCTAAATCTATCAGCCAACCTCAAGTAGAATGACTACATTGAATCCATACCTAAATCTGCTGCTTGGTTCACTTTGTAGGGCTAAGAAGTTTTTCTTGTTCAAATCCATCTTACACATATATAAATCTATCATCCGCCCATGCACTGAATACTGCTGTCACATCTGGTTGGGTGCCCCTGCTATTCATCTCGAGCTTCTTGACAAAATCCAATAAAGAATCTATAATATAATTGATCCTGGTAGCTCAACTCCAGTCACTTTCTCACCAACATAATCTAGCTTCCCTCTCTCTCTTCTACAAATACTTTACCAGCTTCTTCTCTGATGAGTAGATGCCTCCACTGCATGAATTTACTAGTCTACTGGACTAGCATCTAGGTCCCACCCTTTTACAGTAAAACTAATGAAATGTAACCAAAACTTCCCACCTTTCAGCTTCTTTGCTCACACTTCTTGCCTGAAGGCTACAATCTCCAAGAATTTAAATGCCAAGTCAATTGCCATCTCTTATCTTCTTGGCTCTCACCCTTATATCATATTTTTCATCCTTTCCTCTCTACTCTCATGCAGCCTTCTTCACACCTGTATTCTTATTCTTTTCTTACTCATTCTCTCCCTGTAACTTGTTCCTCTTTCTTATCACTCACCTTTTCTGTAACCCTCTTTGTACCAGTGGCAATTCTGCCTTGCTTGGGGTGAAATGATTAAAACAAAATTAAACTGATGAAATCATTCACATTTGCTTTAAAAGTAATTTTTTAAATCCTCAAATATTTGACTGCCATTTCTGCCTAAACTTAGTCTCCAAGGACATATTGAAGTTATTATATTTGTTAAAGATATTTTTACATTTTTAAGATTTAAATATTTTGATTGCTTTTCCATAAACAGATTTAGGCTAATGAATAAATTCCTATTTGTTATACATATACAGTTGTTTAAGGTTGCTTATTTTGTGATGCTATCTTGTCTATCAAGAAATGGCTGACAAATTCTGATTCTGCTTTTGTAATTCAAAATGTTAGAAAATAAATTTGATAATGATATGCAATTAACCCTATCAAAATCAGATAGTGATAAGCAAGATAATGTCTTCAAAGGAGTTGTACAAATTGGTGATAGGTATTCAAGTGATTCAGATTAGGAGAAGGCTGATACAGCAATAGAACATTCCTATTGTCAGGCAAATGAACTCCCAAATATTATATTCTACAGTTTTTGTCTGTATATTAATCTTAATTTTTTCCTTCTGAAATAAGGCTATAACTTGAAAACATTTTAAAAAACAACATGCTTGGTGGATACTTAGAATTACAATCTGTTTTGAATGGCTATTATGTCACATTACAAGTGCTTCTGGTACCATCTAATCCAGTACTATCCAAGAAATGTTTGGTAACTAAAAGCAGTTGCCTTACCATGCTTTTCTGGTCAGGAGAGTGACTAGACACCTAGTAGGATTAAAAAAAAAAGACCTGTCAAAAGGAAGATTAACCTTTGTGTCAGGTCAACAGCTATCTATGAAAATAGGAGAGCCTAGGATCCACAGTACAGTGATGACACATCATTGATAGGCAGAAGTTTTACTAGACTAAAGTCAATGGCAAAAAGGGGAGGGTTCTCCCAATTGAACAAGTAACCACCTGTTCATAATCAAAGCAAGCTTTCTTTGGAGAACGTTAGTTGTGGTTTAACCTGAAGAAAGATGTTCTCTGCAAGGTCTGCTTGCTTAAAACATTAGGCATAAATGAATACCTCTCTGGCTCTCAACCCAGATATGTGGAGAGAATTGGTCAGGTGCTCAGCTTTGCAGTGACTCTACAACCACACCTAGTCATGTGACCAATGCTAATGGATGGCTAATGCAACTGGCACGATCCTATGAAAAAGAAAATAGTGTTTATAAAAACATTCAACTAAAGAGTGTCACAAAAATATGCATACAAACTTTAAAGCCAAAAACCCATTAAGTATTTATATTTTTAAGTGTAACTGATTTAAAATAATGTCTAACTTGGAACTAAACCTTCAAAAATGAAATTTCCCAAAGTATTACTAGAAATGTAAGAACATACTTAAATTGTAAAAACATTTTTAAAAATAGTGATAAAATTAAAAACAGTGAGACATGATCACCCAAAGCATGTATCATGTATGACACTTAACTGACTGAATGAAGAAATCAAAAATAAAAAAGACTTTCTGTGCAGGGACTCTGAGCATCATATCCAGCTCACAAAATAACCTCCACCAAAACAAAATAAAAATAAAAATAAAATAAAACAAGAAAAATAAACTATCAGTTATGATCCACTACATTTGCTTTAAAGAGTGTTGCTCATAAATGTAACAGAATTATAGCAAATGAGCTAGTCGTCAGTGTCATCACTAGTGACCTCAGTCAACCAAACTGACACACACCAACTGTATCTTTCCTCCAAGTTACTTCCCTTGCCCATAAAAAGTCATTTTGCTCACATCTTCTGTATTGACAATACAAAAAATTTTATACTAACAATTTTGTTATCATTCCCCTCCACCTCACTGGGCAGTTTATTGCCATCTTCATTTTTTCTTCTATTCAACTAGAATCAGAACATAAGCAATATCAGCAGGCCGCAGGAGAATTAACAAAATGTATTATACTGACATTGCCTTCACAGAAATTCATGACCTCATCAAGCAACATTAAACTGACTACTCACATCAATGAACATTGAACAAAAAAGTAGTTATTGATGAACTTTAATCAGACCTAGAAGAAATATTGGCCCACAACCCCACAGACTGAACTAATGCGACAACAATTACTACATGATGTGAGATATCAAAGAATTTGAACTGGGTGACAACTGTAACTGCTTCATTATGGATCTGAACCAAGTATACACAATCCAAGTCAAACCAGAACTCTTCAACTACCCATTAATGGAATATGAATTCATCAAACTGTCAAACTTAATGAAGGCATATTCCAACCGATAGCAGACTTACAACAGGACACTACCACCTAAGAACAGCTAAAGACTTATCTTAAAGCCACCCATGGCAGCCAAATAACAAACTTTCAACACCTCAGCTGAGCATGGGATCAAAAACACAATTCAAGAAGCCACTGCCCATACCAAAGCAAAGTTCAAGATAGACAACAGGAATTTAGAAATAATTGCTAACACAGTCTTCTTTTTAATGAGTGCTATGCTATGTGCCAGAGAAAAAATATAAAACTTGGATGTTCACCTCATGAAAAATATGGAGAACTAGTACTAATTGAGTGGTATAGCAAATGATGCACAATGTTACCTTGACCAGGGAAACAGAAAGAACACCATATCCACTGTTGATCTCACTGTAATGTACATAAAACATAGTGGTTGGAGAAACCAAACTGTTATCCCAGTGGGCCTGACCATGTGCTGGCTGACATAAGGCAGCAACTACTTCAGATAAGGCAATTTTCCAACTTGAACCCTGTATGACCCTATGCCATTTAATCAGAATTGGAACCTGATGTACAGACACATTAGTCAAAATCATGGTCCTGTCAGGGAAACATATAAAAACAAAAGATTTCAGATCTGGTGAAAATACCCAAACACTAACCAAAACAACTGCAAAAAATTCCAAGAAGACAAACACATGGACAACTCCCAACACACTTCAAAGTCTTCAACATGCACTAATATCAACAGTGCAAACAAACCAAATCAACACATAAATACATACATCTGCATATTCATTCACTATCTACAAATCCAATTGAGATCTTATGGAGCTGTTATACTCTACTTCAAATTAGATTGCTTTCTGATTAAATACCTGTCAGCCAGATGAAAATGCTATGAAAATAAAAAGTCACTCTATGCAGAGGTGCTCAAAGTATCATATCTGGATCAATTACCCTTCTCAAAAAAATATGATACAACATAAACTGAGTCAATTATGAAAGTTGCAACAAAGAAAAAATAAACAGGAAAAAAAAGCAATGAGTTATAATCTACCAGATTTAAAAACATCACTCATAACAATTGCAGCAAATGAATAAGGTGTCATCAGAGTCAACCAACCTGATGCATACACACACAAACTTCAGGCTCTAGCAACTCTGTTCTTCATCCAAGTCACTTTCCTTATCCACAAAGAAACATTCCACAAACATCCTCTGTATCAGGAGTACCAAAAGTTTTATATTAACAATTCTTGTCTTGTTTTGTTTGTTCTCTTGTGTGAATTCATAACATTGCCTTTTGTAGTTTTGAATTTTTACCTGTTTTCTGCTAGACTGGCAGTCTACCCTACTATTTAGTATATAGCTGGGAAAACTTAAAGTTAATGCAGCAGACTAGGTGAGAATTTGAAGTCAGCTCAGAAATTCCCTCTGCACTAATAAATATTATATTACCTACACAAAACAAACAAGTTCAAACCCTAGATACATTTCAATGAATACATCCTTTAAAGATTACTCCTTATGCTATTGGATATTTCCCTGATATTTGTAAAAATATCCACATTTCAAATATAATTTCTTTACAAGAGAACATAGATAATTACTATTCATTGTACAGATTTATGTTGAATCTTTTGGTAAAATGAACAATTTGAACATACAAGGTTATTTTATGTATTCTTTTATAATTTTTCATATATTTTACCTCTAATTTAAGTAACAGGAAACAGGAGTTTTAGTTAAAATAAAATGTTATTGGAAATAGATCAACCAATATAATATAAAATATATGCATATTATATGTAAGGACACATACGGATTTTTAAAGCATTGGTTCAAAGTTACGTATTTGGTTCCCTGTGAGTTGAGAGTTCATGTGCTTCATGCAACTAATGGTGTCCATATAGAGTTAGATTAAATTAGTTACAAAATGAGGAGTATTACTGAAGCTTTTTTATAACAATTTCCATGTATTTGTTCGTGCATTTACAATAAATTCTTAAAATTGTAAAGAGACTTTATGGACACCTTGTACATTCATTCAACCACTGAAAAAACATTTTCCTCAAAGGCTTTGACTAAAATTACATGATTATTGTTTTAACATTGGATACTTTTCAAATAAGAAATGAGAAAGTCAGTCATTTTGAAAAGTTTTCCTACATAAGCAAATAACTGACAATTTTCCAGCAAGATGACAATTACACTCTGCTTTCCTAATTAGAGTTTGATAACAATCCACAATACTCAAAGCTGGAGAAAAACAAGCTTCTTGCCTATATTTTATTGGTACACCAAACATGAAAAATTGAAAAATATACATTTAAAGCTGTCATTTTATGTTAAATTGTAACCAGTGTTTGTTGTATTTTCTCACTCCACTAATACAGACTGACCCCATTACTAAAACTCAGTAATAATCTGATGCAGTTTCTTCTCTGGACAAAATCTGTTTTTATATTTTATCAATTGATTATACACACATTAGCATGTATGCTGTGTCTTTTTAAAATGTTAGCAATCATGGCTCTCAACAATTTTCTATCCTTTGTAACTCTTAGAAATGTTTGATTTCTGTTTGGTCATCCATTTATAAAACTTGTTACATCAGTTACTCGCCATTTCCATCTGGCCTTTCTTACTTTCATTATGTTGGTTGGTTGGTTGTTTTGTTTTATGGCATATCAACCTTGGTGGGTCATTTATTGCCAACTAAATTTTATTTATTGCTGGTAATACCTTTTCTTTCAAAAATTTATTGTTGTTTATAAGTTTGTGGCTGGTAATACTTTTTTCTTTTGAGAATTTGTTTTGATTTTTTCAGCATGTCAGCCTTGGTTATTTATTACTATGGTGTTTATTTTCTTTAAATGGGTGTATCATTTTTTTATTTTAATATATATATATATATATATATATATATATATAAGGGTTTATATTTTTGAAAAGAGATTGACTTCTTTCAAGTAGTTCAATATGACTTTTTCATCTGTTTTTTTTAAAAGTTCTCTTATAATTATAGTATTTTTGTCGGGTGGAGGCTAAGGCAATGCAGTCTATTAGAAAATGTTTTATTGTGTATGCCTTTTGACATGTTATACACTCAGGAGGGTTTTCTCCCTTCAGTAGAAATGAGTGGGTGATATTTGTGTGGCCAATCTTTGTTCTTGTAATGATCACCTCTTCTTTTTGAGTTAGTTTGAAATTGGGGCTCTATTTTCAAAGAATGGTTTTGATTTCTTGCATTTTTTTTTTTTGTATACATTCCATAGTAACTGCCATTTGTTTTTAATCTACAAATTTATGATTGGTTTGAAATCAGTATAGGGGACTTTTAATTTAGTTTTTCATGCTTAGTGATTTTTTTGCTGCAGTGTCGACTTTTGTATTTCCAGGGATACTTTCATTATGTCTTATGAATGTCAAAGTATCCTAATGACAAATTATTGTGATGGAAATTTCAACTATCTCCTTCCAATTCTAAATAAAAGTATTCTCTTCACTCCCAATTTTTTAAAAATCTTATTAGTCCCATATTCAGTCTACAATATTCTCAGCAACTTTCTGCAGAACTACATTTTTATATTTAGAAATCTCTTCCTGATCTGTATTTGCTTATCCCCTAATTTATAGATTTATATATTATATCTTCAGTTTCAAAAGTTCTAAGCTTGTTCAAATATATTTGGAAAAATAAATTAAAATCTTATAAAACAATATATTAATGTACACTAAACTATATTGAATTATTATAGAAGATATTTCATATATTTTAAAAAATAAGTCTCACTATGATCAATATAAGGGGTGCCTGAAAAATAAAATATAAATAATTACTAATTTAATCCACTTATTAGTAAGAAAATAAAACATCCTATATATTTTACCAGCAGATCTATTCTATTTTTTTTTATCTACCCTTAAAATTGACACATTTGTCCCATTTTTACATGAGCTCATAAATATCCTCTTTAGTGTCAAGCAACTGGAGATGTTTTTGCATCTTTGTGATAGCAACATCATATGTGTGGAACTACTTTCCAGGTTAATTGCTATTTTGGGGCACTCAAGCAGATGATAATCTGAAGGGACCAAGTCAAAACAATGTGTTGGATGTGGTACAATACCCTAACCATATATCTAGTGTCAACTTTTTCACAGATTAGCCATAAGCCAGGTAGCATAGTTGTGCAACTACCACTCACACAAACTCACACAACTAACTCAGTCTGTCCAGTGTTCCAATAGTATTTAATTAAAATAACTGTTTGACCATGTGGTGTGAAGTTTGCAAGAAGCACACCTTCTGCATCCCAGAATACAATTATCATCAATTTCTTTGCTGATTGCTGAACTTTGAATGTTTTATGTTAACCTGTACCTTACTTATTGTACATCCCTCATATACAGAACTGGTACAAAATCCTATCAAACTGCCACCACTTCCATTATCTGATAGGTGCTGAAAGTCTTCATCTATGACATTTAGTAATTTATTCTATAATACACAATATGACTTTGTCTGTCCTGCAGCATGATCTCACTCACTAGTTATCAATAGATATATTGATGCTCCATTTTATACAGTTGTGATTTTGTAAAATGTAAAAGTTAGTGTTATACTGTCCAGCAAAGGGGAGGAAAAAGCAAATATTTATCACAAAGAAAATTGTCTTTCATTAAATAATTTAAATTTTTGAGAAATATCAAAACAGAAAAATATTCTTTAAAATAGGATGTTTTGTCTGAAATAACTGAGTATTCTTCAGCAACATAAATGGAATTTTGTTTTTATTTTCAAACATTCCAACAGGTTAGTTTTTTGCCACTTTCAAATGTGAAGTCATACAATTAATGTTAAATATTTGTTTATTGATATTATGAATAAATATTTATAATAATTCTTTAAAAACTCATTTATTTTATAATGTTTATCATTTTTAATAATTGGATAAGCTATTCTTCAAAACTGTTTACAGTTTTAATTTGTTTTATTCAAATGGTTTTCTCTTATAAAAGTGTACTCTTAAATTTACTCAAGTCCTACTAATAAAATAAATAATGAGAAATGATAATGATAAAAATATTTCAAGTTGTTGGCATTGTTCTATAGATGATAACTATTAGTAAGGCAAAAATCACTAAGATTCAATAAGTCTAGTCACTTAGTAAATAGCTTGGATTAGTCTAGTAGAAGACTACAAGAGTGTAATTCCCAATGAGGATCAAACTGATAACAGTAGCAATGTAGCAAGATCAAGTTCAGTTAGCTTTGGTTAATTATTTTTTTTTTTAAGGTAATAAAAGATATTCATGGTCCTTCAAGAAAAATGTTGATAGTTTGCTTGGTTGAAATCAAACAGGATCTGTGATAGATGACCAATTATTTGATCAGGAAGCAAAAATTAACCAAAATTTCTCGAAAATATGATGGTAAATTAACTTTAACTGAATAAAAAGAAACAACTATTTGCACAAAGGAGACACAGGATGTCAACATGTCACTTGCCTGTAACCAAGTTTGTCAGCAAGAATTATAATACTTGTCCTTAGACCTATTTAATGTTGTAACAATAAATGTAAGGTTTTCACTCTGTAGATTCACATGAAAAATAAATGAACAAAAGATATTTTTTCTACAGTAATATGTTCACCTTGTGTTTCACTCTCAGTTACACAATATGAATTTTTCACTTGATGGCCCGCTTTTTTCAGCTACATTTGAATCTTTAGGGGGCTTAGATGCTGAAAACACAACATAGCATTCATCAAAGCTGATTCATCTAATGAAGCCAGTAACATGGCTCACCTAACAGCAGTGGTTTGTTTTGGTATTATAATACCACAGCAATACTGAGCTGATATGATAAGTGCACGCACGGAGAGTGCAATGGTTAACAGATCAAAATGAGAAATAGGAGAGCCATGTACAAATTCCAGAAAAGTTTGTTACATTCAATTTTGTACAAATACCCTTGGAAAAGGTATAAACAGCAGTCATCAGCTATGGGCTAAATAGCAGGCAGACTGAGTTTGCAACCAGTTTAGGAGAAGGACAACTCCAAATTCAAAACCAGTTATGCATATGCCTAGCAACACTACCTAATAAAAACCTACTATTTGCTATGGAAATTACAGCAATAATGCTTAGAATAGTGATAGCAGTGAATCCATACTTCTCAGGGAGTCTACAGAAATTGAGTAAGTGTGGATCTTAATTCAGATCAAGAAGGTAGATATGATACCAAACTGAAAAATTCTCTAACAAGACTAGCTTACTAACTATGCCCAGTCTAGCTTCACACTAATATAAAAGTAATGTTTTGAAACTTGGTAAACACTAATGAAAAAGAAAACAACACAAAAATTTGATTAAAGAGCTGCAATGTTAATCATTAAATCAATGTTAAATGAATCTATTTAACAGTTTTTAATCTATAATTTATATATTAATTCTTACTTAGGGTTAAAAGTTAACTACAACATGCTGGGCATCAAAACTCTGTATTCACCTTGAGTGAGCAGATGATAATGCAGTTCTTTAAATGTAATAAGTAGGGCAACTTTTTCCATTTTACACCCTTCAGTTTTCTCATCAGTCTCAACCCAGACATCTGTACTTAAAGCAAAGTGGCTACAGCTGATATAAAGCAGTACCAGAGATTACATGTTTGCTTCTATTAAGTAAACAAATTATCAGGTAGCAGATAAAAGAAGAGGAAACTTTCCACACCTGAGATATTAACTCATGCCACAGTCTTGTCAAGAATAGTTAGAAGTTTCTGCACTGTTTCCCACAAAAATGATTGTATCAACGTTTCTGATAAGAATTTCTACTTGCCCTGTGTTTGAAATGGAGATCACAAGAGTCTATGCTAAAATGTACCAAATATCTTTGACTATACCTAAATCTGCTCTGCTATTTTAACTCCAGTATGATTACATCCTAAAACTTTACTGGACAAGAATCAGTGATTCAAAACCATTAGCAGAGGTGAGTTGCCAAAATGTTAATAATATAAAATACAATTAAAAACCAAAGGAAATATTCTCTTTAATTTTTAATGTTTTGCTTGCATGGTGGAATAATGGCTAAGAATGAGAAATCAGAGACCCAATTTCAATTTCTAGTCTGGTTCATTACATTCACTCACGTGCAAATATCCTTGGGAAAGGTATGCATCTGTCTCTTTTTTTCTCATATGTAGAGTAAATAAGACACCCTCAGTAACACAAATGAATCTTTGCAAGATGTCTAAAATAAAGAACTCAAAGAAAGTTCATTTCAGAGTTCTGAGAAAGTTTGAATAGTGTTTGTTAGAGTACCATTGGAATCAGTGGTGATATAATATAAAAATATTTTTAGCATTGGTTATAACAGTGGTGACAAGGAATAAAAGCTTATACAAAGTAAAAAAAAAAAACACTTTTTTTCTGTGAGCATATAGCAGTGACAACAAGAAATTTGAACCACATTGGTTTAATTTTTTTTCTTTGCTGTGTGTAAAGAAAAATATGATATTCATAAGTATGGAAGACTTATTAGCTCAAGTGCCAAAAATACAATAACTGCAACAACAGCAGTTGTTTGAATTCCAGCAACAAAACTTAATTGAAATAATTTAGAAGAAAACCAAACATTCTCCAATTTTCTTCACTTCTGATGCAGTGTCAAATGCCATAGTTAAATTCACATACAATTCAGATGCTGGAATTATATTGTCTGCTTATTTTAGAAGATACAAGCAAATTTACAGAGATGAATGCAGTGACTGTGAAGACAAGGAAAAACTTTTAAGAAATTTAACACCAGTAGAACATGAAAAATACTGTACTTTTGAACTACTGAAAAAAAACAGGAGTAATTTACTTTGAAGAAATATTAAATACTTTGAATAAAACTTTTAGTGAGAGAAGTTCATTATTCATTGGAAGTGTATTAATCTGATAAAAAAAGAAGACAAAGATTTTGTCACATATACTAAAATCATTAACAAGGAGTATGAAATATTCAAATTATATGAGCTGACTCCAGGTATGTTAAAAGGATTAATTTTCATTCAAGGGTTAATAGTAAAAAAGATGCAAAAATATGTACTAGAGAATTCCAACAAAACTGGAACAGAATTAAAACTAACATTAAAGAAATATTGGCCAAATGTCAGAGAATCCTAAATCTGAGATACAATACAAAAGAAACTGAAAAAAAAAAGTCCATATATACAAGCCAAAGAAAAATGTGAAAAAAGAAAAATTAATCTATGTTTCAGATGTGGAAACTTACATCTCAAAGACAACTATCCCTTGAAGAAATTAAAGTGCTACAAGTGTGGAAAAGTAGGGCATAAAATGTCATGCTCTAAAACTAAAGCAAAGGAGTTTTCAAAGAATAAATTTTGTACACAACATTGAGATGGTAAGAATAATTACAGAACAAACAAAGAAAATTTATGTACTTGAAAATTAATGATCTAGATGTAAAAATGCAACTAGAAACTTCTAGTGATCTCATAATAATTAATGAAACTAAATGGAAAGCAAACAGAAAACCTATATTAAAAAGAATTTTGAAAATCACATGTGCAATATTCAATACCTGGCTACAGAAGTGGTGAACAAATAACTTAGAGAGTTGAGTTAAAGGGAGATAACTACATGGCATCTGGAAGTAGCATTGCATATGGAATGAGAATGATATACCTCATTGATTGAAATAAAGGGTTCAGCCCCAAATCCCTAGCACCTGAAGAAGGCTGAAGCATACAACAGCCAAAACATCATAAATATGGCAATAAAGATGAGGACCACAGTCTAAACAATGTAAATATTACCTCATCTCAGAAGTATAGACAAATAAACAAAACAATGTAATAACAACCAAGATGAAGACAATAGCCTGCATGTAGATAATGTAAATTGTAAAAACAATATAAACCATGACATAAGAATTCATTCTGTAAGATTTCATTGGTTTCCTTTTTTAACCCAATTATAAGGCTGAAGACGCACTCAAGATAGAGTTATTGAATGAGGTGTACAATATGAATGTAAGAATAAGTGAAAGTAAGTGAAGATTATAAGGATAAGTAGGTTAGATATTGAATGTTAAGAAGTTAAGATTGTAATATTAAAAAAATATCCACATGAGAGTCTGTTCCACAAAGTTCTTATGAAAAAGCTGTCCGCATAGAATCTCCTCCTTAAAATTGGAATATGAAAGAAATAAGGGGGGTTAGACACCATGGACATAGCATGGTATTTCATCACTGCAAATGTCTGAACTAGTAAAAATAAAGTGTGGACATCATATAAATATTTACTATGGAAATAGCAATAGAGTAGTGTAGGGATTTAGACAGAATGCCTCACCTAGCAATCAGATAACACAAGTGAATTAGTGCCCTTGGCACATTAGAAAGTAGACTGCACCTGAAAAAGAACTGGGACCAGATGTGCTACAACTAACATTCAGTTTCACATCAATAGGGAAGAAAAGATATTTGGAAATACTAATCAACAACCTCACTTTGAAAGTAGTAATCTAGAGTACAACCATCACATATTTGTAAATACTATGTTTGTGTCCTTTTTTTTTAAAAATTGTTTTTTGCACTGTTACTGTTCATAAATGGTAAAAAAAAGAAAAGTATTTTGGCATCCCTCTTGTTGTTTCTTTTAGTAGCTTATATTTATCCATTTGGGAGATCCTTCTGGTAGGCATCATGTATTCAATAACAACCCAAAATAGTAATAGGTTTATAATGTTTTATGTCTGAGAAAGAGATTGTAGTTAATCATCCACAATAATGCATAAATACTTTTGAACTCTGTCAAGCCTGAAAGGGGATCACTGCACAGTTTCAGCCCAGTTATGGATAAATAACCCATTTTTGGTCTGACTTGACTCTTGTAAAAATAGAGCATACTAGGAGGAGTCAGTTACTTTCTTATTCAGCAGACCTTTTTTTAAAAAAGAACAAATCAGTAGATTTTTAAAAAATTGAATGAAAAATCAAAGCTATTTTTTAAAAAATTTACTGTTGAAATTCTCTAATTTTTGCTTGTCTTAATAATGAAAACCAGTAAAGAATAATCTATAGTGCTGAATTAGTTCTATATTTCTTCCCAATGCCAGTGTAAAATGCACAGGTAAAGACCAAAATTTCAAAGACTGATTTTTAAAGCAGGCAAACTTTTTTCTGCTTGAAAAATCAACACAACACAATTCTCCTAAACTATTTGGTCTTGTGCTATACTAGGCTAAATTCAATGAATATGAAGTTTGTTAAAATCCAGGGAACAAAGAAATAATTATGTGTTCAACAAATTTTTAATTATTTCTTTATTTGTATTCAAATTATGTGAAAAGATATGTACTTTCTAATGAAATAATATATGTGTTTTATATATATGTATATATAGACTGTGATGGATAAATTGGGGTCTAAATTACACAAAAATAAAAATGATATGTCATTTTAACAGATATATTTACCAAAATGACACAAAAATATCTTGAAATACTGAGTAAATTTATTCAATAAAATCGCCATTGGCTTTAACCACAGCTTCCACACAACTTCAGAATCTCCTGCAACTTTTATGGATGGTTACCTTGTTTAAGTTGGTAAATGTAAATCCTTGTCTTCAGTTTATCTTTGCTGCTTCAAGAAGTTTTGTTGGTCTCTTGCTCAACTGTGTCCCACACATAATAATCAAGGAGATTGCAGTCTGGAGAGTTACATTGCCAGGAGTGATCTGTTTACAGAAAATGTCTGACAGCCATGATTGAGTTCTCCTGCTTGTGTGACATGGTGCAGAGTCTTGTTGCCAGACAAAGTCCTTCAGCAATCACGCTCCTGACCCAGGACAGCACATACCTGTTCAAGGCACTTGAATATAGGCCTCCATGTCAGGTCTAAGGACCTCACTAACAAATTCAGGTATTCTTTTTGATATGCCCCAGAAAGGGATATATATATCATTTGAAAGTAGCTAAGCGGTCTAGGCAAATGTAACCAGGTAGGACAATCTATTACGTTGACATAATGGACAGTAATCATTGTATGCAGTGTCCTAAGATGTAGGTGTAGTCAATAGTCATAGACCTATGGATGTAGACCTCTAGACGTAGCTCTCTAGTTGTATGGATGTAGACCTCTAGTGGTAGATCAGGAGACCTCTAGTGGTAGTAGACCAATATTGGTAGACCTCTATATGTCCTTGCCTCAGTCTGTATTTATGGCTGACACCAGCCAATCACATTACTGTGAGGGGGGGAACCAAATATATCTTACTAGAGACATCTTTATGATTCATGCTGCTTATGAATGAGAGCTTGAGAGTTATCATTGAAGCCACCAGAAAGAAGATGAAAAAAAAAGAAATTACAAATTCATGACTGACAGCATCTCATAGTAGAAAGATTTATATATGAGTATCAATTTAAGATATAAGATTGTTTTTAAGTACATATGCCTGTCAGAAAAGGTTAGTTTTTGATTTTAATAGATCAATAAAAACAGACATTAAGCTTGAAAAATTAGCATAACACAATCCCCTTGAAAAAAAAATGTGAATTTCATATTGGCTCCCAGAAATGTCTATTTGCATTTACAAAGGATTGGTAAGCTTTGCTAAAAAAATTCAGTTGGCGTAAGAAGTTGTTGTTTTTCCACCAATCCATGAATTGTTTTCTGGTGCCCAATTTGTGTTGAGACTGATCTAGAAGGATGTTCTGCCTACCCATCATATTATTTCTGTAATTTACAATTTCAGATGTAAGTGTGATGCTGTGTAGCTAGAATAGGTCAAAGGTTAGAGACGCAGATTAACCAATATGTTCCAGTCAATATTCTCAAGGAGAAAGGTAGACAATTTACATAAATGTGTTAATGTAACAGGTTCAGCAATAGTTGAACATCGACTAAAAACTAGCAGCATGTTTAGTCTTATAGTTCTGAGTAAGGCTAATATTTCTTATCACTTGAAAGTTTTTGAAATATATTAAAACCTACCAACCATCTTTCTCTAAACAAAAGCAGTATTTGATGGGCTTTAAAGTAATTAGCCTTTAATGTTATATTTGTACTTTGTATGTAACATTAGTCTGTGGTAGTATGTGTGTGTATATATATATATATATATATATATATATTAGTCACTGGGAACATTTTTAGTGCAGTACTAGTGATGAGCTCTTATCAATTTAAAGATAAGTTGGTTAGATGTAACTGTACGTTTTATGCTAACAGTCTTCCTGATTGCTCTTTTGTTTTCAATCCTTCACATTTCTAATCCCTTCACACCCTGTGTTTGCTTGATTTTGATATCTTCAATTTTTAACTTACATCTTGTGCTGTCTCTCTTGCTAATGACCATACATTCTGTCTTCTTACAACTGATCGTCATTTCTTTGTACTTTCCTTTATTACTTTGTCTTGATATACCTGCAGTTCATTTTGTGTTTACCGCTAGATATGAGACAAGAATGTATCTTCTTATTAGACTTTTTTAAACAATACAATGATGCAATCTTGAGAGAACTACAAGTTCATTGGTTGATACAATCTTAAAAACACAAGATGACACCATGTTAATGGTCAACATAGAAAGGAAACAACAGGACCCCTTAGACAAGGTAGTAAAGAACAGTAAGTTTATACAGAAGTTCAATACTCTTTTCTTTGTTTCTAATAATATTTTTCTGTTTCTTAATACTTTGGTGATTTTTTTTCTAGAAAGTAATTTTACTATTCCAGATACCTTTGGTTTTTGGTGTCACATTTTCCATCACCTGTTAAAACACTTTTCAGATATTTAAACTTCTGTATTTGTTTAATTTTGACATCTCTGATTTGCAATTTGCATTTTAGGCTGTTTTCATTTGTCTTCTTACAATGTATGATTAGTCCTTTCTTCTTACTTTTATTTACTATTTTGTCTAAGATATCCTGCAGATTCATTTCTGAGTCTGTCATCACAAATTTTGGATGTCAAAATGAAGCAGGTACAGAAATTTAACTACCTGAGAGGTGTTATAACAAACAACAAAAAATATAACAAAAATTCAAAAGTGCATCGGAATAGAAAAACATTCCACTGCAAGAAAAAGGAGGGTTACAAAAAGATGCTGAGAATAAAATGGACAAACTCTGCAAACTTCAAAGATGTTTTAAGGAATACAAAAGACGCTTCTGCTCAAGATCAGAAAAAAAAAACACTTGAAATTTAGTGGGTGAAGCATTTTTAAAACTTCTGCTAATATAGACATACTTATACATCTTTACAAAACTTACATTGCTTCCTGTTGTTGTATGCTTTTTTAAAGATGTACTTATGTCTTTGTGAAAGTTACATTGCATGCTGTTGATGGATATATACATTTTCACGACACTATAAAAATAAAATCTCTAGTGTTTGTGCTATAAGTTAATTCTTAGTGCTATTTTAATCTAGTGTAGACATTATTTTATAATATGATCTGTTTTATGGCTTATCTTTGTTCTTGTTGTGGGTCTTGTTTAGCTTAGTCTGTACTGCAGAGTAACCTATTGAAAGTAAAATGACAACAGCCATTATAAATTGCCATCAGCATCTGTAGTTATTTTCAGTAAATAACAACTTCACATGTTTCCCCATAAAGCCAGGCAGCAATGCTATATCAATACAGCAGTGAAAGTGTTAATTGTAAAAAGATAGAGAGAATTAACTTCTTTCTCTGAGCTGTATTTAGTTTTTGAAAAGGTAAGAAAGGTAAGTGAACAGGACAGAATTAACAGTTTATGATGAATGAAACCAGCAAATGCAATGAACCTTCTAGAAGTAACCTAGTCAAAGAACTCCAATGATAAACTTGACAGGTGCTGTACAAGAGATTGATTCTAGTTTACAATGGATTACATGCAGTCAGTCTAACACCTGACCTCACAGTGAAATAATTGCAGTCAACCTTATCTACCAAGTAATATACAACAGACCATGTTTCTTTATTTTCACAACAATAATACTAAAAGATAAGGGGTGGGTGGTTGTAAGCTGCATAAATATACCAACCTACCAGCAAACAGATCATGGATTACAACTAAAAGACTTATGCTGTTTATTGTTCATTTGACCTGATTTTAGATTGGACCAACATGCTAAATGTTATGAGCTTGTCAAGAGGTATTAATCATGTACTATGTTTATTCCTGTTCTACCCACTATGCTTTGTGTTTAATGGTAAGGCTTGAAAGGAATAAATCAAAATGTGTTATAAGGCCAAAAAAGAAACATCAGCTGATAAATAGTCACTTTTAAAATAGTAATAAAACTGTGGCCTGATCAAATGCTGAAGTACATTAAAGAAACAGAAAGAATGAATTCCAAACTATCTGAACTTTTCTGTTTAGCATGGGAAAATATGAAAGAGCAAAAAAGATAATGGAGAGAATTTTTTGAAAAAATTAGAAAATCAATTTGCTCTATTTTTAGAAAAACTTTAAAGTATTTCTTTTTAATAAAACCAAACATGTTTTTTGACTAGATTATGACTGAAAATCATTTTTATCACAGGTTATAAGTTACAAATGAAATTTGTCAAGTAAATGAGAATTTTAAGACATTGTGATAAAAACAACAAAGATGAGACTAATAATTGGAATATAAATAGTTTAAATAATATATGAGAAATCTGAAAGAAAGTTGTTAATAAAGTAGAAATAGTAATAACTAGTTACTGCATTTCCTCTTATTAAATATTTTTTTCTAGAAATTGTGGTTAATTTCCGCAGAAGTTTGTGTATGTGTCTAATGCACACACAGAGTCCAACTAAGAAACTCTCTCTCTCTCTCTCTCTATATATATATATATATGTATATAAAAGGTTGAGTCATATTTTGGTGGAGCAGGGAGGCAACCAATTGTAATGACAAATGTATCATCCTAACTCTTCCTTTAATATGTCATAGCAGGTGATAAAAAACAGGTTATATACAGCAATGTTCAAAGCAAAAGTAGTAGATTAACATTATGAAAATTTCTACAAATGAGCCCAAAACTTGAGCTCCATAGAAGAAACGTAATGTGTGTGTAGAGTATTATTCATTTAAAGGTTTTAAAATGCAGTTAAAAACTAAATGCATTAAACAGTTACAATATGTCTATTAAAAGTTTGGTTGAAAAGTGCCTTGTGCTTGTCAACATGAAAAAATGTTTCTGACTTGACAATATGAGGCCACATACAGCAAGAATAAAACAGAAAAAATTTGGAACTCAGTTTGTGTTACATCATCAGCTATATTCACTTAAACTAGGTGCAAGTTTAAGTGAATATGGCTGATTATTATTTTTTTTAATTGCTGCAAAACACTTTAATTGGGAGAGCTTTTTCTAATGAAAGTCAAGTTCAAGAGTTTGTTGAAAATGTTTTCACATGAAAGCCTACAGGAATTTACTCAAAAAGCATTGAAGAGCTACCCAACTGGTAGCAATATGTCATTGTAAATATGGTGAATAGATAATTGAATAAAAAATAATTGAACTATATCTTTTGAAGAATAAAGTCAATAAACAAAAACAGAAATTTATGATTCTATTTAATATATAATGGACACTCCCATCAATTTGGATATATGATTGTCCAATGTTGAAATCAGTTCATGCTTATGCTTGATATAACATTTGAGTCATGCCAAAGGCCTAAAATGAGATATGACTGAAGGTTTTGAGACCAGGTGGGTGATAATAATAATCAAAATGATGATACTGCTGCTTTTTGTTCTTGCTCTTACTTCTCTTAGGTGGTGGTAATGGCCAGTTTCAAAGTACTTGATGCTATTGAAACAACTAGCTCTACTCCTTACAATCCAAGGTCAGCCGCTTAAAGGTCTTATATGGGAACTCGACAGTCAAAGGATTGTTTTCAGCTCATCTGAGCAATGGCCTATCAATGTTTCTTTATTTTTTTTCTGCAGAAAGCTGGCTATATATGAGGACATTTATTTATATCTTGGGCACATTATACTTTTATGCTTTCGGCTCATGAGACCAGGGTTCATATCTCAGCATTGTCAGGAAGGATAATTCTTGTTATTAGCTTGGGGATACAATCCCAACATGCAACAACATTAGAAAAAATTACACCATGGATTGACCAAAGGCTTGTGAGTAAAATTTGGTAGACAGAATTATTCATCAATGGATATACTAGCACAAAGTCACAAGTCATTGTGACTGAGAGTTTGAGCATACTGGCTTTGTTCAAACTAAACACATTAGATGAGGTACACTCTCCCATAAACTGTCACAAAGGACCTTAGTTATATTTTTGGGGAGAGAACATAGTTGCAGCATAAATCAAAAGTGGGCTCTGAGGGAGTTGAATGAAAACAAAATGTGCCTGAGAAGGCATCTGCAACAGGGATGGCTAACCCCTATAGCAGACTGGAACATGCTAAAATGAATAGCAATTTTATATATTTGGGCAGCAACCTTTCTTTCAAGCAGATTTCATTAAATATAACCAACAAGGAAGATTTAATTTATTTTTTATTAAGTTTTTCCAGCATCCTAGCATTTTTCTGTTTTTATAGAGTTAAGGAATATAAAAATTGCCTAAAAATTTTATCTCAAGTGTTTTCAACCACTTCTATAGGCATTTTTAAAGGTATTTTTTCTCTGCTGTTGTTACTTTTCCTCATGTTTTGACTGTTAGCTAGTAATTTATTTTTGTGTTGTTTCCTGAAAAAGGAATAGTCATTTCAAACCATGTACTGTGCGCAACCGGAATATTAGAATATATATATATATATATATATTTAGTATATCGAGGCAACAAGTAATTTTCTAGACATATGCTATTAAATATAAGAGACAATGAATGTCTATTATGTTTAATCATGAGCCATTCTAAACGTCGTATTTTTGCTTTAATTTCAGTTGAAAATAAAGACAAAAATTCTCCAACATTTGGATAATTATTTATTGGTTTTCTTCTAAGCTTTCGGCTCACATGAGCCATCTTCAGAGATGTAGTTTAAACTGAAATATTATAAAATCCACCATCACCGACAATTTTATTTTGTGTTGACATAAAACTTCGCTTGGCAACGGCAATAGTTACCAAAAATAATAAACGCAGTTCTTAAGTTTGTGATGCGGTTTTATGATGTCACACCGCGGGATAGCGCGAAATGACAACAAAACCATCTAGTCAAATGCAATGTAATATGTTATTTCCTGTTTTAAAGTTGATTTTATTGAGTGTTGGTTGTTTTGATTTGATGTACATGGCCTCCAATATCTGCAGGTTCCTCTTACTGTGTGTATGAGTAAGGATCACCGTATTGTTGACCAAAATCTGTCTGATATTACCTACATGTTTATATTTTTCAGAGAAATGTTGTTTAATAGTACTCTGATCAGAAAGATGACATGTAAGTCTACAGGAGAGCGTGGTTGTGGTAAAACCAATATATGTACTAGGTTTTTGATTAGTATCAGAGATGCAATCTCTGAATGGGCATGTAAATTGGTACACTACATTGGTTTTTTGTAAAGAATTTAGTTTAGTGCTTGTTGGGTTATTATAGACTATGAGGTCAATTGTTTTAAACTTTTTATAATATATAATGAGTTTAATTTGATTATTACTTTCGACTGGTTTAACATTTCTACGTATTATGTTTTTGAGAGTTTTTTCATCTTGTTTATAATTATTATGTATTTGGTTGCAATAGTATAAGTTAATAGTGTTATGTTTATTTTGATGTAAACCATTATTATTAATATTATCATTATTGTTAGAGCTATTGTTAAGTTTGTTGAGATACATTTTAATTTGTTGATCAATAACGGAGTTAGAAAATCCATTATTGACTAGTGTTTGCTTAATGTTGTGTAATTCTTTATAAAATATAGATTTGGAAGAAGATATCATTTGTGTGTGTTGAAGTAAGTTTTTTATAACAGCTAACTTATATTGTTGGGGGCATTCACTATTATAATTAAGAAGACACGAATTTATGCTAGTTGGTTTCCTATATAGAGAAGTAGTAAATTTATGTGTGCTAGAATCAATGAATACATCAAGGAATGGGAGTTTGTTATTAATATTAAGTTCTAATGTAATTTGAGGATGGAGTGACTTTCAAATTTATTTTTAAGATATTTAATTTGATCGATATTCTTAGCTAAAACAAAGATGTCATCTATATATCTTACATATATAGAGGGTTTATTGTTGTCATTAATTATTTTATTTTCTAGATTTGCCATATAATAATTAGAAAAGAGGGGACCTAAAGGAGATTCCATCGCAATACCATCTATTTGTGTATAAATATTGCCTAAGGGATCATGAAAGGGTACTTGTGTGGTGCATGCTAATAATAGTTTTTTTTTTTTTATTATTATTTTTTATTATTTTTGGCAACTATTGCCGTTGCCAAGCAGAGTTTTATGTCAACACAAAATAAAATTGTTGGTGATGGTGGATTTTATAATATTTCAGTTTAAACTACCTCTCTGAAGATGGCTCATGTGAGCCGAAAGCTTAGAAGAAAACCAATAAATAATTATCCAAATGTTGGAGAATTTTTGTCTTTATTTTCAACTGAAATTAAAGCAAAAATATGACGTTTAGAACGGCTCATGATTAAACATAATAGACATTTATTGTCTCTTATATTTAATATATATATATATATATATATATATATATATGCAGATAGAGAGAGTGGACATAAGAGTCCATGATGTATAGCAAGTGTTAGTTTCACACCTGATTATTATCTTTAGACCAAGGTTAATATTCCTTTAATGGAGTCTATATTTTGGAGGATTAAGAAAAGTCCGGAAAGGACACTGGGCTAATGCATGCTGACAGTTATTTAGTGTAATGGCCTCTATATTTCTTATTCATTTTTTTATAATTTAATCACATGATTCATTTGTTTTGCATATCTTTGTATATATATATATATATATATAATTAAATTTGCTTTTTAATTAAAATTAATATATTTTATATTGCAACACAGAAATTTCTATGTTTCAAGTTATTTATCTCGTCATCAGGCAATGTTAGATCATTGTTGTGAAAATTATTTTCATTTGAATATAAGAAACAATATGTTTGTTATTTATAGATATGGGAAGACAAGAAAAATTTATGTGTGTGTTCAACTTAACTAATCAGAATAGATATTTACTTTTATTTTGAAAAAGAGTATATATTTTTTGGGAATATGTGATTTCTTCTTTCAATCTTAATGGCAAAAATGTCACCCTATTTCAAAACCCCCAATCTAGACTCCATTTCTGTTGATGTATCCATTATTGTTACAAATTTTTTTCTCTTAGTTTTCTCTGTATCTCAACATTTTCTAAAACAAAAAACAAAAAAGAAAAGAAAGAAAACATTTTATATTTCAAATCTAACGTAAAGGAATCTTTGAGTATAATTATACTATCTTCATTTTGATTCAGAATGCATTTTATTCTAATTTTTCAAACAACATTTTGTAATATCTATTTATCTATTTAAAATTTTTTAAAAATTTATTTTATTATTATTATAAAATCTATTATATTATCATTATATTCTAATACAATTCTTAGTATCATAATACAATCTTTTAAATATTTAATTATTAAAATTTAAATGTCAATTTAATTATTTTAATATCCATTTAAATATTATTCCCATAAAACAAAATTATTAAATATATGCAAGTTAATAAACATTTTGCATTTTCTTTTTTTTAACTATATTCTAAGGTGAACATTTTGCAATGTTTACATGACATTTCATTTTTTTATTCTTAAGAAATTTAATAATATATAATTTTTCATATAGACACAAGGGACATAGATTGTTTAAAGACTTACATATTCTTGCTTATTTTTAAAAATTTCCATTCTAATGTGGGTGTTTTATTTGTTTCTTTTAGATACCAATAATATTTTGATAGGGATGTTCTATTTCTGTACTTATTATTATTAAATAAAGATGAGTGTTGATAAAATCGTTTTTTCAGAGAGTTCTTAGTACTACCCACATACATCTTTACATTACTAGGGTTTTCCACAGAAGACATATTACATTGATAAGCAAGTGATTCTGTAAAGCACCTGTTTTCCAAAGAACACTCTATAAGGTTTCCACAATTACATTTATTATTGTCCAAATTGTTAATCTCAGTTACTGGATTATTCTTATTTTCAATTATGTTTAAATTTTTATGTAAAATATTATTATTATGATTTTTTATAATTTTTTTCCAGATTATTCATACAGCTACAACTTAATTTAAGAGTATTTTTATTGAAAATCTTACTTAATGGATTATTCTTTGGAAAGTGTTTCTTTATCAAAGTGAGGAAATTTTTTCCTAATTTACTGCTAATCATTTGGTTGAAAGTGGGTGTACACCAAATAATATTTTTATTCCTATTTTTTTCTTTTGGGGTTGATTTTCTCTTTTAGATATTTAATATTTGGTTTTTTATATCCACTATTTTTTAAGGCAATATTATAAAAATTACTACACTTATTAAACACGTCTTTGCTGAATTTCTACTAATTCTATATTCTATTGATGAGGGTACATGTTTAATAATAGATGGAGGATGTTTAGATTTTGGGTGAATATATAAAGGATTTGGTTTTTCATATGGTTGGTATATATACTTTTCTAAATCATAAGTTACATTGAGAAAATCAACTTTTTATATTAGTATTAATAGTCACTTTTAAAGTAAGGTTTTTAAATTCTCTATATATTATCTTTCTAATTTTATCTCTTAAAATTTGTGGCATTCCTCAATATCAAAAGGTTATTATCCCTGTATAATCCACTATCATCAGTATTTATATCTTTATAGGCTGTAAGATTGTATATTACAAATAAGCCAACCAGATTAATTAAATTATTATTTAAATTTTAGTAACTAAACTAAAATATATTATGATATTAAGGATTGTATTAGAATATAATGATAATATAATAGATTTTATAATAATAATAATAAAATGAATTTTTAAAATTTTTTAATAGATAAATGGATATTAAAAATATTATTTGAAAAATTAGAATAAAATCATTCTATATAAAAATAAAAATAGTATAATTATACTCAAAGGTTCCTTTAAGTTAAATTTAAAATCTAAAATGTTTTCTTTCTTTCTTTTGTTTTAGAAAATGTTGATATACAGAGAAAAGTAAAAGAAAAAAATTTGTAACAGTATTGATACATCAACAGAAATGAAGTCTAGATTGGGAGTTTTGAAATAGGCTGACACTTTTGCAGTTAAGATTGAAAGAAGAAATCATATATTCCCCAAAATTATAAATTTTTTCAAAATAAAAGTAAATGTCTATTCTGATTAGTTAAGTTGAACACACACATAAATTTTTCTTGTCTTCCCATATCTATAAATAACAAACATATTGTTTCTTATATTCAAATGAAAATCATTTTCACAACAATGATTTAACATTGCCTGATGACAAGATAAATACCTTGAAATATAGAAATTTCCATGTCGCAATATAAAATATTAATTTTAATTAAAAAACAAATTTAATTACATTATGCTCTACAATATTTGTTGTATTGAGCACTTTTATAAAAAAAAGTAAATGCGGGAGAACTAGGAATTGTAAAACTGTTGGTTCTCCTCACCTGGACATATATATATATATCATACATGCACACAGAAAAATTGGTTTAGTTCAGTTACAGAGACTTCTGGCATTTTTTTTTTATTATTCCCTAACATTTTTAATACTACTAATACTCTTCCCTAAGTGTGTATCTATTTTTTGAAGTCTTACCAGTGTAAAATATTTCTACCAGTATAGTGAAAATACTTTTTTTTCAAATTTGATGGAGCCCTTTCCAAAGTGAAGAGTAAATTTTATTTGATGCCAAAAGATTGGCATTCTCTTATGTTGGTAAGGAAGAAAAGGGACAGAGATGTTTGCCTCTGGGCAATAAAATCTTTATACAATCATAGCTAGCTTGCTTCAGGAAAGCAGTGACCAATGCTGTGGGCAAAAAGCCTGCAAATTAGGCAATCAACAAAAGAAACAAATAAACACACAAAATTTCTGGAAGCATGAATCGCTATAATTTGGAATATTTCCACATGTCCAACTAACACTTGCTATGAGTTCTAAACTACAGGTAACAGAGTAGATAACTAATGCCTTCACTGTCAGTCAATGTCGAGTATATTTTTACTTTTTTTTTAAATCTTTACAATTTTTATCTTTTTCATAATTTTTAAATGCTTTTTTTACTTATTAAACTTTAAGTCTTTTTGCATTTTGTCCTATTTTTTCATTTCATTTCTTTATAAACAATTTTAAGTCACTATAAAAGATACATAAGTCGCTATAAAAGATACATAAGTTTTCAGAATTTAAAAAAACTCTTTTCCACTATGTCCCTAGTTTTTGTTAAAAAGAGGATGCTGAGAATTTTATCACATATCTAACAAAAGCATACTCTTAGCCATTAAATTAATGCTGGAATAGTAAAATTCCTTCTTTACTATAGAGTCTAGACCTTTTTATATGGTTTTGTTTACCCATTAATTTTTTTCTGATTATTATTTTCACTTATTCAAAAATTTCCCAATGATATTTATATAGCTGCAGTCATAATTATATGTATATATTATTATATTTTATGTATATTATGAATTATATGTACATATTATTATATTTTATGTATATTATGAATTATATGTACATATTATTATATTTTATGTATATTATGAATTATATGTACATATTATTATATTTTATGTATATTATGAATTATATGTACATATTATTATATTTTATGTATATTATGAATTATATGTACATATTATTATATTTTCTTTGTATGTGCAAATAAATATAAATTATATATTATATTTATTTAAGTTTATACACCTGTGTTGATCCAATGAATTTCTTTATTTCTGATTATTGTTTTCATATATTTCAAAAATTTATTTTGAAAACTTTACAATATTCCCCATGATATTGTTTTAATTAAAGAAGAAATTTTGAGCTTTGTTTATTCTATGGGGAATTAAAAATAGTGTCTATTGCAAGTTATGACAATACTGTATTTACAAAATAGAAAATTAATTAAGTGATAAGGAAATAATGTAAGATATTGGTTAAGATTCCAAAGAACTGGAAAAAAATCTTTGGACACTTATAATTACCAGGCCTATCATACATATAGAATATAAAACAAAATTATCAAAAATTTCAAAATTGCTATATTATTTCAAAAGTCAACAGTGCTTCCTGGTTTGTTGGCTTTGATACTAATACGTATATGTATACACATACACACACACTTTAATTTTATTTTCTGGCTGAATAAAAGTAATAAATTCTCAGTTTATCTAAAAATAAGTAAACAGATCTTCTGCTTTTATATGCCTGTCTCTTTGTGACATGGGCTGTCACTGAACACCACAGCTTCCTATCCCTAGTAGCTCTTAGAAGCATTTGTCTTTTTAACATTCTACTCCATGTTCAGCCATCCATTCACACAAGCTCATCAGATAAGTAGCCCTTCTGCCTCCTTTATTCATTTTGTCCTCAACCAAATATTGAGGCAGAAAACTTTTGCTGGTAACAAAGAAGAGAGTAATGAATTGTTATGTGCTGTTTGTCCTTCAATATGGCATTGAATGCTGGACAATCTTATCAAAGATGAAGGAAAAACTTGAAGCAACAGAACTGTGGTTCTACAGAAGGATGCTGAGGATACAATGGACCAAACATGCAAACAATGATGAGATTTTGGAGAGGATAGAAATGGAAAGAAAACTTATACTTAATATCAGGAATAGATCGCTGAAGTTTCTGAAATATGTAATGAGGAAGAAGGGCTTAGAGAATCAGATACTCACAGTACAGATAGAGGGAAAGAGAGACAAGGGAAAGCAATGCATGACATACTTAATGAGTTTGAGCAAATAGATGGCAGGGCATGGTGTGAAAGGAGTAACAAGAGAAAGGGTATTAGGAGCTACAAGAGACAGGGAGATATGAAAGGCCATAGTCATCTATGTCCTTAAGGGACATGGCACATAGAAGATATCCTGCAAGTATAAAATTCCCCACTCTCTCATTTTGTGTCCACAAAATCTTCAGCTGTTTTTTTTTTCTTTGCATCTTCTTTGAGACTTTGTTGCTTATGCACTCTGTCCATGGTATTCCTGTCAGCCTTCTGTAAAACCGCATTTTAGCCACCTCAAGTATTCTCTTCATTTAGAAGAAAATTGTCCAACATTCACTGTCATATAAGAGGATTGATATTATGTACCAATTCCCTTTACTTTTTAATGAAAATTTTGTGTTTTAATATTTTGCTTAACTTTTGAAATGTATCTTTTGGTATCCGAATACACATTTAGACTTCTGTGACAAAACAGAGAGATAAGAGATCTGTGCAGGGTAATTGATTTAACAAATTATTATTAAGTAATTATTTATTTTAAAAAATTTACTCACAGGTCACAAGTTATTTTGGGGTGGGGGGTGGTAGGTGTAAATAAAGAATTAAAAATGTTACTTACCTCCCACTTTGAAACAATTCTCTTTCTGTAATGAGGTGAATTTGGAGGCACACTATATTCCTTGATTCTATTACTAACTTCCTGAAATAAAAGTAAAAAAAAGTTTATATTCATTTTCAGAGTCCAAATTAAATTCTATTAAATTTTTAGAAAATTGTCTTAAGCAGTATCCATACAAACTCTGAAATATTCATTCAACTATTGATTTTCTGTCAAACATATTTCAGGAACTGAAATAAACTAGAATTTCTTTATGATGACTTTTTTGTTATAGCTTTTGACAGTTATTAAACTAACACACAAAACTTTTGAATGAAACAAAACTATGTATATTATCAAGGCATGTTTTATAAATAATACATGATAATTAAAAATTATACCATATTAATATAAAACTTATGATGTTATTTCTATGATATGCTGACAAGGAATGCAATTCAAAATTAACTTTTTTTTAAAGATCTATTTTAGGTATGCTGATAGTAGAAACCTATGAAGCACTTAGTTATGAAACAAAATACAATCTCAAGCATCACAGTTGGAATTCAATAAAGAAATTTTGGTAAATCATCCTTATGATACATGTAAATATGCATCAAGGGTGTAAAGCAATTCTGAAAAGATGTTTTGAAGATTTAGCAAAGTAATGCTTACTTAGAATGATAGACAAGTCATTTTTCAGAGTTGTCTTTATTCAAGATGCCTGATGAACAAGACACATGCGCACACACATGCATAATATATACACAATGTACACACACTCACACAAAGAGATACCAAATGGGCTTCATGGTTAAGCTGAGAGGTTTCCAGTGTCCTCTCACACTTTAAATGTGTAAAACACATTTCAGCCGTGGTGAGAGTATCATGAAGTGTGCATAAATATCTAGCATACATACAAAATATTAACAATAATATGTATAAATATTTGATGTTTGGTTTTGCTCACTTTAAATATAACACATGACATCACTTTGGACTGATACAAATCCCAGGTTATAGCCAACAGAATCTTTTCTACTAGACAAACACCAATTCTTGATATTGACTGAAATGGTTTTAAGTAGTAAAATACTTGAACAAAACAACAACCATTAGTTTGAACAGTTTATCATAAATGTTGATCTTATTATACATCTTATTTCAAAGTTGAAAAATACAAGAATAAAGAATTATCAATTATTAATTGAATTTATATATATATATATATATATATATATATATATATATATATATTTGTAATGCAATATTATTTATCTTATGTTATATTTTAGTGAATACACATGTTTGAGTAGATGCTCTTTTTTTGTTGTTTGTTTTGTTTTTTAAACAGTGCGAATTATATCTACTGGCATGTGCATTCAAGAGTCTTAATAAATATGTATTGTGGCTAAGTACTCTAAAGATTACTGGATCAGATGTTGGTTTCCCAGTAAAGCCGGATACAGGTTTGAACCTTACTAGAGGACTAATGTTTTATTCATATCATTAGATGTAATTTGAACTAATAGAAAATATATATGAACAAAAACAAGAAGGACAAGTATCTATATGCAATAGCATTATTTGTTTTTTAAATTTTTACATATAGGACTGTTCATGAATATTCATTAGGTTAATAAAAAAGTCAGGCAATATAAAAAATGAGGTGATATAATTCAATGCCTAATAAATGAAAGTGAGTAAGTGATGTTTTTCTATTAACACAAAAGAGACCTTATATACAACAATTTATCAAATGCATTAGTTATACATACAAATAAACTCAACCACAACTTTGATCTAAAGAATGTTATACTTATTAAAAAAAGAAAGTAACTTAGAAGAAAAGTTCTTAAAAGTGTCACTATTGAATCTGTGCTTCAGATTCTTCCCAATATTTCTTTTCATAAAACAATTACTACTTTCCCAAGCCAAGATACATGAACACAAAAATATTTTTAAAAAAATTAATAGAAACAGTTAAATCCCAAACCTCATGTTATTCAAAATATATAACATAGAAATCAATCCCAAATCCAAAACAATTAAAGTAAAAATAAAAAAAAGACAAAAATATCTTTACTCTTGCAGGGCAAGACTTGCTCAAGGTCTTCAGTCTCTCATTATGAATGTATGTTGTGTACTGGAAACCTGGTTTTCAGCTTGCAACTATGAAGATATTCTGTCTAAGAGGTTTCTCTTTTATTCAGCATGTTCTGATAACTGCTTGAGAAGCTTTTACTAGCTGGTGAGCAATTCTGTGTATGCAGCATGTGGTCTTGTATTCTCAAATCAGGTAGGCAGACTTTGCACATTGGATGTTACCATGAAGAATAAGTTTCTTAGTTTCATTGAAATTTATGCACCCAATAACCATGTGGAGTAGCCTGATTTGTTTTGGTGGATTAAGCCATTTTTGACGATATCTCATAGGGTTGTTCTAGTGGGTGATTGAAATGTGAATATAGATTGTATGGAGCTAAGATCAGGTACTAACAATCTGGATGTGAATCTATTTCAGGACATTGGCAAGTTCAATCTTGGTTTGGTCCCAATCTACTGTTAGTTGGAGGTGCTAGAGAAGGTGGAGTCCACAGCTCATCTATAGACCCAGAGGAATATTTCCTTTTAAAGAGAAGGGCAAAAGTATGTGCTTCACACACCTACCCAATTTTCTTTTACTGACTCTCCATGCTTCCACTTCCATGTGCAATACTAATGCAATTAGTTAGGGTCATTTTCTCCTTTTTGTGGCAAGACAAGTATCACAAAATATGTCAGGAAATCTGTTACCTACACTCTTCTGGAGGTGCTCTGGGTATGGCTCATATTGAAATTTGTTAACAAATACTTCAAATCACTTTCCTAGATTAAATATGTTCACAACCAGATGGGAATGGTGAATTCTGAAAGGAAGATGCCCATAAGACCTTCCCTTACCTGAAAAGTGTACACTTGTGCAAGGAGGAGGCCCCATGTTTATCCTGATGTGAGTGCACATTCTATTATGAATGTTAACTAGGCCTGAATGTCTTCTTATAGGTTACAGATGGCCTCTCTGACATCCAGGCATTTCCACACAAGGCATTACATGCTTGTTATGGGATCTATTCAAGATGATCTGATAGGCAAGCTTGGTCTAATAAAACAGAAGACTCTATCCATATGGCCTTGGGCACCCAGGTTGAAATGCATAATTAATAATGAGGCATCCCTTACTTGACTGGTGTTGTAACGGACCTTCTGGATTGGCAAGAGATTTTATTTGGCTTGGCTAAAAAATGTCTAGACTGTGTTCATTGCTGGGAGGTGGTGAAGACCTTAAAGCACACCTTCTACTGCAGCATCATAGGCCCATTGTGCAAGTTTATTGAAGATATTGTGCCTTGCATGCTCTGTGAAAAGATTTTTGTCCCCAAGGCCAGTTTTGTCTGAAGTAATATGGTGCTATCATTGACTAAGACTGAACACTATGTGTTCTTTTGCTTGTTAGGGTTTATGCAATTGTGATATAGATTAAGCAACAGAATAATACTATAGGGACAAGAAGTTTACCTTTTCCCAACTATACTTCTTCTTTAAGCATCAGGATGGAAGGTGATAACTTCCTCCATCAGAATTTAACAAAAGATGTGTTAAAAAGATTGTCATGATGCATGATAAGCTCCTTGTAAATTGGTAAGCCAGATGTTTCTGTAGACTTCTGAATTCACCCTTCTGCTACTATCTTGTTACATCATCAATAATTATGAAGGAGTCTGTTCCAGAAGGAGCTGTGCATGTCCAGGTAAAGACTCTGCCTCTACTATATTTCACAGAGAAGCTTATAGGCTTTGAATCATAAGCAGATTTTTTCTTTTTCCACACTGTGTCCTTTCTATCAATTTGGTAGAGATAAATCTTCATCACATCAGTCCATAAAACATTCATCCAGAACTTTTGTCACTCATCTCTTAGCCTTGGATTTCACTTGTAAAGACTGTATTTCTTATTAAAAAGATAAACCAACATCAACAATTAACTTAGAGAGTTAAGGTAAAGGAAGATAACTACATGGCTACTAAAAGAATGAGAATGATATACCTCAGTGATTGTAATAAAGGGTTCAAAATTCCTAGCACTTGAAAAAGGCTGGAGCATACAATGGTCAAAACATCAGAAACATGGCAATGAAAATGAGGACAATAGTTTGAACAAAGTAAATAGTACAGAAGTTTACATAGTAGCTCATTTTGGTGTTAATTGGATTTTGCCCAATTCCTAATGACATTCTTATGTTTTATGTTTCTTGAGCAATTTATGAATGAGATAGGTAAGTGTATATAAGTTAATATTCAAAGAGACAATCATGCATTTTTGCATGTGGTCAATACAAGAAAATATACTAATATCTTAACACTGGCCTAATCATATAGTTCATTGCAGATGTAACCTTTTATTTTCTGGCCATAGAAACAGATTTTCTTTATTGACATAAAGAAAGCAAATTTATTGCTGCTTATAAGGAAACTGACAAAAGATAAGATTCTTATAGAATATTATGCACACCACTCATAATAAAAGTGAGTGCGTCTTATCCAATTAATATTAGTGATAAACAGTTTTAGAAAAAGAGAACTCAAAATGAATAAATCTGATAGAATAATGATACAGCCAGATAAAAACTAACAATAACTTCAACTTGAAACTAAAAGTTGAATATTGTGAAGCAATCATCAAACAATTGAATTAAGAAGACAATTTTGTTGTTCATCAATAAACATCCAAACATCAAAATGGGGATACACAATGGATTTATTTTCATTTTTACATATTTTTTATAGGCTGTTAGTGAATTCTTATAACTCCAACATTTTTCACTAAATGAAAAACAAATATTTGGTGGTATGGAAAATGAATGACCATCTAACTAATTTGAGTTACAAGATTACACAATTGTGAAGTCCCACAAAATGTAATATAACCTGTTTTAATCTTTTATTTAACAAAGCTGTAATGATAAAAGTGGTGAAGATTCATAAGCTTTTTCCTAAATTCTGGAGACTTCATAAGCAGAAACTCCTTTAAAGTCAGTCATTGCTACATGGAGAACATTCTTCAGCGAGTGAAGACAAACAATAATAAGATGTTCTAAGTTGGTAATGCTAATAAATATTGGAATTCTAACTTCCTCTTGTAAATGTGGGAGTTAGTTCATATACAGTATAAAATTGTCTAGATATACGTAGGAACAAAAGGCTAAATGTGTATAGACTACTTAGAGTAGAAAGTTGTAAAAAATTCCCTGGTCAAAGTAAATTATGGAATAGATTAGAAGTTGTCTAAATCTAAGCAGGAAAATAAATACTCCCTGATTAGTTATTGGTGTTATATAGATTAATGATAAAGCTGTTTTTTTTATATTCGGTTGCATCATGATCACAGTGTGAATCTCTTAGTTAACTATGCAAGTTGTAGATTTCATCTTTGCATAAATATTAAATACAAAATATAAAATTTATAGTTGAAATAAAAATGATCTGGAATTAACATAATAAGTAGGACTTGAGAAACCTTTCCAAAATATGATCTGAAATTGGAATGAAAGTAGTGATGACACATACCATAAATTAGGATGTGGAATTAAATACTAAACACTTCAAGTTATAATAAATCTGATATAGGAGATAGAAAAATTGAACATAGAATTGGCTACACTAGGGACAGTTTTGTCCAATACAGCAAGATGCTACAAAAGTAAATATTAACCTAAAAACTTTTGTATGAAAATCAGACATGGGGCTCAAAATTATCAACTGTATACGACTGCTTTCTTAGACCAATAATTAAAAATAAGTTTGTGCAAATGAAGCCTATAGCTTTTAGTGAGGGCCATCTTTTCTCAAACCTCATGGACTGGTGCTACAGAATCACAAATAAATGTACCAAATAAAAGAAACCACATTCCTTCAGGACTTCCCAGAGTAGCAAAAACTAAAAGAAAAAGTATGTATAATTTGAAGATAAAGTAATGGCATAATCATTGTGTTGACCTCCCACACTACAAAGGTTAGAAAGAAAACCCCCATCAATACTGGAAAGAGAAATAACAGTTGCTTGACTTGAGAAACCTATTTTCCTGATAAATTATTTTAAGAGAAAGATTTTACAAATTTTAATTGATAATAGCACTGGCTGTTTAGTCAATAAATGCTAAATGTTTTCTTATAAGGAAATACTTAGTATAAGTATTAATAAGTATAATTCCACTGATAATTCAAAATAAAGAAAAAATCAAATTCCACTTATAAATGCTTCTGTTACTATCAATTCTTAGCCATGTGAACAATTTTCAGTTTTGATAACACTAAATAGTTATTGCATTGTCAATCAAAGCAATTCAATTTAAATGTTATAAAATTTTCTGTAAAGGGATACAAATAAAAAATGTACCAGGATGTCTTAGGATGTTTCTGAATATTTTACATAAATTACCTGGAAACATAAGTATTAAAGAAAATTATTATATACTGATTTAGTCAAAATAGTCTCCATTTTTAGCCTAGTCAAACGACATTTTAGCAATTGTACCCTCTTGCTTTGAGTACCTCTCATATTGGATTACATTTTTTGAATTTCACACCAATATCAAGTTGAAGGCTCTCAGATCTCAGCAACAGATTGTCCTCATGGATATGTGTTGCTTAACTTTGTACAGTTTATCTATTAGTCATAAATTTAATCATTCAGTCAGGCAGTAAAATTCATTTACTGTTGTTCAGTGTAAACCAGCTGAAGTAGTATCATAAGGATGAATTAAGAAAGCATTAACTTATGAGTTATCTCTCTTAGTATGAGAAAAACAAATGACTCCAACTGCTTTATACATCGCCCGGTTCACACTCCACCCATGTCTTTTGAACAGGTGAAGAGGCTCATCCCTTGTTTCCTGTTTAGGATGTGGTTCCCGGCTTTCTCTTTTCCAATCATTTTACTCTTAAGTAGCCCCATGCACCTCAGTGGCATCACTGCCTTGCTTGGGGCAATATGATTAAAAAAAAAATACAACAGGCATTCAAAGCAGGACAGAAAGTATGACAGCTCAAGCATTGTGACTATAAAAAACAAAATAAGGACATTAGTTCAAATAATAATTAATGGAGCAATTCTTTGAATTCATATTCCATTAGCCATTTCTACTCCCATGCTAAAGAAAACTATAAAATAATTTGCAAATATTTACCATGAAATTTGTACTTGTTCAGTTGAAATTAAACCTGACTGTTGTATAATATGTTGTAAAGAAAATGCTGATTGATGACACACAGTCAAGATACTATATTTAAAGATGATGTTGACTAAGATAGAACCAATACATTTGTATATCCTTGAAATAATAACAGTTGCTAACTGTCACCTGAAGTAGCTCCATATGTTCCCTTTTTTCCAAGCTGTAATATCACACTGACTACTATTTTTTGCTTGTTCCCTATTTCGGTAGAAAAAGTTCCTTTCCTTGCAAATTGTACACTTTATGATGTCTATGAAATAGTCCTGTCCTTGGTATGACAAACTGTATCTGGTAGAAAAGCCTCTGACCAGGGGTTTTAAGGAGCATAGAACCACCTCTTAATTGCTGTTCTTCTCAAGTCCACCCTGACCCAGTTAGAGTCCTAGTTATGGGCAAATAGCGACAACTGGGGTCAAAACATGAAAATATAAAAATACATTAAAACAATTTACCAGCAACAAATTTTTTAAAAAATTTCAAAGCTCAACACAATAAAATTTCTGCATTAATGACCTATAAGCAGCAGATATGTCATTAAACAAAAAAAAAAGGGAAATAAATTGAAAACATTGCTGCAACAATAAAAGTAACACAAAAGATGAGTTCAGTCATTTAAACATCCCTTGAAATTATAACTTCACTTTTTAAAATTACAGACAGTAATCTATAATTTAGAATGTGCAGGTAGTGTAATGATTATCAGCATCGATAGTGGAATTGGTTAAAAGAAACCAAATTCTAGCCTATTCTGTTGCATTCACTCTCACACTAATGTCCTTGGGAAAGATGTGAATCCATATTTTCTTCCTTCAGTTATGGGTTAAATAGCAGGACTCTCTAGCTTTGGGTAGCAGCTATTGTTGGATTTCTCAATATTTGATTGCTTAATAAATCCGACTTTACATACACTTATACCTTTTCAGAAGCTAATGAAAAGAACTTGTATTTATGAATTAACCAATAGAAAATCCCGTTTCATTAGATAATTGGCTTACATATTTATGCCATATGTGGACATAGTTGAAGACCAAAAATATATACATCATTTTTTTATTGACCAACCAGAAGACAGAAAAACAAAGTTCAAAGTTGATCCTATTCTTGGTCATTAAAATGCATAATTATGTGCAATTTTGTCTTTTCTTTTCAGAGATCTTCAGGTTGTCTCCCAGATGGCATCCAGGCAACTTGCATTTTCTTACTCTCTCACCTTATCTTTTGAGCTGCATTATTTGATTCTATTTCTTCCTTTTGTCCCATCATCAGTGAAAGAAAGAACAAATATAGAGACATAAATCATCTGTCCAGACATTCAAGAAAATCAAATCTATGACTCATCTTGACATTTCTTGTTCATCACAACTGTCGATCAACAAAAGAAAAAAAATCAACATACAAAACATTTGTTACTATTGTGTACATATAAAAAATATCAACTAGACTTTTAACAAAGTTTATGTAATATTTTAATTAATAATTCTCATTTCTAATATTACAAAAGAATTTTTTTTTTCCCTTGGTGCTTGTTCAACCTTCTGATCTATTAAATTGTGGAGAGTTTGGTTATATTTGACACGAGGCCATTTTGCTGGTATAGCTGAGCTCCACTACATTAATCTAGGAGGATTACAAATTGAATTCCAAAACTCTGAATAAAGAAATAGAAAATCACTCTACTATCTTTTCAGCCACAGCAGTTTACAAATATCAAACAGAATATCTGGAAAGCCATGACTGTGATTAAAAAAACCTATAACATAAAATTTTAGACTTGTACATAAGTTATAAACAAAGAACTTCCTGATTAGATTTGAACTTACATCCTGTTTTCAAAGGTTCTTCTTATTTCAGGTAGGGGCATTGATATCTTCTTGGTTACAAAAGCTACAATCTTAGACAAAGTTATTTTAATCTTTCAGATTTTTCATTACTAGTTTTTTATCTACTTTCCATTTCCTGTAGTAATAATAGCAGCGGTGATAGTAATACACAAGTAGTTGATTAAACATGTTGCACAACATTTCTCAGAAAAACTTTAGTAAGAAATGTTGACATTCTATTTATCTTTAATAGATTCACATAAGGCTAAATTTTGTCTGTGTCTCCACCTTACATCAGTAAAATTAAAACAACCTTGACCATACTGCTAATATATAATGAATTTATTATGAGTCATTTTATAACAAATAGCATTTACAACATAACTGGTAACATTTAATTTGCATAACTATTTTTAAACATATATTTTAAGAAATATTAAATTTTGCTTATATTTAATCCAAATTTGACAAATTGTAAGATATATGCAATGTTTCAGCTAAAGTTTTCTTTTTAATCATTGTAGCTGTAGAAAGAATTTATATTTACTTTGTTAAAATCCAGTCGTAGGTTAGAAAAATTAGTGTTCATAATAAGCATTGTTGTCATCTTATATTTCACATTACTACAAACAAGTTGAATAAACTCAAAAAGTATGGGATTATCTAAATAACTTAAAATGAGCTGTTTTGTTAGATTCTCTTAAACCTGTAATGCATTATTTAAACAAGTAAAATAATACAATGTTCACTGATTTTTTAATATTATTATTATAAACATTAGAAAATTATTCAAATGTATTTCTTATGGTCATTTCTATATAGCTATGTCCAAAGTAGGACATTTAAGTGGACTAATCATAATGATATGAAGAACTTTGGAAAATAGATGCCTTGCTGCACATGTTTTTTTATTGAGAAATTTTAGAGAGGTAGAAGAACTATTAAAACTTACTTTTTGTAGGATGGATATTTTTGGCTAGTTGTTAAAAAAGTTTTAAAACTAATTTCACTGTTTACTTATAATACAATAAATGGTATATATTAACATCAACTAGTGATATACAAAAGGTTTTTAGATAATAAATTAATTGATTTATGATAGAGATTATTTATATGCCTTGGACTAGTATGTTCACATACCTGGTAACCTACCTGGAATTTTCATCAAACCTGTTCATATAGATTTTTCTTATTTCATTTTCCATGCTTATGTATTCCAGAGTACAATAAATACCTGAAAAGGGCTGGTTCTTATACCAACCAAAACATTGCGAGAGTCACAACAAGGATGAATATAATCTCAAAAGTGTCCTCAGTATTACTTTAATTCTTGTGAATAAAATGAAACTACATTCAAATATTCTGAAGGTTAAAAATTCACATGTAATAATACACTGAATTTATTCACACTAGAGAGAGTTCTCATAGTAGTTGTTATAATTTCATCTTGGTTATTGTACTCTCTGGCCTAGTTCAAATGCTTGCCATATTTGGTAATGTTCTTAGAATTTTGAATTTAACCCTTTAGTCTTTTTTCTATCCAAACTAGAGAATTTCTCATCAGTTATTTCTATTGTCTTTTAAATTATCCTTATTTTGCTGCTTCTGCTCATTCCATTAAACCAGTGTATCAAGATCCTACTGCCTGACCAAGGGATTGAACTCATACTCAGCAGAATAAACTTCAACATATAGTTACTATGCCATTGCCTCATAGGACAATCAAGTCATTTTAAAGCATTAAACATTTATTTGCTTATCAAAGCTCTCATATAGTGTTCATTTGTATGCTTAGTCTACCGAGGAAGTTGTCAGAGCCTAGCACATGTGCAAAGACATTCAATTATCTTCCAGTGTTGCTCTCTGTCCATTTTTCAGTAGGAGATTAGTTCATCAAAATCTTTTCACATTTAATACCCTTTGTAAATGAACCAAAGTTTTCTAATTATTAAAATTCAAATAAAACTAAACAAAAATTAGTTTGGTTATATAAAACCAAAAACTATTTCTGTCTACAATTTGAAATCTACAAAAAACTATGTTGAATTACATATTTCCATGGCTATTATGTAACAGTCAAGTGTTTACATTTAGCAATTTTGTTATTCAAAAAACATTTGTTTGATATTGTTAGATGTTTTAATGACTTATCTAGCTAATTGATCTTCATATGTTCTAAAAGAGGAAGGAGCTTAAAATAAAACAAAGGTATTTTATATTTGTCAATGAAGTGTAAACAAAACCTTCATATGTAAAAATAAATAGGAGCTATCTAAACTTATTTATAAATGGAACTTTGTCTCTGTGTGTGTGTGTGTGTGTGTGTGTGTGTGTGTGTGTTTGTCCGTTACCTACAGACTCAGAAACGGTTGAACCAATTTTCTTGAAAATTTACACAGTTGTACTCTAAGCGTCTGCGAGTGTTCTTAGCTAGGTTTTGTGTTGAGGTACCCCTGATAAATATCGAAAATCGATAACTGAAAAAAATCGGGTTATAGAAGGAGTGGTCCGATTTAAATCAAATTTGATACACTCATAGTCAAAGACATAAGGAATGATATTCAGAAGTTTCAAGGTTGCAGTTTTTACAATAGTGCAGAAAATTTGATATCGATACCAGGAAATCAAAATTTGATTTACATCCATTCATTTTTCTTTCAGTCTATGGTTTCGCTTTAACTGGAAACAACTAATGCTTTTTAGTCTTTTGTGCCAACGTCCAAAGAGTCTGAGCTCCAGGACCATAGATTAGTTTTAAAGCTTTCATTACACCCAAGCAACACCGGGCTATACTGCTAGTTTGCTTATAAAACTGTTTGTTTTCTTAAAGGATTTAAGTGATAGAAGAAAAAGAATTTTTAGACAAGTTTTGATAAAAGAAAAACATCAGGATAACATTCTATTTTATCAAAAGAATGTCTAGTCTGTTCGTATTATTTATGAGAGGTATTTTTATTAGGTAATTTGCTTTCATGTTGCCAAGAACTGAAAATTGTACATGGTTACTAAATTCCCCAAATAGTAGGATACATTTCCATGGATTTGAATTTTGATTAAAAATTACTTTTATTTTTCTTTATATAAAAGAGTATTTGTAAATAAAAATATTTCTAATAAAAGAAAAGTGTATTAAATGTACTAAATTTTTCTTCATCTATACTTCTGAGATTAGGCGATACTTACACTATTTACATCATTCAGACTATTGTCCTCATCTTTACTGCCATGTTTACTACATTTCAGATGTTGTATGCTCCTGTCTAACCACATAATGAATGTAGTCTTCAATGGGCATGCCTCCATATCCTACCGCACAAATGCTGGTGTTCTCCAGGGCTCTATCCTAGGCCTGACACTATTTCTAATCTTCATAAATGATATCCCAGACTTGACCAAATCTGAAGTAGGCATCTGTGCAGATGACACCACCATCTACTCCCACATCAGTAAAACATCTGGTGAGGTGGACAAACTTAACCTCACTGCTGATCTTGAGAAGGATCTCCACTCAGTGGTGGTTTAGGGTATGAAGTGGCTCGTAAATTTCAATACCTCTAAAACAAAACTTTTATCTGTCAACCATCACAGGCAATCTCTTCTGCCACCCATAAGCATGGATCAAGCAAGTCTCCCTGTAAGCAATACACTGCACATCCTCAGCCTTACCCTTACTTCCGAACTGAAGTGGAATCATTATATTAAACCAATAACTAAATCCACTGCTAAGAAGTTTGGGTCACTGCGTCGGGCCAGGAAATTTTTTTCTGCCTGAATCCATCATGCACATATACAAATCAACTATTTGACCGTGCATGGAATACTGTTGCCATATCTGGTTAGGCACCCCTGCTGTTCATCTCAGTGTTCTCAACAGGCTCCAAAGGAGAATCTGTAATGTGATTGGTCCCGACCTGGCAGCTCAACTCCAGCCACTTTCTCATCGGTGGGATGTGGCTACCCTCTGTCTCTTCTACAAATATTTTCATGGCTTCTGCTTCGAAGAACTTAGGTCATTGGTGCCCCCTCCACAAAAATTTACTCGGGCAACCAGACTGACACCAAGGTCCCACCCTTTTACAGTTAGATCAACTAAATGCAGGCAACAATTCTACTCCAGCAGCTTCTTTTCTTGTGCTTCCTGCCTGTGGAGCTCCCTTCCATATACTGGCTTTCCTGACAGATATAACCTCCAAGAATTTAAATGCAAAGTCAATTTCCATCTCTTATCCACTTAACTACTGCTCTTTCCACATCAGCTCGTGTATCTTGCTCTTTTCCTTTCTCTCTACCTTTGTAACTGTCTTCACTCCTGTGTTCATATCCTTCTCTTGCCCTTTCTCTTTCTCCCTGCTGTAGATGGTTTGTCGTTGTCTTCACTCTTTTCCTGTATAAAACTTTAACTCTTATGTAGCTCCCTGCACATCAGTGACTGAAATGATTAAAAAAAACCAACTCTTTGGGTCAAGTCACTAGAACTAACCAACATCTATATCCACTGGACCATATGTCCTTGAGTGAATTGGCAGTAAAGATGAGTCCATCAGTCCAAACAATATAAATAGTGTAAATTTTTTTAATTTAAAAAGGTACTTTAAAATTAACTAAATTTATACAATATATATTATACAAACCATGAATTTGTCAGATAACCAAATCCACTGATGTCAGCAAAGTTTTTCTCTTATTCTGGGACAGAAAATTTTTTTGTAATATCTATATCTAAAATTTTGTGACTTTCATTAGTCTTCACACCCTCTAAAATAGCCATACATTGACCAATCAAAATCAAATTTTCCAAAGAAGTGCAAACAGGTCAATGAGTACAAATTACAGTTGGTTTTACTAGGGTACATAGCTCAGTACAATAAATTTTCATTATTTTTTCCACAAAATTAATGAAAATTTTAAAATAACTTTGCAAAATTGAACATAGCTTGTAAATCTCAACAAAAATGTTAGCAATAGTTTCAACAATACTAAATACTGCAAAAATTTCAACATACATTAGCAGGTTGCAAAAACAATTCTAGTATATTTTTAAAATTTTCATTGAACTAAATACGTAACATTTTCCAAAAGATTAAATAAAATCTGAAAAAAACCTTTTTGTAAGTAGTATGAGGAGTTGCTGAGAAGTTTTTATCCATCCCACTATCCCAAATCTGACCAAATAACCAAACAGATATTTTGCAGGAAAGTGCATTTTAGTTGGATCAAGAAATTTTCAGTACCCACTTCCAGTTGATTTACAAAGAAATAATTTTTCTCATTTAATCTTCATTCAGTTCATCCTCAAAATATTACCCAAATTAATTTTTTACCATATAAAAAATAACTATAATTTTCTTGTTAGTTAATTAAATATTAATTGTTTATGATTTTTAATATCTACTTTCAACACTTTTTTTTATTTTATAAGCAAAGTTTCTCAAATTTAAAATTTTTAAAGTCAGGTGGCACATAAGATAGAGACTGCAATTTGCTATATCTGACCTAAGACTGAATTTTGAAAATACAAAATAGAGAACACTTATGCTATTAGCTTAGGTTTACTTTGTATATGAAGTAATTTTTATATCATCTATTACAAACTTGTCTTCCCAATAGAAGAACAAGTTAATTCATATTTCCATAAATAACTAACTTAATGCCTGATTTTGTACAGTACTTTTTAAAGGTTCTTTCTTTTATATTTTTTATAAAATAATTTGGCAATTACTTCAGAGATACTGGCATTCTTACTTATATGCACCAGGGATGAGATTAGATTGGAAAGTTAATCCAAATGATGAGTGGTCAAGAAATTTTATCTTTGTTCAATAGGGATAACATAGATGTTTCTAAGCTTCTTTCATTTCTATAGTTTTCCTTTGGGTGATGCTGAAGGTCAGTGCCACCCACTAAAACAAGTTATCTTCTCATTCATTCTTGTGTTATTGGTTATATCTTTTCAAAACCAGTATCTTGTAAAATGATGCTGTTTTATATTATATAAAATATGTGTGTGTGTGTGTGCATACATCAGTTGTGAACAGAATTATTTGCCTCCACTGAATATTTGTGTGCTTTCTAAAAAAAATGCGAATATTTGCAACTATTTACAAAATTTACCATAAATAATTGATTCCATATTTAGCTTTGAATAATTCATGAAATTTTTCTAAGTTTCAATCTAATATATTTATAGTTTTTTAATTTTTTAAAAATTGGTGCAATCCAAAATTATTTGTATCACCCCTAATGGAAATTATACAATAATATTGTGCTATTGAAATTGTAAGTTTTTTATTTGATATTTAATTTAAATTTTAACACGGTTGTACAGTGACAAATGATGCTGAACGCTCAGGTTACCCAAAATCGACAGTTGTCCCAAAAAACATTAAAAAAATCCACAAACTCATTTTGGTCAATCGTAAATTGAAGTTGCATGAGTTAGTAGAGGAGCTGAACATATTAAAAGACAGTGTATTCACCATATTGCAGGAACATCTGTCAGTGAGAAAGCTGTGTTCATAGTGGGTGCCAAGCTTGCTCAGAGTCAATCAAAAGTAACAACATGTCAGTGATTCAGAGCTTTGCTTGCAACTGTTCCAACACAACAAAAAGGAGCTTTTGTGTAAATATGTGACAATGGATGAAATGTGAATCCACCATTTCACTCTGGAGTCAAATTGGTAGTCAGCTGAGTGGACAGTAGCAGGTGAAAGCTGTCCAAAGTGACCAAAGATGCAAACATCAGCAGGCAAAGTTTTAGCCTCTGTATTTTAGGATGTGCAAGGTATTTTGTTCATTGATTACCTTGAGAAAGAAAGAACCATCAATAGCAAATATTATATAGCATTATTGAAATCATTTCTTGAAGGAAGAAATTGCCAAAAAACAGCCACAAATGAAGAAAGAAATGATCTTTCACCAAGACAATGTACCATGTCACAAGTCAATCACAATGATGACAAAACTACATGAATTGCACTTCGAATTGCTTCCGTATCTACCTTATTCTCCAGAGCTGGACCCCAGTGACTATTGGCATATTTTAAGGCCAAAGACAAATTGTTCTACATAAAAGGCATCGGTTAGAGAAGCAGTGGAATCAGTGTATCACCCTAGAAGGAGACTATGTTTATGAATAAAGTAGAAATTTGTCTAAAAGTTCTGTTTTATTAGTTAGGCCCATGATTTATTGAGTGATGTGTTACAACACTTTCCAAGTGTTTAAAAGTCCCAAGATTGACAATTCAGAGCATTATCAAGAAGTACTCAACTCATTGTGTTGAAAATAAATTAAGGACTGGCACAAAATAGTAAATTTCTGAGAGAATAGAAAGGAAAATTGTTACAGATAGGAATCCTCAATTAACAACAAAGGACATTGTCAATCATATAAAGACATCAGGGTTGAATGTATCAATGAAGACAGCTACTAGATGTTTTTATCAAGTAGACCTTTGAACTTGTCACCTAAGGAAAACTCACTAAAGACTAAACAAAATACTGATTAGCTTATGCTAGAAATTATTTAGAAAATGGAAGTATGTATTGAAACCCTGATTTTTGGTCAGATGAAATTAAATTAGAATTATTTGGTTACATGAATGCCTGTTATATATGACAGAAAGTGAATGAAGCTCACAGCCCAAAAATTACACTCCCTAAAATTAGGCATGGTAGTAGGAATAGTCTGCTAATTATAGACTAGGAGAACTAGTGAAAGTACAGTATATCAGGAATAAAGAGCAGTATTTGGTTATTCCTAAAAATAATATAAAACAAAGTGTTTGAAAGCTGTCTCTGAAGTATTACATGACAATGACCTGAAACATATAACACAAATTGTTGCAAAATACTTAAATGCCAGCAAAATTAAGGTAATGGCATACCCCACACAGAGTCCTGACTAAAACCTCATTGATAATTTATGGGCATATTTCAAGTAAAAAGTAAGAGAAAGGAGTCCTTTGAATTTGGAGGAACTAGAAGCTATTGCTAAGAAAGAATGGAGCAAAATATCTAGCAGTATGTGTAATGATCTTGTGAGGAACTATAGGAAATGATTCAAGGCAATAACAAAGGTTATAAAATTGATTTCTTTTTGTCCTATGTTAAATGTTTTGGTTACTTTTTTGTATTATTGTTTGACATTAAACAAAACTATTGTGGGCATAACTGCACATTCTTTCAAATCCATTATTTCATCATTTTTGAAAAAAATGCACATGAAGTTTCCATGAAAATTTGAGTTCTTACAGCCTTACTTGTGATTATGAAAGGTGGGGGGAATAATTCTGTCTACAACTGTGTGTGTGTGTGTGTGTGTGTGTGTGCACGTATTACTGAAAAGTAACTCCATATTTTATGTGTAAGTCGCCAGCCAGAAGTCCTGACTTAACACCCTGTGACTTTTTTTTATTTGGGGTTGGTTAAAGGAGCAAGAAAGATCTTGAAGCAACAAAATTCCCACTTTTTAAGTTTTCTAATCTAATCTATGAATTGTACTATAAATGTCACAATGTCAGGAACAAGAGATGATAAAAGGATTCTAGATACAGTTCCATACCATTCAACCTTGCCTTAGTTGGTTGGCTCATAATTCATTGTAGTTCAGCTGTATAAATAGATGTATTATTTGGTAGCCTGATTTATTTATGAATTTACTGTGCCTATTCTATCCAGAATTTTTTATCCATCTGTGTAGAATGGTTTATAGTCACGATATTTGTCTTTCAATTCTCTATACATACTTTTGTTGATTGTTTCTTTTTTAGTGTCAATGCTAGGTCTATGGGAGGCTTGGAAATTGTCCATAGAGCAACCTTGTTTATTCAGATTCGTGTTATGTTATCAAAAACTTTGTTTATTTATTCTAGTGCTTTGTTAATTCAAAGCCCAAGTGAAGAGATGGCTGTTGGTTTATTTTTGTAAAACTAAATATATTGAGGTTCATATGTTTTTTAGTATGCTAACTTACTTGGGTTGGATTGTAGTTTTAGTGTATATTGGAGGAATAATTTTTCTCCATCCCAGAGATATTGTTTGTTCATTGGCTTCTACTTTGCATGGGTGAGGTCCAGAAGACACCAAGACTTAATCTCAGGCCTTGATTTTATATGGTTTGTAGCTTTTTAAGATAGGACTTACATGTGGCACTGTAAATGATCCAGCCTTAGTCTAATTTTGAGCTGATGTGTGACTTATATATTCTAAGCATTACTTTTTTATCAGAACTGGATTCAGTTTTAGAAGCTTTAATGTCTTTTGGCATTTTTGTTTAAGATAATCAATGAATGCCTTAAAGTTAAGTGTTGTATCACCAAGATCTTTCTTGCAAAAACTGCAGAAGACATTCCTGCATTATGTTGGCATTTGGTGTGATATGGTAGACAGAGAAGAAATTCTGTAGCCCCCCCCCCATATCTTGTTTCTATTCCTTCTGCCTTTCTTATTGCCCTTTTAAAACTTCTATAAATCATTCTACTAACCTGCTAGATTTTGGATGGTAGGATGTGGATGTCAAATGAGTTACTGTATGTATTTTGCAAAAAATTTGCATATTCCATTGATTAGAATTGCATCCTGTTGTATGGTATGATTGTATTCAGTATATCAAATTTTGCAAACAATTCATTTAGAACTTATATTGTGGTTTTTCTTGTCATCGATTTGCATCTGAATACTTCTGGTCATTTTGAAAAGCTATCCAGTACAACAAAGTAGTATATACCCCTTATCAGCCCTGCATAATCTATGTGTAGTCTAAACCAAGTCAGCTTTGAGCCATGAGTTAAACTTTACGGGTGGTGATTTTGCCGCTAACTTGCAATTTTGACCAAATTTTCAACGTCTACATCCATTCTATTTCAATACACAAAACTTTGCATTAGAGCTTTCATATGTGAAATGCCTGAGTGTCCTGTATGGAAACTTTGTAGTATTCTTTTTATTAATACTGCTAGTATGATCACTCATTCACTGTACAATAGTACATCTCAACAAACTGAAAAACATTTTCCTTATTGTTTTTTTTCCAATAACTCTTTCTTTCTTTTTGTGAGTTATGGACTTGTCAAATTTCGCTTTAGTTCTAATCTCATCAATTGTGACAGGTAATTCTCTCACAGTGTTATACATAACATTTTTTTATTTCTGACTCACACACCAATGAAGCTATTACTGTTTCTTCCCATGGTTTGGTAATTCTCAGAATCAATCTTGATAATCCCTTTGCATGTGCATTGTTTTTTGAAGGTAACTATTCCTTTAAAATAGAGTATTTAAGTAAGATAGTCGTCTATCTTTGCAGTCTGTTTACAGTGTGCATTGGTATACCTTTCCTTGAGCCCAAAATTGTCACCAACAGATGGTGATCCATTTGAAAAATAAACTGTCTACCTTGAATATACTTTTGAAACCTTTTTACAGCAAAAATCATGGCTAAACCTTCTTTTTCGATTTGAGAATATTTTTTGTTCCATTGGCAGCAGCGTCCTTGAGATGTGATAAACAGCTTTTAGTTTTCTATCATTTTATTTATGAAACAATATGGCCCACTAACCCAAAGTTGTTAGCGTCATATTTCTTTGCTCAGGTCATAATTCATTAATGATAGATCAGAAATTAAATCTAATTTCAATTTCTGAAATGCTTTTTCATATTCCTCAGACCATACCCATTTTTCATTTTTTTTCAACAGTTTATTTAAAGGTGCTCTGAGTTCATTCATGTTAGGAATGTGGTTGCTATAGAAGTTTGCTAAGCCTAACAATACTTGTAAGGATGCAATATTTGTAGGTATTGGCATGTTTTTTATAGAACTTGTTCTGAAAGGATCCAGCCTTCTACATCTGTCATTAATAGTTTGACCTAAATACTTAATTTTTGGTAGAAAGAACTCACACTTCTCTATATTGAGCTTTAACCCATAATCTTTTATCTTTTTAAGCACTTCATTTACATGCTTCACATGTCCATTACAATCTATGCTTTAACATATCATCTAACACATCATCAGGATATGCTATTGTGTAATCCAAGCCACTTAGCATTGTGTCCATTGCTTGTTGAAAAATTGCAGGTGCAACTTTTACTCTGAACGATAATCTGTTAAACTTAAACAGACCCTTGTACATATTTATAGTTAATATTTTTGCACACTCCTTGTCCATCAGAATTTGTAAACATGCTTCTGACAAGTCTAATCTAGAAAATATTTTCCTTCCATTCAGCTTTGCAAATATATCTTCAGCTGAAAGTAAAAGGTAATTATGCTATTTCAGGCATTCATTTAATCCTGTGAAGTAATCAGCACAGACTGATTTTTTTTATTTTCCTATGTATACTGTTGGACTCACCCATTGACAGTAATTTGTTTTTCTATAATACCTAATTTTTCTAGAAATTTCAGCTCTTTGTCTCTATCTTCTAGTATGGTGAGTTGTACCAGTTGCATAGGTTGAAACACTGGAGTTACCTTTTCTTTTAACTTTAGCTTTGCTTTAACCTTAGAAAAAAAATTCTAAGCCTTCAGAAAAAAATATCTGGAAATTTTGCCTTTAAATCCTATTTCAAATTTTCTGTGTAATTAGATGATCCAACAATGTTGTAAAATGTGTTGATAGGCATATTGAATAAATCAAACACCTCCATCCATTGAGTACTGAAGAGATTCTGCGTTAACTTAATTGTGTAGTCTTCATCATCACTTTTTGATAAATTTAAGCAACGCTATCGCATGTTGAATAAAGAACTACATTCTCCAAAAATTTTCAGACAATATCTGGACATTTTTTTCAAACATAATTTCTCCAGGTTGTTTTGGTAGAATATAGTTTCTGTATTTTTTGTTTCAAATCACCAAATTTACTTAATAGTAAATTAATTTTCTTATCGTCCATCCAGTTCAAACAGTCTTTAACAAATATCTCCTCAAACCTGTGGTAATAAAAATCAAATGTAACCTCCTCTTCAGGTTTATATGAAAAATATCCAATTGATTTAAACACAGCATTCTGTGAAAATGTATCTGGTTTATCTGGGTTTGTTTCTCTTTTTGAGAAAATTTCCAACAGTATAGCAAGTTGCATGTTTTTGAGCTAATTCTTGTTGTTTCAAAATTCAAGGAAGCATTTCTTGAAGTCCTCCATTTTTAAATTTGCTGTTTTTCCTGATTATTTTGAAGTTGTCATTCAACTGTTTGTTTACATCAGTAAATCTGAACAAATGTTTTGGGGACAAAACTGTTGTCTGAGTTTTTGGTACCAAATCTGTTAGTATAGATTAGCTTGTTTGAAATCTACATAGCTGTTATATATTGATTTTGTTTGTTAATATCTTGTCGCCAATCTATTGTTTCCAGCATGGGTTTGTTTCGAACAAAGAAATAAGAGATTGTTTTTCTCCTAGTACCATATTAGACAAGCATTTACCATTCACTCCATTACCTTCCAAATGCAGCTTGTTAATGCAATAGGTCAGTAGTTTGTTGGGTTGGAATAGTCTTTGCTGAATTTAGGAATTGGAATGATGACAGACTTAAGCCACAATTTTGGAAATTTGTTTGAACATATATAAAAGAAACATTTTTGGCAGGAGTTTTAAAAATTGGTAATGAATTTCATCTTGACTAGTTGCAGAGATTTTACTTTTGTTTGTAGTCTTTTAGTTTCGTCTTAGTAAAGAGAATATTGTATTATTCTTTATTGTTTAAAGTGAATCTAAGTTTTTCTTGTTCCATAATTTTTTACAATTTTGAAATTTAAGAGTGTAGTGATTTCTTGAGGAATTTCTTTGAAATTCTGTTGCTATTAGGTTAGCTATTTTTCCAGTGCATTTATCTCCACTTAAGTTAAATAGGTGAATAGTCACTACTATATTAGTCATCAAACTTTCCATTAAAAGTTCACAAAAATTCATGGAGAGCATATGATCTGATTACTGGGTGTAGGTATATGTGCATTTGGTTACTAAGATTAGAATGATTCTCGTAGAGATTGTGAAATTTTATCAGTTTGATTAAGGTTCCCACAATCCCAAATTTTGCTGTATACATGAAAATCTTTTATTAGTAGAAAGGGAGTGGGAAGTTGGCCAATTAGCCTTTCTATTTCAGTCTTATTCAGTCTGAGTTTTGGAGAAATATAAATTGAACATATTATTGTTCAAGGAATTGAAACTTTTACTGCCATGGTCTGTAGATTTGTGTTGTAATTTTTCATGGGGTATTGATTTTTTAAGCAATATTTAAGTACCCCCTACTTGGCCTATTCTCTATTGTTGATACATTTATTTCGTGGTAAGTTTCATAAGATGTTGTCAGGTTTTTGACAAAGGTTTTCTGCAAGCAGACTATATTTAGGTTGTAATCTGTAGGGAGTTGTATGATTTCCTCATAATTTGGTTTAGCACCTCTACAGTTCCATTGTATGATGCTTATGCTCTGTTCATTTGAGTTGAAGTTATTGTATTAGTGAGTGGATTTTAAGGATGACTATGTTTTTAAATATCTATTTTCATATATTTCATACTTTCTATACTGTTTGTTTTCCTTGTTTGTGAACTTGTTCTTCAAGTATTTGGATGTTCTTGATTATTATTTTCATTTTGAATTGTTTTTTTTTTCAGTTTATCTTTATGCGAGTTGTCATCCTGTTTATTTGCTTTTTATTCTGTTTCTTCTGTTTTTTTTATTTTCTATTGTTTTGTATTGAGGTCGTCTGTTTGTGGAATTTTTCATTTGAGAAGCTTGGAATGTTTTGTCGTTGAGAAGTTGTCAATTTTGTGTTGGATTTACATTGTTTGCAAATAGTTTTGCTTCAGTGATGTAGAATTTTTCAAAGTTTACAATTGATTTTTATGTTTTTAAATTTTTTAATTAAAACATTGATTCTTCTGTTTCATGTAATTTGTTTGATATTAGATTTAATGTTGCTTGGGTAATTTTTGCATATGATGGTGTATTGGAGTTTGTTTTCATGCTTTCCCTTGCTTATGATGAGGGAAACTTTTTTTGGTGTGTTTAATTTTTAATATATTTTTTCTTTTTCCACATAAAGACTTCCTTGTACATTTATTCTTACTATGTTTCTATTTTTGGTAATTGAAACATCTTAATGGGTTTGTAATATATGTTTCTACTTTGGAAACTGTATGCCAAATTTTTATTTTCTGTGGCAGTTCTGATGCATAAAAAGTAATAATATAGGTGTTGGTAGCTATGACTGTATCATTTTTAAATAGATATTCTTCTTATACCTGTAATGTTTTGTTTTTTGATAGAATTATTGGTCTTAATTTCTTTGGGTGTACACTAAAAGTTCAGTGATTCTTCCCATACCTCTGGAAGAGTTTGATAGAATTATTGGTCTTAATTTCTTTGGGTGTACACTAAAAGTTCAGTGATTCTTCCCATACCTCTGGAAGAGTTTGATAGAATTATTGGTCTTAATTTCTTTGAGTGTACACAGTAAAAGTTTAGTGCTTCTCCCCATGTCTCTGGAGGAATTTAAAAACTGATGTGGGTAGACCTTTACAGTTATATCATGAAATTTTGTCATCTTTAGTAGTTTTGGTATTATTTTTTCTTTCAACTTCTCTCAGTAATGCATTGTTTTTTCACTGTTTTTGGAGTTATTTGAGATGCTAAAAAAAATTTTATTGCAAAAGATGACAACTTTGTTACTGTTTTCTATTGGTTTTATTAAAATGGATTTTGAAAATTTTTCCTTTGATTGATTTTCTGTATCAATATATTTATTTTGTGCTATTACAGTGTTGTAATGTTAAATAGTGGTTTGATGAGGTTAATAATGATCTAACAAAAAAAATATCTTATGAATCTTGGTTCAACACTAGAAATATTATTTTGTACACAAATCAGAATAAAAAATCTATAGTATGTCCAGAAATTAGTATCCCACTGAACTTAATAATTCAGTTCACTTTTTCATTTTTTTTCACATTGTTTCTTTTCTTTCTTACTATGTAGACGTTCCAATACATTTTTCTTTTACTACAAAATAATTTTAAAATATTATCTTTCTGACAAATGGGTGAAAAAATATTGCAGATTTATGAAAAAATTATTTTCTTTTAATTCGTAATTAGATATCTACATACATCCTCTGAAAATCTTTCTGATTGTATGTTATTTAAAACTCTTTGGTGCATCTTGACAAGCTGTTGAATTCATTGTACAAAAATCTGCACTCTATCTCAAGCATCAACAGCAATTGATAATTTGTAGTTTAAAACTGTGTAAGACAAACTAGTGATGAGTACATGGAATACCAAGGAAAGACTGTTATGCAGAATACAATAAACTGGTACAATAGTTTCTTTAGCCACTTTAAAACTTTTTTTTTGTTTATTTTATATCTAAAAAAAAAAAAAAAATAGAATGTATCCAATCTATAATAACAAAAAGGTTTTCAATAATTATACTTAGTGGTATGCTATCAGTTTTAAGCAATTTTAATGTTAATTAATAGGTTATTGAAATTAACATTTTTAATAAATTTTCTTTAAGCAGTGCTTTATAAAAATTTACTACTAATTATGCATTTTAAAATTTACTATTACTTATGCAATGGTTAAATTTAGTCTATTGTTTATTTTATATGACTTTTAGAGCTTAAAAAATAGCTACTCAATCTTATCAAAAATATAAAAATTCTTTCTATCTATGATTGTCAACATAACTGGATTAGCAATGTAAATAGTGAAATGCTGAAAATCTAGCAACTGATACCTTGCTCTTGAAAAGATTAAAACAAATTAATTTTCTCTTCTTAGGTATCATTTGTTGCAATTGCCAAGATCTCATAATTATAAATATTATTTTGTACACAATATTATATAAAGAAATTTTACTGACGTTTATTTGCTTTTTTCTTGTTATCAGATCATAGAAAGATTAGTCAAAATGGTAAGTAACCAGAAAGAATGTATAATTTAATGAAGCTTGGCATCATAATTGCATTGAAAGAAAGCTTATTGATGGGATATAATTGATGGACAGACTGATAGGTTAATAGTCAAATGTTGTTCTGGGACCTGATACTCCCAGAATATTCTTTGGCCTAACTCCATTTGTGAAATACCAGAACTAAACCACATATTTTGATGGCAATTTAACTAAGTCAAATCAAATTACAGGCAGGTAACATTTTGAAGATACCATGATGTCAGAAGACAACCAGACATTTGTTGAAGACTATTATGAGTAACCAAGGGAAAACAGAGAATTATAAAATCAAGAGGATGTAAAAAAATCTCAGCTTGACTCACTACCCAAAATCTAACTAAACATCAGAATTATTTTTTAAAATGTCTTCTTTGTGAGGCTGAGAATATTTCAGCACCCTCTTGTAAATTAAAGTCTACAATTGTACATTGAATAAGCAAAAATTTTAAACTTAATTTTCTTTGAGTCAAAATTTTACTAAGAGAGTTAAGTTAAAAAAGATTTTAACTTTTTAAAGATGTATTGATTATAATCAATGCCTCATTAGAAAGTTAAAAGGAAATTTCAATAAAATGAAGGAAAAAAAAGACTTTGAAAGGACATTTTTTACCATTGATGAACTACCTTGATGAGCTTCATAAACTGCCAATCTGATCACATTAAAAAAAAAGGTAGGGACAAAATAAATACCAAGAAAATTCAGAACCTTCATACTACACTTTTCTGTTCAGTAAGGATACTGAAAAGTTCTCAGAATAACTTGTTTCCCAAAATCTAACCAAACATCAAAATCTTTAGAAACTATTGGTTGGAGAGAAAATTTTCAGCACTTTTCTTACATTTATGTAAGAAAAAAAAGCTACTGTAATTTTTACCTTGTCATTTTTTACTCAAAAATTTCTATTAAACCAACACCATTCATGTCATGCTCTACCAACAGAGTTATTTACCAAACAAATTCCATTATAAATTACAGGAAATGTATCCTACTAAAAATTATTCTTTGATTTATTCAAACTCACATTCTTTAATTGCTATTGATACAAGTGTAGTTGTTCCAGCCAAGTACTCTAGCCATTTTCAGGTGTTTATTATTTTAGGTTTTTTCAGGATATCTTATAAAAACCGATTGCATTTATTTTGTTGTTGTTGTTGTTTTGGTTGGAGGGGCATCTGTGATGCCATTTCTTAAGACAGAAACAAAAATAACAATCATGCACAATATCCATTAATTTGGAGTGATGAGGGATATGTGAAGATGACCAAATAGTTAAGATGAGAAGATGAGAAAAAATTTGACAATTATTCCTCACCTCAAAAATTAAGAAAAAATAGGCCAGTCTGGATAAAAAAAATTTAAAAACTAAAACTGCATAAACCAGATTTAATTTGTAAAAAAAAAACTTCAACAATCCTTAATCTTAATTTTTTTACAGTTGCTTGTTGGTGTCAAGTTCCAGCACTAACTTACTCATGTAAAATAAAGAGTTTTTTTCAAGGTAAATATTAATATTTAGTAATGACACTAAAGAATGAACAACACAGGAAAAACTTAGATAATGTTCAGTTCTGAAAACTTTTTGGTGGGATATATCTGAAGATATGGTTAATACAAGAAAGCAAAAGCAGAAAGTCATATAGATAGACAAATTCAGATGAGGTTTCACTTTAGAAATACTTTCATTTTCATGGCTAATATATATAAAACGCATTTTGCTGAAATTGCTTGGGTGAGTAAAATAATTGGGAGAGTGGCTCACATTTTTCTCAGTAATTTTTAGTTGTAGCATACTAGTGACAAGTCTATAACAAAGATGACCAGCAATGACACAGAGCACAAGGATTTATATCCTTTTACAGAAGCAGTATCAATTTATTCATCTATTTTGTTGCTTTCTGAGTGGAGAACCTCATTATGTTCTGAGCTTATATTTCTAGATTCATATACTTACCTAACATTCAGTTATTCTTTTAATGTATCACTGATAAATGTTAACATTGTTGAAACTAAGTACATGCTTTAAAGACAAGTCTGAAATTATCTGAAAAGTCATGCATACCAGTTAAGATACCTTCTGTAGGCTTGTCAATCATTGGATCAAAATTCATTTCTCAAAATGCTAAACAATTAATAATGTAGCTTGTGTAATGAATACATGCACTACTTCAGCACTACATAAATATTGAGATGCAGATCACTGATAAGTAAACAATTTGTGTGATATAAGGTTCTGTACATCCCTCCCATGCTTTTAATGCTGAAGAAATGATAGGAGTGAAACTAATGCATGACAAGAATTTAAATCAAATTGCTTCAGATAGTTAACCGTTAAATCACAGACAAGAGAGCAGGAATTCATTACAGCAGCATTCTAAACACAAATATACTAGAAAGTAAATAGATGCCTCTATTTTGGAATTGATTAAAACAATTTAAAAATATTTTTGCAGAGTTACAAAAGTTTATTAAAGCAATAAACAAAAATTAAAAGAATATTCATAACAAAAATAGGGTCTAACAATATATATATATATATATATATATATATTAGCATAAATTTGTAATAACAAAATATAACAATAAAAAAACAGCTAAATCAATTTAACCACAAATGGTTCAGCTTGTTTGTTTGACCTTGAGTGATATGGTAGGATAGTAATATGTTCAATCAAGATTTTACAGAAATCTTCAAATCTTTTAAGCAGTGAATTGTGTACCATTATTCAAGACTATGCTAGCTGGAATGCCATAACTTACAAAAATTTGCTGTAACTGTAGAGGTTGGCTTTTGCTCTTGCAAATTTCAAGCCATCATAAAATCATAATTAAACCTTATTAAATTATGAATTTACAATGGAAAGCCAACCAACCAAAAACTTAGGACATGCAGATGCGTTATCAAGATTGATACCAAAAAATATTCAACTGTTTGAGGACAATGTTATTGCAACATTAAAAAGTGAAATAGAAATTAAAAATATATTATGCAATGTAGTACACAAATTACTTGTTACCCTTGAAGAAATAAATATAAAAGCAGAACAAGACATGTTTATTGGGGAAATAAAGAAACAACTGAAAAATATAAGAAAGATAGATGATTAGTAAAATCCTGCAGAGGTTGTGTTCTGACAGCAAAATCACTAACCACAAAATTGCAACATTAAGCCAAAACAGATACTCAAAAGTCAAGACTTGCATATAGAGTTCACAGATCCAATAAATGTATCACATTGTCTTGTGATAGTGAATATCTTTACTAAGGGGCCTGATAGATTATAGTGCTGAAACTGTTCTATCTGCTGTATGATTAGAAATTCCTTTTTCAAACCATAAACTGCTAACAGAGGTCTGTGGTCTGTCAGTAAATGAAAATTTACTGTATAAATTGTGAAATTTTTCACTGCAAATATTATTGCTGACATCTGTGGAACTGGATAGATTAGTATCAGAAGGCCTTTTTTAAGCAAATTGTTTATTAGAGATCTCAAATTCTACATATTAGGTATATAAATTTGATAATAATTTGCTTGTCCCAGAAATGCTTGCAACCTAGAGATGTTTGTTGAGGGAGACATATTCTTAATTGCACTTGCCCTTGATAGATTTGGTTGATGACCATTTTTGTCAATGATTTGTTCTAGGTACATGATTTATGCAAAAACAATTCTCCCTTTTCCTTACTGAGTTTGAACCTGTACTCTCGTATATTTTTTAACAACTTGATATATTTTTCCTTAGATACACTTTTAATTAATACATCATTCAGATAAGCAGCTGCAAAATCACAAGTATGGTATCCATAGCTTGTTGAAATATAATTGGAGCCATTTTTATACCAAAAGGAAGTCAGTCAAACTCTTGTGCATATTTATAATTGTTAACTCTGAACATGCTTCTTCAACCTATATTTGTAAATACACTTCTTTGCAAAAATTTCCTCTGAACTTAGTAATAGGTAGTTATAGGGTTCTAAACAATGTTTGACTCTGTTGAAGAATCAGCACAAACACAAATTTGATTATTTTTTTCTTTACATACACTGTTGGTGCTGTCTATTTTGAATGGTTAATCTTTTCAATTACACCTATTTTTTTCAAGTCTGTCTAATTCTTTATTGATATTATCCACTGCTATGAATTGTTCACTACGTTTGGGTTTAAACACTGGTATTGACTTTTTTTTACTTGAAATTACATCCAGTTAGGATCAAATAAATTTGTTGTATTTTTTTAACAAATAAGCCTTAGATTTTACATAATTGCTATTGAATAAGACCTTATGTCAATAAAAAAATAATTTCTCACCTGAGATGCTAATTGCAACTTTTGAAGTCATTTTTAATATAGGTTTTTCCTTTGCTTTCTATATGACTTCATTGATTATTGTGATATCACTAACAGTATCGTTGCATTTTTACATTCATATACACAAATTTTCTGTGATTATTTTTTTCCATCTAAGTGCTGTGTACAGATTTTTGGATTAATTTTTCTTTTTTCAATTTCTTCAGCATCTTGTCTCATATTTAGGATTCTCTAATATTCATAAAATATTTCCTGTAGTATAAGTTTATCATTCTGTTCAATTTCATTAGAATTCTTGCCTGTATTTCTGTGTCTTTTTTCATCATTAACTATTGAACAAAAATTAACCCTTTAAACATATCCAGAGTTAGTTCATTTAATCTTAATCTTTCACAGTCCTTGTTAATGATTCCAATATATGTGACATAATCTTCATCTTTTTTGTTACATTCATACATTCCCAACATGTATTGAATAACAAGCTTTTCTCACTAAAAGTTTTAGTCAGAATATTTACAGTTTCTTCCAAACAAATTTTCTCCTGGTTTTTTCAGTAGTAATTTTCATATTCTAGCTGTGCTAACTTTCTTAACAAAAGTTATTTTTTTTATTTATTTATTTTTTTAATCATCTCACCCCAAGCAAGGCATCCCACTGCCATGATTGCGCATGGGGCTACATAGGGGAAGGTAAAGAGAAGGAGCGGTTAGACATAGGGAATGTCAGGAGGAAGGTGACAGATGAGTAAGGATACCGAGGATGAGGGTTGGGCAGATGGGAAGAGTGTTTGATAGAATGGGAGCAGGTTAGTGTGTTAGGAGGTGTCTATTGACCTTACATTTAAACTCCTGGAGATTGTAGCTGTCGGGGAAGCAATCGTGTGGAAGAGAATTCTACAGTCGGGAAGTGCGAGGAAAGAAACTATTGGAGTAGAAGTTACGGCTGCATTTTATCGGTTTCACTGTAAAAGGGTGGGATCTAGTTGCTAATCTAGTATCTCATTCAAATTCGTATTTAGGGGGCACTAGTGATCTAAGTTCATCGGAGCAGAAGCCGTGAAAGTATTTATAGAAGAGACACAGGGAAGCCACGTTGCGCAGGTGGGAGAGAGACTGCAGGCAGTCTGCCAAGTCGGTATCTATCACATTACAGACCCTTCTCCGAACTTTATCAAGAAGCCCGAGGAGAATAGCAGGAGCACCCGACCAGATATGGCAGCAGTATTCAATGCACAGGCGGATGGTAGATTTATAAATGTGCAGGATAGATTTAGACGGAAAAACTTCCGGGGCTTACACAGAGAACCGACTTTCATAGCAGCGGATTTAGCAATGGATTCGATATAGTCATTCCATTTGAGGTCCGCTGAAAGTGTGAGACCAAGGAGGCGTAGTGTTTTACTCTCTGGGAGGCAAGCCTGGTCCATGCTAATGGGAGGGAGGTGAGATTGTCGATGATGGTTAATTGAGAGTAGCTTCGTTTTAGAAGCATTAAAATTTACTAGCCATTTCTTACCCCAGTCCAATATGGATTAGAGGTCTTTTTCAATCTCGGCTGCGAGGTTAGCTTTGGCGCCTACACCAGATTTTTGTAGGAGGCGAGAGTAAACTGTGATGTCATCGGTGTACAAACCTATTTGGGCTCTTATGGAATCAGGGAGATCATTAATGTATATCAGGAAGAGTGTAGGACCTAAGATGGAGCCTTGGGGGACACCTGCTTTTGTAAGGTAGTTCTGAGAGGCATGTCCGTTTAATACCACCTTCATTGTGCGGTTAGAGAGGAATGACTGGATTAGTTCAAACAAATGTCCAGTTATACCATAGCTCCGCCGTTTACATAGAAGGCCAGCATGCCAAACTCTGTCGAACGCCTTAGATATATCCAATGCAACGGTTCGGGCTTCGCCATTCCTGTCGAGTGCCTGGTATATGTACTCAGTGATGGTCATTAGCATATCAGCAGTAGACCTTGTGAAGCGGAAACCATATTGCTTGTCTGAGAGGAGCCTGTGTGCTGTGAGATGCTGAACCACCTTGGTGTTGATAATGGCTTCGAACACTTTGTCAAAGATCGGAAGAAGGCTGATAGGGCGGTAATTTGCAGGGTCAGAGGGTTCTCCAGTGTTTTTAAATATAGGAACTACAGAGGAAGATTTCCAACAGGCAGGAAAGCAGGAAGCAGATAAGCAGAAGTTGTAGAGCTTAGAAAGGACAGAGGAGAGTTCAGGGGCACATTTCTTTAAGACTATGGTTGGGATTCCGTCACCACCGCTCGCTTTGTGAGGGTCAAGTTTTAAGATTATCTTAGAGACAAGCGAAGGTGTAATGTGGACATCATTCAGTTGTGCCTCGGTTCTAGGTGAGAAGTCGGGTGTAATAACTCCAGATGAGTCCAGACTCGAATTGTTCGAGAATCTGCAGGCAAAGCATTCAGCCTTATCTGCTGGGGAGGTGAGGACCTCAAATTTGTTGATTAGCGGGGGTATTGTGGACTTGCTCTTGTTAAGTACTCTTTTACAGAGCTGCCAGTAGTCTTTAGAGCCAAATTTAGAGCATGCTATGCATTGCTTCATTCTGGCAGCACACAACATCTTAGCTTTGTTAAGTATCCTTTTACACTTATTACGAGCTGAAGTGAAAAGGCGCCTGTTTTGGTCCGACGCGCAGTTACGATAGAGTTGGAAGAAATGATTCTGGTGGGCAATGGCAGCTGAGCAAGCAGGTGAGAACCATGGAGACGAATGAGATTTAAGCTGGAATTTCCTAGCAGGGATGAAGGCATCGATGCCAGCCTTAATCCAGGAGGAGACCTCAGATACACATTCTTCGATGGGAAGACTAAAGACGTTGTTCCAAGGGATGTCACAGAGGAAGTCTTGGAACAAATCCCAGTCTGCTCTTTGATAGCAGTAGGATATTCTACTTGTCTGGGTTTCATGGGTCGGGCGGGAGTGGAGTGAAATATTGATGGACACTACAGTGTGGTCAGAGTTTCCAAGTGGGCAGAGTTGTCTGGTAGTGCAAGAGTCTGGGATGGAAGTGAAGCAGAGGTCTAGAAGTGAGTCCCTTCCGTTAGGGTTGTCGAAGAAACGCATGGGGAAGTCCACTACTTGCGTAAGGGATTGGGTGATTAAAAAGTTCATGGTGTGGACACCAGCAGGGTCAGGGACAGCGTTCTTCAGCCACTTGATGTGGTGGGCGTTAAAGTCACCAAACACGAATACATGGGCAGAGGGATGGGAAGAAATGGCTTTGTCGATATTGTCAGAAATGATGTCAAGTAACGAACAGTCAGGGGAGGAAGGAGAACAGTAGAGAAAGAAGAGATAGCTAATTGAGCTGAGAAGTGAGAGGCGGAAGCACATGAAAGAATGATCTGGGGATTCAAAAGATGACACCCTAGCTAAGGGAAGGTGTTCGCTGACATAGACACCAAGCCCATGCATATGAACATTGGAGTCCTTCCTGAAGAGGGGAAGGTAGGTAGCCAGGAACGTAGAACTCAGATGAGGGGATAGAAGGGTTAAGATTAGTTTCACATAGGGCTAATATATCAGGTGAGTTATTATGGAGGAATGAATCTACACTGAGGAAGTTGGTACAGATGCCGCGTATGCTAGTGAAAGAGATGCAGACAGGTTTGAGTGTTTTCAAATGAGCTGGTTTAGTTTTGCTATTATGTTTGCTTTTTTCCATAGTGATTCAGTTAAGGAGAGGTCTTAGAATAGAATCAGTCGGTCAATCATTTGCAACTTGTGAAGGATGGAGACTGGCGCGGCCTACAACATAATGTGGCCTCGGGGTTGCCCACCAAATGTTCATGCAGGGACGCCCGATATGGCACTACAAGAACCCCGGTATTATTCAACTGTTGATCAGAGCAGCCTCTCAAGACACTACGCAAGTGTTCGGGCTCCTAATTACCAGTCAGAAGCAGCAAACAGTTAACTGCCAACCCGGTACCCTCAGAATGTAAAGACGTTGCCACCATACTCCGTAACTGCAAAGAGCTTCCAGCTGAACTAACACTAAGACTGGAGAAGAGGGATGAACCAGGAACCCCTTCCTAAACAAGAAACAAGGCGATCACCTCTAAACTCATTCAAAAGAAGCGGGTGGAGTGTGAGACCGGGCGATAGTAGGAACTATCTACTCCAATTAAAAAAAAAGAAAGAATAAAAAGTGACTGAGGTTTACAAAGTTTTAACTTAGTAATGTTTTTTTCATCTTCCCAGTCACTGTATTATTCTCTAAACATTTGTTTGTATCTTTTAGATTAAGCAGAAAAGGTAATTTCATCATCTGAATTGTATGTGAATTCAGATATGGCTTTTGTTACTGTGTCAAGAGTGAAAAAACTTGAAAAATTTTCTAATTTCACATTATGAGTTTTGATATTTTCATCATTCCTGTTATAACTCATATGAGTTTTGATTCCTTGTCACCACTGTTATATTCGCCTCTCTGTGTCTGGGCAAAGAGGAACCCAAGTGAGGCTTCATTGAAGGGTAGAGTCTTGCTTGGGTTCTTAAAACAAGAGCCCAACCCAGCCTTAAGCTGCATCTATGGGATATTTTTTTCCAAGCCTACAGGCTCAGATTCCCACATAAATTAACCTTGTGTCACACCTGCCTTAGTGGAAAAGTAGCAAATACCCTTGCTGCAACATCTGTTAGAAGTATTATTTGCCTGAAATCCAATGGGCTTTCTTGAATCACTTGAAGTTCTTTATTTAAGGTGACTGGCAAAGTTCATTTGTTTTTGTGCCACTGTGGGTGTATTATTTACTCTACAACAACTTGATAGATATTTAAATTGTTCTACTTGCTTGATTTTTGCATCTCCAATTTGTAATTTGCATATTGGACATTTCTTTTTTACTGAGAAATATGCATTCTATCTTCTTACATTTGATGTTTAGTCATTTCTTCTCATTTCCCTTTACTACCTTCCACAAGAGTTTTCCTTACTATATCTGCTGCCAACACTGTCATCTGCATGCATATCTAATGTTGTTTAGATTTTAATTAGTCCTGGTGAGAATTCTATTTCTCTCAAAATCACCTTGCTGTAAAGGTTGAATAAGTCCTATGAGATAACATATACTTGTATTACACACCTTTCTATTTTTGTATATATTCTGAATGCATTTTCTATTTATACAAAGATGATTTGTTCCTAGTATAAGTTCTGATTTATTCTAATATCTTTCTCAAATATATCAAACTTACCTAGAAGTTCCAATGGTTCTTTATGAAACACTTTTGCATAATCTACAAAACATATGTATACATTTTTTTGCATTTGTATTGCTCTTCTGATATCATTCTGAGCATAAATATTGCATACCTTGTTCCAATGTCTTTAATGAAACCACACTGTTCTTGTCCTATTTCCAGTGTAATTCTGCTATATATTCTGTTCATCAGAATTCAGATTATCCTTGATCACTTTCAGTAAACTTGCAATGTGTGAGTGTGATAAATAATTAGCAGGTATGATGAAATAAAAGCAGACTTTTTTTTTTGAATTCGTGATGACATCCTTTAACAGCTGCTGATTCAGGCAGTGTGAAACTATTAAGTGTTAAGGGGGAAAATGCTCTTAATTTCTGATGATGATAATTTTAGATGATTGATGAACAAATAACCATTTCTTTTGAAACTTACTTTCATAAATAATATTTAATATGAAAACATTCTCAGTGATATGGCTGCAATTGTGGCCAGACAAATTAAACAAGTTGCATTAGCAAATTAACTCGAGGTGATTTTTATAGAAAAATTGTGATGATGTCAGCCATATTTTTAATGCAGTTGGTTCAAAAAAATAAATCTTTTCAGATGTTAAGATGATGTAGGAAAATATACAAAATAAAATTAGAAAAACTGAATTGAAAAGTTAAAATAATTACATTAAAAATAAAATATTGATTTTAAGAAATAATTTGGTCATGAAGGTAAATGATCTCATCAAATCATCAAATGTTTCTTTTTTCTTAAATGATATTAACCATCGAGTAGAGCAATTAAGAAAAAACATTCACAAAAGTAATAAAACTGTTAAAAAATAATTTTGAATTTTTATATTTTCTTATTAGAAAAATAAATAAAATGTTTTAAAGATTTACTTAATAATTTCTTTTCATGAAAAAAAAATTCATTTAAATTGTAAAAAATTAAAATAGAAGAAATATTAGATAACTGCAAATATTTATGCTTGATCTGACAAACTTTTACAATAATTCAATAGTTACAGAAAGAAAAATAGTATTTTTTTTATGAATTCATTTTCCTTATGGAATACTTTTAGCATATAACCTATCACCTGTTTTTGTCTGTCTAGAGTAAATTCAGTAAATGCGGCCATTTTGAGCCAAATTTAAAGCAATGATTACTACCATCCAAGAAAAGAAATTTCAATATCAAGTATTTACTAATTGCATCATCAGATTTTTTAAGTCTATGTAAGTGCAAAAATACAAAATGAACAATAGCCTCTTCACAGCCTTAGGTTTATCCATTTTTACACAAAACTATTTACAGTGAAAGATCTAAAAGAGATTGCACATTCCCAGTGAGGAATTGATCCTTTGGTTTGCAGATAAAGTAGAAATACTATATACTGATGATAAGCATAGCTTAGAATGAACATTAGATCAATTAGCAGTTTTGAATAGGATCAACATTAACTATACTAATGCTTGGTTTAATCTTATTTAATATTGTTATCAACTTTAAAACACATGCATGCATATGTACACACACACACACTAATATATTGAAAGAATATTTAACAAGCTAATCTAGGATAATAGATGGAAAATGCTAATAAAGAAATAATTTTTACTGAATTGTATTTTGAAAAGACTTTTTAAGCTTATTAAAAAATAAAATAAACATTTCTTATATAAAGAGCATAGAAAAATATTAAACACAATGTAACAAATCTGCAGCTGAAATTATTTTAAATGTCAAAGCAGTAATGATTCAATTATGGCAGAAGATTTCATTAAATAAGGTATGGTAAGTATCAGGGGATGCTGAAAGATTCTTGGCCTAACTTACTTCCCAAAATCTGACCAAGTGTCCAAGCTGAAGATTTTTTTCAAAAATTCATTCTTGGCTGGATGGAGAACTTTTAACACTCCCTCATATAACAGCTATAGAAATCATCTTTAAAACACATTTTTTCCATCATTTAAAAGCTTGTTAAAAAATGCTAATATAAAAGGCTGTCAGCCCAAATGCATACAATCACACACACAAATGACTTAAAAATAAAATAAATAGATTTAATAACAATATACTAAAATATATTAAATATCTTACATAATTAATATAAAGTAATGATTTTAAAGTTTGTCTTACAGACCATTGCTTGTGTAATATTGTTGTTTCTTAGTCATTTTACCTCAAAGAAGGCAATCAAGCCCCTAAGACACAAGGGAGCCTAATGAGTATGAAAGAATAAGAGAAAAAGAAAAATATTAAGGAGAGAGGACTATGAAAGAAGATAACAATTGACATTGCATCTAAATTTAAAAAATCAAAGTTGACTGGAAAGGAGGAGGCTGGATGAATTCCACAAGAAAAAAGTGAAAGAAGCAACTGTTAGAATTTACAGCTAAATTTAGCCATTTCAACTGTAAAATGATGAGACTTAGCTGCCAATCTAGAATTGCCCTTAAATTTATAAAATCAAAGTACCAAAGAAAAAAGCTCATCAGAATAATTACTATGAAAAAAATATTGATATTTTCATGGCAATTGATCTGAACAGGCATAGGGAAGCTACATTACTAGAATCTGAAAATGAGTTAAGCCAAGATGCCAGGTCAAGACTAATAACATTGCAGGTATTCTTTGGGGATTTTATCAAGAATCTCTAAATGCATAGTAGAAGCATCAGACCAGGTGAAAAAGTAATGAACAATATGGATGAATAGTATACTTAGAAAGCTATGATAGATTTTGGTGAGAAAAATTATAGTGGACTAACTTTCCTAGCAGCAGGCCTTGCAGTTGCTTCAATATAATCTTTCTACTTCATGTCAGCAGAAAATATTAGCCTGAGAAGGTGCAATGAGTCACTCTCCCAGATGTTAGTATCAGACATGCTGAGAAAGGTCCTCTAAGATGATTAAAAGAGAGCAGTTTTGTTTTGAAAGTATTAAAAATTAGAAACCATTTCTTGCCCCTGTTAACAGATTGTAGGTCATTTTTCATCAGTTTCCAATTTAATCTTATTTAATGTAGATTTACCATTATGACGAATGTAAATTATTGTATCATCAACATAGATAAATAAACTGGATGTTCACTAATTGTTCCAATATTACGTGTAACGGATGACATTTACTGTTAGACTAACTGCTGAGAACAATCAAGAAAAACCAGGAGATAAATAGAGTACTGATGAGAGTCTAAAGAATAAAACCATTTAATGGCAAGGTATATTTAGCTTAAAAGTCATTTTCTAATAAAAAGAGAATACATATTCAGTTTCTTTTTGGAAACATGTTTTTTACACATTTTTAATCTCTAGGCCAGTAGACATTAACACTTAAAAGAAAAAACTGAAAATGTCTATTCAGATACATGTATCCACTAAAATATAACATTTTCAGCAATAAATATTTTCAGATTTAAAATATCTAATAACTGTTTAATATATGTCACTACTAGAGGATAAATCAATTTAATAAATGGGAAGTTCTATTTCAATAAAATCAAATAATTAAATTCAGTCTCAGGTGTTTTTTTAAAATGTGATAATACTGATCATGGACAAATACACTCCCGATTAAAAATTTTAAGACCACTTAAAAATCTTTAAAAATAAATTTTTATGGATAGATTTTAAACTCCTCCCACTTAAGGTTGCCCAATACTACAATCTAAAAGGTTATGGAAACAACAAGCTACATTCCAAACATTTTATTTAGAAATTTACATTTTTATAAAATGAGGCGATTTACACATGATCAAAATTATAAGACCAGAGACAAAAATTCTATGAAATTGTACAAAAAGTGTATGAAAAGTGTATGAAAATATTCAACAACCAAATTTAATAATGAGTTCTACCTTCACTGCTTTTGATGACTTCAAAAATTCTGTCGGGCATGCTAGAAATAAGCGTTTCCATTAAGGTGCGGGGGATGTTGCTCCAGCTTCTGAAGATGGCTTCACGAAGTTCATTTTTTGTTGAATATTGTTTGCCATTTCGATAAACATCTCTTGTCATCCATCCTCAAATATTTTCAATTGGGTTCAAGTCTGGTGAACATGCAGGATGTCCCAAGAGATGGACACCATTTTCTTGTAGAAAGGCCAAGGTCCATCTTGCAGCATGGATTGCAGCATTATCCTGTTGGAATAACCATCCATCCCCACACAAACGATGGCCCTCCATCATCAAAGATGTTTTTGTAGCATGCTAACATAACCAGCCACTGTCTGACGACCCTGCACCACCCCATACCATTAGGGACCCTCCACCACTATGATGTCTGGAGAAAATTTCAGGAGGCATGTTTTTGTTATGCCAATATCGTTGGAAGCCATCAGGACCATCTAGATTGAATTTGTTCTCTTCAGAAAACAGGACTTTCTTCCACTTCTCAATGTCCCATGTTTGGTATTTACGACCAAACTTTAAGCGTTCACCTTGTGACATGGAAGCAGCCGAGGAATTTGTTTACACTTTTTATTTACCATGCCTTTTTGTCGTAACAATCAGCTTCTGTGACTGCCTTAATTTGACTAGAAGAAAGTCCCACCTCTTTCATAACAACCCGTCTTATTCTCTTACTCAATGCAGGAAAAATTTTTGGGGGCCTACCAGAGGATTTTGCTTTTCCATAATTCTCACTGTTCTCAAAGTTGCAAATCACAGTTTTACTGCGATTTACCTTAGCTGCGATCGCCCGCTGTGATAAATCTTGCTTATGGAATTCTAGAATTCGAGAACGCACAACTTCGGTAAGTTTGCTTGCTTTAGGCATGGTAACACCTTTATGCAGTGATTGCTAATCTCTAACTGAACTAAAAACATTGGAATTACCATAGATCTAACAATTTATACCCCTGGTATTATAATTTTGATCATGTGTAAATCGCCTCATTTTATAAAAATGTAAATTTCTAAATAAAATGTTTGGAATGTAGCTTGTTGTTTCCATAACCTTTTAGATTGTAGTATTGGCAACCTTAAGTGGGAGAAGTTTAAAATCTATCCGTAAAAAAAATTTATTTTTAAAGAGTTTTAAGTGGTCTTAAATTTTTGATTGGGAGTGTAATTCTAGTTCTTTTAGCAATTCCTACATATTTTTCTATGACTACTTCTCATCAGTTGGCTGCAAAAAGAAAGTAAAAGTACAGAATAAATAGATTGCATATGATTTAACAGAAAAATTAGAAACTGCACTGTATGCACATCAGTTGTAACAAAAACAAATTCCCTCTGAAACATGTTTATGCTTATGTTAAAAAATAGAAAATTAGTGTCTTTATAATTAGTTTTAATAAATACTTAGATTAAAAGAATTATTTTGTTTAAAATTTTGTTTATAATATTTTCCTTTTACCCCCAACAAAATTTATTATTTTAAGTAGTACAATCATATCGTGTATTTGATCCTTATAGGTGACCACACTATTTTGAACTCCATGTTACCCACATGATAATTTATAGTGATTATGAAAGTTTCTTTTTGGTTTAAATATGTTTATATAAGAATAAGATATTTTGCTTTGATTATCTTGTTCTCATACAAAAAATACATTATCTAAATATAATCTTGATTATTCACAGGATTATAACAGATAAAAAATAGAAAACTCAAAAGGAATCAATGTTAACTCTCTAAATTTGTTTTTTGTCTCAATCTGCTATAGCCAATTATTAAACTCGCAATTCTTTGGATCAAGTCTCTGGATCTAACCAATGCTTTTATTCACTGGGCCTTATGTCCTTGAGCTACAGCAGAGGGGAACAAAAAAAACAGTTGAGTCAAAGGGAGATAACTGATACTGAGACATCTGAAAGAAACATAGCTCATGAACCTAAAGCAATCTTCTTTCTTCTTCTATGTGCTATGTTCTTTTAGGACATAGGCGATCATGGCTTTCCACGTCTCCCTATCTCTGATGGATTTTAGCATGCTTTCTCTTGTTACACTACACAACCCCCGTTCTGTCATCCACCTGCTCAGGACTTTCAAATATGTTATCCGCTGTTTTCCTCTGTCTCTTTTTCCCTCTATCTGGCCTGTTAGTATCAGGTTTTCCAAGCCCTCCTTCCTCATTGCATGTCCCAGGAACTTCAGTTGTCTCTTCCTGATGCTCACTATTAATTTTCTTTTCATTGCCATTCTTTCCAATACCTCATCATTGCTCACGTGCTTGGTCCATGATATCTGTAGCATCCTTCTGTAGAACCACATTTCAGCTGCTTCAAGTTTTTCCTTCATCTTCAACGTTCACTGCCATATTGAAGAACTGATATCACATAGCAATCTAGTACTCTCTTCTTTGTTTTTAGTGAGTTTCCTGTGTCTTAATATTTTACTCAATTTCTGGAATGCGTCCTCCGCCATGCCAATTCACCTTCGGATCTCTGTGTTGCACTTTCCATCTTCTGTTAGAACACTTCTCAGGTATCTGAGGTGTTACAACATCTCACAGCCCATAGACTCTTCTCTGACAAACAGTATGGCTTCCGCTTCACCAGGTCTACTGCTGATATGCTCATGACCATCAGTGAGTATATACACCAGGCCCTCGACAAAAACGGCGAAGCCCGAACTGTTGCCCTTGGTATCTCCAAAGCATTTGACAGAGTCTGGCATGCTGGCCTTCTATGCAAGCTGCAGGGCTATGGTATAACTGGACAATTGTTTGACCTAATCCAGCCCTTCCTTTCAAACCATACAATGAGGGTGGTATTGAACAGACAAGCCTCCCAATACTATCACATGAATGCGGGTGTCTCTCAAGGCTCTATTCTAGGTCCTACACTTTTCCTTATCTATATTAATGATCTCCTTGATGTAATAAGATCCAAAGTGGGCATATATGCTGATGACACTATGGTTTACTCTCGTCTCAATCAAAAATCTACCAAGGCTGAAAAAGCAAAACTCACTGCTGAGCTTGAAAAAGACCCCCAATCTGTGGTGGACTGGGAGAAGAAATGGCTCGTAAATTTTAATACTTCCAAAATGAAGCTGCTATCAAATAACCACCACAGACTCCTGCCCATTAACATGGATTAGGCTTCTCTCCCTGAAAGCAAAACACTGCACCTCCTCGGGTTAACTCTCACACCAGACCTCAAGTGGAATAACTATATAGAATCCATAGCTAAATCCGCTGTTAAGAAAGTTGATTCTCTGTGTAGGGTCAGGAAGTTTTTCCCATCCCAAACAATCCTGCACATATACAAGTTCACCATCCGTCCATGCATTGAGTATTGCTGCCATATCTGGTCCGGTGCTCCTGCTATCTACTTAATTGTCTTCGACTGAATCCAGCGGAGAATCTGTAATGTGATCGATCCTGACTTGGCAGCTAGGATACAGTCACTTTCTCACTGATGCAGTGTGGCTTCCATGTGTCTCTTCTACAAATATTTTCATGGCTTCTTCTCCAATGAACTTAGCTCACTGGTACCCCCTATATACAAATTTCCTTGAGCAACAAGATTAGCAACTAGGTCCTACCCTTTTACTGTGAAACCAATTATTGTAAATGCAAATTCTACTCCAGCAGTTTTTTTCTTGCACTTCTAGCCTGTGGAATTCCCTTCCGCATACTTGATTTTCGGACAGTTACAATCTTCAAGAATTTAAATGTAAAGTCAATAGTCATCTCCTGTCTCACTAACTTACATCTTCTCTCTCCTGCTTTTTCTTTGTCCGTCCCACTCGCATCAGTACTCTCTTCCCTCTCCTACTCTCTTCCTGACACCTCCTGCAACCTCTCACTCCTCATAACATTCCTCCTCATCCACCCCACTATCAGTAATCTCTTCCCTCTCCTACTCTCTTTTTGACACCCTCTGCAACCTCTCACTCCTCATAACATTCCTCCTATGTAACCCCCTGCACAACAGTGGCAGTAAAATGCCTTGCTTGGGGGCGACACGAATATAAAAAAAAAAAATTAAATTTTTGTACTTGCTTGATTCTAGTATCCCCCACCTTTATTTTGCATTTTGGGTTGCCCTTTTTGCTGATGACCATGTATTCAGTTTTCTTGAAGTTTATTTGTAGTCTATTCTTATCACCCTCTTCAGCTGCCTTCTGTAGGAAATCTTGTAGTTTCCTTTCTGTGTTTGCTATCAGCACTGTATCATCTGCATATCTTATGTTGTTCAAATTGTGGCCTCCAATGACAAATCCTGGCATAGCATCTAGGGTCCTCAAAATATTCTCACTGTACAAGTTGAACAGATCTGGTGAAAAGACACATTCTTGTCTTATACCCCTATCTATCTTTGTAAATCTACTGAATTTGTTACCTGTCCATATGCAGGCAGTTTGCTGCCAGTAGATATTCTTAATTACTCTGTCTCTCCCCAAAATGTCGAGGCAGCTGAGCATCTCCAATTCTTTGTGGCATATTTTGTCAAATGCCTTTGCATAATCAATAGAACATAGGTACAAGTCCTCCTTCATTTGTATTTCCCTTTCAGAGAACATCCTAATCATAAATATGGCATTCTTTGTTCCAGTGTCTTTGACGAACATGCACTGTTCCTGTCCTATCTCTGGACTGATTCTGTTTCTTGCTCTATTCATAGTTCAAAATTTCAGTCACCTGAATAAGGTCAGAGCCTAGAATGTCAGAAACATTGAAAATATGGCAACAAAGATGTTGACAACAATCCAAACAATGTGAATAGGATGAATAATTTTTTGTATATATTTATCATACATTAAATTTTTTTCCCAAAAACTTGAATATGAATAAAATAGAGATTAAAATTTTTTTTTTAAACACACAAAATGAATCTTTCAATAAATTATTTCTAAAGAATGGATTTTATTTTTAATCTGACATTATTCCTATTACATTTAAGCATTACATTTTAGTGAATACACATCTTCAAGAAAATATCTCATTAATTTTTTTGAAACAAGAAACAAAAAAAGCAGTAGAATTATAACTAAAAACCTGTGCATTTAAGATTTTTAAAAATGAGATACACCTTCTAGCAGTGTCCAAACCCTTGTAATGGGAGGGTACAAACTACTGTCTGAAGTGGTATGCTTTATGAAAGATAAAACTTTATCTGGAAATAGATACCCACAAAATAAGGAACTGAGCTATAATCAGAGGTAAGAAATATTTATTAATCACAGAATTTTTCTACAGGCTTCCATGTTTTCTCAAACTCTTCGATTATAATAGCATCTCAACTGTTATAAATCATTAAGTAATTATAATGAAAAAAGTCAAAATAGGTATATTCCTTTCTAACTATTGAATTTTGCTTTCTATAGTTAAATATACAAAATTATAGGAGAAAATCATTTTAATATCTTTACTAAAATATAGCAAAGTTTAAAGGTCAATTCATTATGGAGTGAAGAAGTTTAATCTTCTTTCATTTTGTATCCACAGTGAATAAAAATGTGTCTGATATATCTTGTTTTGCAAGAAGACAAGAATCAAATGTTCAAAATTAGGAAAAGTATTGGCACCACTAAGAGTTTTGGCAAAAGATTTGGCTAATTACAATAGGTCAATACTATTTGGGTACATGCCTTGGCTCATTCGAGAAGTGTTGGCATTTGTACTTATAATACAAATTGAAGCACAAAGAGGCAAATTCACAAATTATATAACCAAGGAGTTGTGATGCTTTGAATAAATATGGCTTTGCAGTAAATTAGCACCTATACAATTGGTTTTCTGGTACACCACAAACAAAATAAATATACTAAACATATACAGTGGAAAGAAATATTGTACCAATGGGAAATTCTATATGGTTATCTTTTTCTTTTCTTGTGAGTGAATGTGTGAGTATATATATATATATATATGGAAGTGTTAGGAAAATCTGTGCAAAATCACTATACAGAGAAAATTAGATTTGGAAAGTACCTGATGTTTTTATATATAATGTTTATAATGCATGTAGGTTTACAGAGAATTATTAAAATTATATAACTTATAAATTAAGAAATAAAAAGTTCTACAAGCAAGAAGTATGAGAGAAGAAACTCTTAGCATAGAACATATGGCTACATTTAGACAATTTAACTATAAAATGAAGAGACCTATCTACCAATCTATTACTGCTCTTAAATTTGTAAAGTAAAGGTGCCAAGGAAAACAATTGCCACAAAAATGTTCATAAGAAAGGCACAGGGAAGTTTCATTATGGCAGTGAGAAAGTGACTGAAGCCAAGATGCCAGATCAGGATTGATAACATTGTAGATTCTTCTTTGGATTTTGCCAATAATCTCTAAATACATATCAAAAGTTCCAAACCAGACATGATCATGATACTAAGTGTATGGATGAATAGTAAATTTATAAGATAGATTCTGGCAAGGAAAATGTCTATCATGATACAGTGAATCAACTTTTTTAGCAGCATACTTTGTAACTGACTCAATATAATCTTTCCATTTCATGTCAGTAGAAAGTGTTAGCCTGAGAAGGAGCAATGAATCATTCTCCTGGAGATTAAAAATCCCAAACCCATACTTTTACCAGAGAATCAGAAAGAGATAGAGGATTTGCAAACCAACTGACAAAATGTGAATCAAAGATGCAGAAATAGTAAAATCTATAGAGCTCAATGTAAAATTTGAAAAATATATAATAAATATGAACAATAACTTTTTACATTCACACCACAAAATATTCCATGATGGATTCTTTGTTAATCCCTCGCATCAGAAGATTATGTTTACCACATGAAAGTGTCAGTAGTGAAAAGGATTGGGGTGCATAAGTAAAGTTATATGTATTTCTAACTTAATGGATTTATTTTCAATCCAACATTTTTATTACTTCAAATGTTGCTGAGCATAAAGCACACTGGGTCAAATGGTGGTTCCCTCTACAAAGAATGTAGTTTTGATACCTGCTCTGAAACACATTTTTCTTTGCTAAAGATTTCTTGAAATTGCAGGCTAATAAGTTTATCACTGAGCAAATTTATTTCAAATACAAAGTATCTACTATAATAATAAGTATTAAAAATGTCGAATTATATATATATATATCCATTAATTCTTCACAAATTATTTTATGTTTTGGATATGAACCAAAGCAGATATGAAGCTTTCAAGAAAATAACCTGGGTGAAAAGGATGTGCTTCCTTAAAAACAGAAAATAGAACCTTACATCATTTTCCATAGTCAAGAATGGTTTAGAGTGGTCCTTCTTTCTTGATTGAAGCTTTCTTAACAGCACATTTTACTGACTTATGTCAATATTCAGTTTAGCTGCTTTAGGTATGAATAAAAAAACAAAACTGTATGAAAATGCATTGGGATTTTTGGGCATAAGTGGGGCAATAAATTAAATTACCTTATAAGATCTGATAACCAGACACCAAAAAGTGTTTTATCCATATTAGAGCCTGTTGAATTTTAAATCAGACCACTACAAGTAGTTGTGTATAGATATATGCACCAAGTGCACAATTTCATGTGCATATTATATATAAGAAATACCTACCTGACACTAAACCTTGATATTCCTGTATATTTTAAAAATAACGTAAACTGTATCAGCTTCTTTGCTAATTTATCCAGTGGACTGTATTTCATTTTGTAATAGTTTACAGAAGAACTAATCAAATATTTACAAGAATGACCAATGCTGAATAAACTATGTTTCATTCTATATTCAACTGTGAGTAATAACAGAATTATATAGCTGATCAGAGGTGAAAATATAAAAATAAAAAATATATGCTGGTAGCTTTGAGGAAAACAGAAATAACTAAAACAATCATTTACTCTCTATAATAGAATAATATGTAAATGTTCTCTTACAGTAATGTATTTTTTATAAGAGAATGACATAATTGCAGAAATGGGTATTTGTCTTTTTTTATATGAAGAATATTTGAAAGTAGATGGCTTCTAATAATCAATTTCTCTCTTTACTTTTGCACACACACACACACACACACACACACAGCGCAATGAAAATACTATGAATAACAACACAATGGTGTTAGATTCAATAACAAAACACCTGTCAGCATGCAGTGTAAGTATACAGACAGGGCTCAAAAAAAAAAAATTAAAAAAAAACAGATGCTATCAGTAAAAGCAAAAATATCTCTGAATAAAACCACAATTGTCAGTTTCATGCTGGGTAACCTTTAGATACATCATATTTATCTTGGGTAAGCTTTATTTTTTTCTTAAAATGCAAGCATGGAAGAACCCATTTTAATTCAGGAGTGGGTAGCATAAAAATTACTTATTCTTTGGTCTGCATTTAGAAAGTACTTCAGACCTTTTTTAAAAAGTCAGTTTTACTTTATATAGAGGTGGATTCTAAAATGCATAACTTTTTTTCAAAGCTATTCTCCAGGTTTTAGGTCCTGCTTTACATGTATATACTTTCCTTTTGAGATAGCCAAAATACATGGTATCCTCAGCATCTTTTTGAAGAACCACATTTCTGTTGCTTCCAGTTTCTTCATCTTTGAGGAGATTGTCCAGCACCCACTGCCATACAAGAGGACATCATTAACAGTTTAGTACTCATTTTCTTGTTTCTAGCAAAATTTTTCTATTTTTTAATACTCTGCTTAGTATTTGGAATGTACTTTAGCTATCTCAGTACACCTTCAGATTACATTCTACATTGCCTAATGTCTGTGATAATTTCTTGGACAAGGAGTTATTATTTACACTATTTACATACAGACTATTGTTCTCATCTTTGTTGTTACTACAATATTTTGGCTGTTGTGTTCTCTGGTCTTCATCTGGTAACATATAAGGAATTTCAAACTGAACCCATTATTTATTCTACAGAGGTAGTCTGTTCTCATTCTACAGTTTATGTCTAGGGATATCTACTATTTGTTCTTTTTAGTACAGATCAGTTTTTGCTTGCCTTTTTTGCCACCAAGTCCAAGTAGACACTGCCTAACCCAGAGACAATTACTACATTGTCTACTTATTGTAATAGCTTGACAACACAAGTTGCAATAAAAAGAAAGGGAAAATAAAAATGAAAATAAACACTTGTCAAAAATTAATATTTTATTTGCTTGTGTTTCTTTCAGTCCATTCTATAGATATCTCTTAATTAAATACTATGACCCTTCAAGGAGTAGGTAATTACAGTTTTCCCCAGAGTCATTTATTTTATTATCTGTGAATTGCCATGCCTTCTTGGAAAAGACAGTAGAAGGTTTACTCATTGACTTCACTATTTAATTTTTGTTTCCTTCTTTTAGCCAGGTTACCAAGGTTAAATTGCTATTTATCTCACAGCTGGGAGTGGAGAACAAATGAATTCACACTTTTCCCCCACAGTATTTGCATAAAAGTAAAAGCATTAACTGAAATTTGAACTCTGCTTGCCAATTCCATTTTCCACACCAATAAATGATATGCTTTATGCACAGGTACATTATCCTAATATTACCTTCTTTTAAGTGAGCCAACGTTTGATAAAAACATTTATTCATATTTACTATTTATTTATATTTCTTTCTGTAAATGCAAAAGGATTTTATTAGATCTTAATCAGATTTAAAAAAATGGTCAGATTTTAGGATTTGTTCCTGTAGAATGAATTGGTAAAAATGCTAACAAATATCAGATGTGAATAAATTTTCATATACAATGTTAAGCAAAGACATTTGAAAAAATGCAAGCAAGCAAAAAGCAAAAACTACTCAATGAAAAGTGTGCAATGATAGAAACACTGAAAAAGAATACATGCATAAAAAGATAAAAGAAATAGCAGGAGAGAAAATGGGCTCTTCAAAAGAATGCATCAAGTCTAAAAAGGGAACACTCATAATAGAAAAAAGAAAAGATATTACAAGAATGGAACGAATACATCGGAGAGCTTTTCCATAACAACAGGAAGCCTACAATACACAAAAATATGGAAGGACCTGTAGCATTCAAGTTGGAAGCAAGACTGGCACTGGCCAAAATGAACAGAAACAAAGCAGCAGGACCAGATGAGATTTTAATAAAAATGATATCAGCCTTAAACAATTTCAGGATTAATAAGGTCACCAATAAATGACAGTGATGAAATACTAAAAGACATCAGCAAATCTATCTTGCTTGCAACTTGAAAGAAGCCAGATGTAAATTAATATAAACTGTATTGGATATTAGCTCAAAGAGTTTCATGATAAAAGTTATCATTAAGATTCTGATAAACAGAGCTTATAACAGAATTAGACTAGAAATAAGGCAAAAACTGTGGATTTGTTTAAGATCTGAGAACAAGAAATGCTATCTTTATTATCAGAATGGTATTAGAAAGCAATATAAATGCAATAAAATCTATACCCATAATCTACATAAATGTAGTAGATAAGGTACAACACAAGCACCTATTTGAAATACTAGTATACCTTAGTTTATATGGAAAAGTTGTTCTTGCAATCTATAACATTTACAAGTTCACTAAATACAAAAACAAATTAAGTGGAGTAAAACAAGGAAGCATTTCATTTAACCCAGAAAGAGAACAAGACATACAAAGATTTATCATTGATAAGATATAAAGATGACACTTAGAAGAAAAACTGGAAACATCTTAGACAAGGTAAGTTTGAGTTTTGTTTAATGGCATATCAACCTCTGTGGGTTATTTAATGCCAAAAAAGGTAAGATTTTAAGGTATTTTTTAATGTTCACTTATAGTGAGAAAGTTGATATAATCAGATCTTAATGAAAAATTTATTTTTATTTTTTTAATTTTTTTTATTTTTAAAAACTGGAGATGTCTTCCAGTTTTGTATTCAAAAATGTATTGCTGGTAATAATTTTTTTCTTCAAAAATGTATTATGGCAAAAATTGTTTTTTCCCTTCAAAAATGTGCTATGGTAATAATTTTTTTCCTTCAAAAATGTATTGTTGACAGAATTTTTCCTTCAGAAATTTTTCCTATACTTTTCTATAAAAGTCTATATTTATGTATATATTTCTATAAAAGTATATTTTTTTACTTTCATAGTGATTTGATCCCAGTTTGAGGATCAACTATTTACCCATAGCTGGTACCCTAACAGGTGCTACCACTCTGGGTCAGGGTGGACCTGGGAACAACAGCAATTAAGAGGTGGTTCCATGCTCCTCACAACCTCTCAATCAAAGGCCTTGCTGCCAAATGCAGTTTACCATCATACTTAGGACCCTTAGACAAGGTAAGTAAAAAGAAAAGATTAACAATTAACTCCATGAAGACTGAATGCTTAATTGTCAGCAAAATAAATAGACTAAACTATTAGCAATGTATTGTAAGCATTAAAATCAAGTAGGTACAAAAATTTAACAATCTGGCTAGTGTAATAATAAATGATAGAAATCTGAAGATGCCTCTAGAAACTATACAAAATATTAAGAGAGAAAAATTTCCAAGAAGAGTGTTGAACTAATACCAAATTTCCTACATGGCACTAAGTTCAAAACACTTTCCTTTCAGACGAAGAAATTTTAAGCAAGAGAAAAGTGGTTCTACAGCAGGATGCTGAGGATGCCAAGAATATGTGAGGAAAGAGGAATTTTTAAGAAAAATAACAACTACAAAGAAACCTATTTACAATCAGAAAGAGATAGCTGAAACTTCTCAGACACATGAGAAAAAAAGCCTAGAGAATTAACACTCACAGAACATGTGAGAAGCAAAAGAAAGCAGCACGTATTCTATTTAATAAGATAGAGTGAAAGGATAGCAGAACAGAGACAAAGAGAAATAGAAAAAAGTGAAAGTTACTTGGAGCAATGAAAGACAAGAAGTAAGGGGCCATGATCACTCATGTATTGAAGGGACATTACACATAGTAGTAAGAAAGTATGATACTTCTTGGAATCTGCTCATAATGTGCTAACAAGTTCAAAACAAAAACATTAAAAAGCATATTACTTCTAAAAGTAAATTCTTCTCTCATATATATATATATATATATATATATATATATATGCACACACACACACACGCACACGCATGCATGATGGGGTCGGAGTGTATGAAAAGCATTGAAAAAGTAACAACTATACAAAGAATTGCAAGTAAGTGTACAGGTAATTACCCACTGATATAAGCCATCATGTTAGCAATTTAAAATATATCAAGAAACCAACTCTATGAATCTTGAGACATGTTTGTTGTGCATGCTGTTGTTACTTTTACTGCTATTAAAAACAAATGCAAAGATGCAAATTCACATGACACCAAGTTTTAGTCATTAGGGTTAGTAATTTTTGATAAATTTTTATCATTTTTGTGGTATGCTGTCAACAATATGCTCATTATTAAGTATCTTGAAAATAACCAATGTTCTTCATCATTCACTAGTAAGTTCATAATAATCAACATAGGAAATTCAGCCAAATATGCTTGCAGGAATGAGGGATAATGTCAGATGTCGAATCTCATAATAATTGTTAGAATTGAATATGTAAGAAAAGTAAATGGGATTTCATACAAAAAAGGAGCAAAATCAGCACCAGTTCATTTTCAAAATAAGGTTAAGTATTTATAATTTAAAAAAATTTGAAAAAGCTTGTTTAAAAGAAAAGAGTATTTACTTTCAAATGAACTGATTATCTAATAATCTGAATCATTTACATTAATTTCATTAAGACTAATATCTTCATCTTTGACAGATATTTGAAAAAGCCAGAAGGCTCAATAGCTCAAACATTGTGATATTATCACAATGTTTCAGTCCTTGCACCTTCTGGCTTTCTGCAGTTACATGTCAGTCTAAGTAATCTTCAGTGAATTTCAAATTGAACAAATTATCTAATATATTGTTGTAGATTATTCTTGTATCCAAGTTTAGAGACATCATTGTTTTTAGTATTGTTTGGTTATTGCTTGCACTGTTTCCGTTGAGTAAGTTTGTACTAACCAGCCCAGGTATTGAACTCACAGTTACCATATCACCAAATTAAAAAAAAAAAAAGATGCTTTGCCATAAAGATAGGTACCTTAGATTATCTTTCTTTCTATGGCTTCATTTGTTTTATAAGTCAAATGAAATAGGTGATCATTTCTTGCTATCATTCATAGAAAAGTTTCAGCTATCTGGGATACAAGAGCCATTTCTTCATAATGTTCTTGTTACAAATGAGTTTAAAATTAAAATGCAATGCCACTTCTGTATACAACGACATTGACTTGAGTGGCGATCCGATTCTTAACAATGGATTTTTATTCAGTTCTATATCAAGTTTGTACATGTAGTCTAATTGTTATTGGCACATAAAGTAGAACTAGCAAGCAGTGTTCAAGCTCCAACTTTTTTGACTTCACACTATTACCATTGAGAATAGCACTAATTTATCACAGCTGTGAGTTAAACAAGTGTAGACTGGGTTATCTAGCCTTGAATGACAGCCATTCTAAGATGACAACTCTGAATTCAAAGCTGTGGAAAAAGAAACAAGAAATTATTCTGCTATCTTTCCCAAGAATAATTAAAACAAATCACAGATGAAGAAGAGGATTTTGTGGAGAGTCATGGTCACCTACATCCCAAGGGAACATAAAAATAAAAACTTATACTTTGAAGTCATGGAAGTTGAGCTCCACCACAACATCACAGAAACATGGAATGATAGAGGATTATTTTGCTTGTTAAATGCTAAGTAACTTTTTAGGCAATAGTTCTTAAATCAGAAAGATCAAATCAGTTTTTCTCAACGAGAAAAAAGTTATGTATTTATAAGAGTTTGGTGATTTTATTACTCTCTAATTTACACTAAATTATATCAAACAACCATTTCGAGAATGGGCCAAAAACAAGTTGACAAAGAAACTGATCAGTGTTTTTCTTAGTAGTATAAAGTTAAAATGGCATCAGTACCCAAGGCTCATACTGAACCACTGCTTTGCTAGCAACAGCCACCAGTATGGCTCAAAGTTTATTTCAAGCTTTGCCCAAATTGTTTTACCCACAATGCACTCTCTTAATTTTCATTTTAATGAACTTTACATGCAAAATATTATGCAGATATCAATTAATTTTACCATTTGCATTGAATTAACACATCCTAGATGACTCACAGTATAGATATGAATTTGAATGTTGACTAACAAGTACATATATTATTAGCATATCTTCTAAAATAAACAAAAAGTCAACTGTAAATGGTTATGAATTGTTTTTTTTTGTTTTTTTTCTTCAATGTAAACAACCTCATTCCATAAAAATGCATAATAATGGCTTTCCAAATATTGTTTGGACATTTGAATCTTTTCTCCATGCTCTGAAGTTCAAAATAAGAGGGCAGGCCAGAAAATTCATTAAAAGTTCATTTGTTTTTGGAACAAAAATATACACAAAAGATTAGAATAGACAGAAAAGTTGAAAAAAGTGAAAAATAAAATAAAAATGTGGGGTCTGAAAAAACAGTGAGTAAGTTGAAAAAAAGAAAAATCTAAATAGTTTGGTAAGCCAAAGGTGAGAGTATATTTGCTGTTGTTAATTTGTTTCAGTCAATTCATTCTTCAGCCCTCATCAGGTGCATACCAAGAGGTAAAAAAGAAGACACACTTATCTCAAAGAATAGAGCATGCTAAATGTAATAACAGCAGCAATTATATGAAAAAGTGATTCAATTGTCAGAACAATATTATGTTAATGACTCTTCTTAGACTTACAGGCAATAATATTAGCTGCCATAAAGAACCTGTAAATGAAAGCGTAAACTTCAAAACTAATTCAAAAATATAGTCTTACAGCAACATGCACAGGCGCAGGAAATGACAATTTGCACCATTTGTTAAAAATGATATAATTCTTTTTGACACTTTAGCATAGTCAATGATGAGAAAAAAAATGATTTATCATTCTTCTGGAAATGCACACACAATGTTCAGTTTTGAAAACAGTAGTAGACAAAAGACTTTGCTCAATCCTTAAAGGACTACTTTATCAAGTTTAGCAGAGTGAAAACTTCTAGCAAAAGACATCATTGTAAGTATTAAGCTTAACGTATACTTTTTCACAAATTCATTTGAACATTTTCTTAAATAGAATGGACAAGAAATGTTTGTTAAGTCTTTTGGTAAGATTCCTCTGGAGTCAAATAAGTTGTTTGATGTCAGGTCAAAACTTGTAAGGGAACTTGCTAAAATTGTGTGTAATGTTTTGAATATTTTTTCTATCACTAGTTATTTTTGAGGATTAAAAAGATATAGTCAGAGAAGTATTTATGCTGCTAAAATTCAGCAGTTTGAAATGAACATGGGTTTATATACTAAAATGGTGAAGTAAATTTTAGGCTCACTTAAGTAGAATTATCTACAATTCAAAGGCATTTTAGCACAGTTTCAGTAATTGTATACTCAGCATGAAATCTGCATGGCAGCAAAGTAATTATTTATATTTTGTTTTTGGTCAGCTTGAAGCTTAATAATTTAAACTCTTAAATTATGTTATTTGAAATGATGATCTAAGATATATTTTGACTGATTTGTGTTAGTTCATTTATATCAGCAATTAGCAACTAGAACACACATTAATAGATCAGAAATAAAATTTCTTCATTTTTATACAATTTTATTCCTTTAACATTCAACATGCTTAACCCACAGTAAATATCGGCTCTCAATGTTCAACCCACCATAACCTTTCCCATGTATACTCTATATTAATATATGACATTATAACAGATAATGCAGAAGGTCATGAAAACAGTGAGACTTTCACTACAACCTGTGAGACTTTCAGAGCCAATATTTATGAGTTGTGCTTGAGAATATTGAATGCTAAAGGATTAAAACTAAAAAAAATTGAATACCATTTATATTTGACACCTTTGTAATAAATATATATATTTATCTATATATCTTAAATTACTTATACTATAACATCTACAAGAAATACAATTAATTTCTGAAAAATATAATATATGTATATTTTAACAACATAAACAGTTATTCATAATTGTTGATTAATCGCTATTAATCTTAACTTTGAGCTGCTGTACACTCTGTAATTGAAATTTAGGTAACTGATGAATTGTTATATGTTTTGTTATTCAACGCAAAGCCTTATATTGGTTGTTTTACACATGTTTCAGCTGTTGTATCCTCCAGTTTTCTTCAAGCGTCTGTTTTCATAGTTTCTTTCTTGGCATTGTAAAGTGAATTTTGTAATCCATCACTAAAGCAGCTGTAAATGCAGCAACCTAAATAAAGCAGGTCAGAAATAAGAGCATTTTGTCTTAAATCAAAAAGGTGTTCTGTTCCAAATTCTCAGGAATTTACTGAAGACACTGAACATGTGAGGGACGCCTATCAACTGAAACTGTAATACAAAGCAAATAACTTATGTGCTACTGAAAGCACCAGCAATTATGTCCCCTTCCTCAATAGGCTGTTGAGAGAAGACATTCTACTTACAGCAAGTGGCACTGACAATTTGCATATGAATGATACTAAGCAGTTAAAAGCCAATAGTCAGCATGGGTCTGGGACTGAGAGAGCTATATAACACCAGTTTTTTTTTAGTCAAAGAAGAGCACTCTCAATGTGCAGACAACCAAATAAGATAAACATGGGCTAATTTGGCTAATGACAGATGATAACTGGCACTAAATTCGACTTAAAATTCTCTAGTTTGACAGATCAGCATCTAGTCTTCCAGTGGTTGAATAAATGGAGAAACTGAAACTAGTCTGCAGACTATGTGAAGCAAAGTGCATGTGATCCTTTTGAGATATAGGTAGAGCCTTTGCAGTCTACCAGCAGCTGAATGACAAAACAAAATCCAACATTGATCAGATAAAGACTGCCTTAGTTACATCATTCACTACAGATTTGCTCATGGTGTACAAACAACTTATCAAACAACATTAGTAGTATGGCAAATCTGTGGATGTATACCTGACTAATTTAAGAAACTCACTTTCTTGTAGAGCAGGATGAGTGACCGTATGCTGGTCTGTGCATTTGTGCACAGGTTGCCAAGCAATATAAAGCAGACTTCTTTGTGTGTTATCTAGGATGGACATGCTGACTATTGACCAGCAGTTAGCCTGAGCCAGAATGATCATAAAAGACAAGGAAATGGAAGATATCATGGTTGCAGCAGCAGCCTGGTCCATGCAAAACATGAGAGGTAATGTCAGAAAGTGTTTTAGATGCAATGGCATTAGCCACATGTTGAAAGATTGTCTAAGTCAAGAAAATGGCAGGGAATGAGGGTGAGGACAGTGCACTAACATGCACTGTTACTGTTGTCATACTGTAAACCATATGTCTTGAAACTGTCTGAGAAAACAAAGAGATCCATCAATGCCAGTATCTTTTCTAGCCTGGTACTACCTGTGATTGAAGTTCAGGTGGATAGCAAAACTGTCACCACACTGGTTGGTACTGATTGTTTACTGTCTATAGCCAACAGAGACATATGTCAGTTATGGATGAAAGAGCCTGTATGTATAACAACTATAGATGAAGAGACCAGTGGGGGTCAGAGTTGTTGCTCTCTGGTTACAAGGTGGAAGTCCTGTCAAGATTGATGTATTGGTGGCTCAAGAGAAACCACTTGATTTTGACCTCCTGATCAAGATCAAGGCAATCAAAAAAAGAGGAATAGGAATCACTCCTTTGGGTGCAGTGAAGTTCTTCAAAAGAAAACCATTCTTCTGTGTGGCTTTCACTATAGAGGAACCAGACTTTGATGTGGAGTTTGATCAGAAAAATAATGCATGAACAGCATAATAGAAATATGCCTAAAATTAGGCATCTACAAAAGCAAGATAGCAGTGTATCCTGTGTCTAAACTGGCATATAAGGAATACTAGCATCATAGCCTGACATTGCCCATGCAACTCAGAACATTTTAGTAATAGGACTCGGTTATTTAAAAAAATAATTATATAAAAAATTGTTGTTTAAAAAGTGTTCAAAGATTCCATTAAAAATGTATTTTCTTTTGTTTTGCATAAACGTGATTAGAGGTTGTGTGTGACATTGTAAACAACATTGCATTTGATTTTGTTTCAAAATTACAGGAGAAAATATTTACATTTTTTGTTGACTAAATGAATTTGACATAAAAATAAAAATTATTTTGTTTTACTGAAATTAGAATTATAAAAACTATTACGCTCCCAGTTCAGAAATTTTTTAAGAGAATTTAAAAATGTAAAAATATAAAAACTATTTTGCTCTCAGTTCAGAAATCTTTAAAGAATATTTAAAAATGTAGACATTTAATTTTAGAGGAAAAAGTTACATTAATGCCACACAAATTACAGATAGTTGATTTCCTGCATTAAATATTTAGCAAAAAAAACTCATTTTTTTAATTTTATTTTCTGAAGTATGAAAAAAAAAGACTTAAATAATTAAATTAACCATTGGCACATTTGTTTTTACATATTTTGTTTTGTTTGAAAAAAAACCCTTTTTTTTTAACTATTTCTTTTGTTTCAAAATTACAGGGAAAAATATTCACATTTTTTTTATTGACCAAATGAATTTTTAAAATGTCAGAATAAAAATTAACTATAAAAGCTTAATTTTTTTTTTAATAATAAAATATTTTAGTCGCATTTGACACATGTGATTTGATTTGTGACGTAATTCAGCAATCATCTTAAATCTTAGATGTTTTATGGAGCAAATGTAAACAATCGGCTCCATTGGCCAAAAAGTGTGGAAAGGAAAATTGCTGAACTTAAAAGTCAAAAAGTATGTATCGACCTGACTTCCTTGTAGATATATGTCCCTAGAAAGTTTGAAGTTTTTGAGCTGAAAAAATGTAAGCATGCATAGCTTACAGTCACACACACTCATTGCTTTTTATATATATAGATAACCAGGAGTTAGAAATATGGTTCAATAATGAATGGTTATATCATTAGGAAGAGCGAGGATCTTCTAAGGATCTTGTTCCACTGCTAGCTGTTATCCAAGAGAGCAAGACAAAGGTATGCCCTGTAACAGATTACAGGGAGTTAAATGAGTACATAGACACATTAAGAGCAAATTCTGATGTCAGTGCAGACAAGTTAAAAGAATGATGACAACAGGCATGCAATGTATCCCTGTTAGAACATACCTACAGATTTACATATGCCAGTCACTGTCACCTTTCCAGACCCTGTTACTGAAAGCTTAGAGATACTTGTGTAACTAGGATTTCGTCTCAATGTGGCACATCTTATAATGAAAGAAATTATTAAGACTGTACTGTCACAGGATTACACAATCCAAGATGCCACATTGGCATACATAGATTATATCTTTGTCAACAAAAGTGTAGTTTCCATGGTGTGATTCAGAAAGCATATGTTGGACTTCAGACTGATCTGCAAGGACCCTATAAGAAACAATGATGCGAAAATGCTTGGTTGACAAGCATAAAGAAACATTGGAAACAAGCATACAAATTCCCAGAGACTTCAACTGTTATCACATATAATACATTCTTTCTCTCTGCAGAAAGGTCTTAGGCCACCTTCCAGTATATGGTTTGCTTAAGGTAGCAGTGACATTCTTGAAGCAATGGGCCACTGCAGTAACCAAAGTGTGAAATGACAAAACTTGTGATGTCCCCCTGAAGTGCATGGCCCATGAGATGATGACAATAATATGTTAAAAATACCCTGCAAGTGAGTAGCCAGGAAATGACAGTGTGTGTAAATGCATGTTTTCTGGCTGCTGATGTGGCATTGGAAGTGAATGTAAACATTTGGAAGAACACATACTGGCTTTGTTACAACTGTGATGTTCAACATATCAACCTGGCTGAGCTCAATGCAAGCCTGACTCTACAATGGAAGGTGAAAGTGTTGCATCTGGTCACTGATTCTGCATGTATTTACTGCTGGATAAATGACACCGTGACTGAAAAGGCAAACCTGAAAACAAAGGCAGCATGTGAAATGCATATGCAGATACAATTTTGGACTTCAAGCACTAACTGCAGAGTTTAGCCTCACCTTGGATGTAAGGCTGACTAACTCCAACCAAAATACAGCTGACAGAAGTGGTTAGATTTGTTGAAGAAGGACATTGAACCTAGCCTCTCAGCATATGGTGCAGCCATGGGAGTACTGGGTTCATGCAAAATAATGGAAATACTTCAGCATAACAGTCACCCTGGTGTCAATCTCTTCATACCTAGTATAGCTGTCAAAATGATGGTTCAGAGGTTTTTGAATGCCAGTGCACAGATCTGGCACTGGTGCACTGGCAGAATGGAAGATTAGAGGTTTGCAGCACATGGTCTAGGCTGGGTATATATATTATGCATTATGGCTGTAGTCATTAACTAATCTTGATTGTGGGTCAACACAGTTCTCAATAGCTTGAAAAGATTCTGAAAGCATTATTCAACAGTTGGAAGCAATATTTTCTGGTAGAGGTCCAACATATAAAATATCCACAAAAAATGAGACCAGCAGGTCATTTAAATATTTTATAGAAGAATAGGAATGTCCAGCTGCATTTTTGGTGTGTTCATGTACTGTAAGAAAAGCAGAATAATAGAAAGGTGACAAAGGAGCATAAAGTTGATTGTGGTACAGAAGCAGTCCCCCATACAAGAAGTGATTTACTAGTATAATGGAATGCTGACAGATGACATATCAAAGCCAACTGCACCAGATGGTGCAATTCATATTTATGTGGTTAGGCTCAAGGGCATTGATGCTGTACCTGCACTAACAGCATTGACAGAGCACAAGGCAAAGTTGAAGACATGGTGTGGGTGATACCATCTCAGAACCAATGTACCTCCAACTTTACAATTAGGGAAGGTCATTGGAATCATCAGTTCAAAATCTCTCCTAATTGATGGAATGTTGCATCATGTTAAATGAAGAACATAAGACCAATGCTCTGCTGTAAAAGACACTGATGACTCAATCAGTCCCAAGCAGCTCCTTGACCAGATGTTCAACGTGCCTCCTACTGCAGTGAAGATAGATAATGTCAGTGAGGTTGAGGCACCTCCTCCATATGGTGACAACACTGAGTATGAAGTACTTCGTCAGTACTTTGCCTGCATGGTAAAAGCAATAAGGATGAATTACCTCCCCTGCAATATTGGTGCTGTGATCAGAAGATCAGTGAAGAGTGTAACTGAGAATCAGGTCAACCCGATATGAGACTCAGAGTTGGTTGTGTGTGGGGCTGGAGACACCAGGAGTTACATGCTCTTCCACAATGGATTGTTGAGAGAAGACATTCTACTTACAGGAGGTGGGGCTGACAATTTGCATATGAACGATACTGGGCAGGTATTTCCAATAGTCACTGTGGATCTGAGACTGGGAGAGTTATATAACACTTTCTTTTCTTAGTCACAAAAGAGCACTCTCAATGTGCGGATGACCAAACAAGATGAATTTAGTAATTGAGAGATAGTACAGTCTAACCTAATAGTCAATTTTAAATATATTAGAATTTTATTTATTTTGTTTAAAGAAACTACACATTATATACATTATTATTTCATTATTTTTTAATGTTTTGATTGCAATTTTGATTACAATATTTTAAAATAATATCTATGTAGAAATAATGTTAAAGAAAAATGTAAGACGTCAGTTTGTAAATTATCTGAAATGAAACATCTTAAAGTTCTTATTTAATGAAAACATAACTGACAATAATTATTAACTGAAAATTAGCATAAAGGTAATATTTAATTTTTAATACTAAAATTCCCTTAATACAAGTCTTGAGAACCACTCAAGATAAATAAATAATAAAATGTTTCTTATGAATTAAGTAAATGATGTGAATTCAAAAAGTCATGGTAGGAAGTCAGAATTATGAGGATAAGGAGGCTAAAAAACAATTAACCATTGACTTGAAGAGGTTGAGATTATAGCATACAGGATAATATCCATGTAGAAGTTCATTCCACAAAGTAGCAGTTCTTGGGAAAAAGTTAAGTAAAAGTTTGTTCTTGTTCATATAATTGGGATATGTAGAAAATGAGAGTGAATTGACTTTGTGGAAGTAACATACCATGTCCTCGTAATAAAGGTCTGAATTAGTAGAACTAAAGGGTAAAGCTCATCTGAACATTTGTTATAGAAATAGTGATAGAGTAGTAACACAGTGGAGAATAAGTCTTCCAGCACAAAATTATGTAAATGATTTTAAACTCTATCAAGGCAAGCAACGGAAAATGCTAAAAAATTGTACTTAGGATACAAAATTGAAAGCATTTTTCAGATAATGATATTAGTAAAAAGGAGAGTTTTGTAAATTTGATTCAAATACAAATTATTAAAGGTACAGCTTTTACTATATAAGAACCTGCATCTTGCTTCAAAATGAATTAAGGTTTGAGTACTAAATGATGAACTGTTGGAGACAACTTTCTTGTAAATAATATTTGATCTGCTATAAAGTACTTTTTGTCTCCCCATTTTCTACCCCTTTGTGGGTATTTTTACAATTTTTTTTATATTTTACATATATATATATATATATATATATATATATATATATATATAATGTATACACACACACACAAGCATGTGTTATAAAATATGTGTTTATCTGATTCCAGATTTGTTTATCTGATTCCAGATATTATAAAATATGTGTTTATCTGATTCTAGATTTATATATAGATTAGTATGGGCTGCATTCCAGGAACCACAAAACTAGAAGAGTCCCTGATAAAACTAAAAATAAAAATGATATAAGAACAGAGCAGATTTGTTTATTTTCAGATTTAATGGGGCTTCTTTTAATTTGAAACAATATCGAGTATTGGGCCTTTTTAGTTGTAATGGGTTTTTAAATTCAAAGGGAGTGCATTTAGATTTTGATGCATTTTTTATAAACATGTAGATTTTTCAAGTAGCTTTTTTTAGCTTTGCATATTTTTGTGTACTTTGCTCAATTTTTGCTCAGTTCATTGAGCATGTAATAAGTGCAAAATTGGTCAGTATTATACAAATTAGTCTCTTTTTTATTGACATGTTGGGGGCGGTGAACATACATAATAAAGAGACCCTCAAATTCTATTTGCCTAGGGAACTCACTCTTAAGTTTTAAATCTGGTCATTGTTAATATCAGAACATACTTAGGGACTACTACTCATTGAAACTCTTCCACCTCCACCCCCACTTCTGAACTGTACAATTTGAGTTTCATATGATGCAACAACTTCAGTGTTCCAAGGTTTATAGAAAAGCCTCAAACACTCAGAACAGACACAGTTGCCATCTTTTGGGACTTCTCCCTTTCCCCTGGCATGTATTCATGAAATTGTGATAATCTTATGTTTTCACTTCAATTTCATTGCATTTTTAGATAGAGATAATCTAATCTACAGACAGAAAATGTATGATTGTAAACTTAATTCTTTCAATGCCAACCATTATAAATCTTTCTTTGATAATTTTGTCAGTGTTAAATGCCCTATGACGGACTAAAGATATATAAGCTAAGACTTCATCTTAAATTTGAAGGGTGCATAAAAACTAGACCATTTTGGATATTAAATTCATTAGACAACTATTGTAGGGCATATATTTAATATTAAAATCTGTACTTCTTTGTAAGTTAATTGCTAACAAGCTACTCTATTAATCATGTTCAATCCTATGATGTAACTAGATGAATATACCTATAATGACAACTTTATTTCATGCCACACAGCCACTGTTATTCAGGAAAATGGAAGAGCTAGATGTTATCAGGTAACTGTCTTTATTTTTTTGCATTTTCTTTTTGTTGTTAGAACAATTCTACTTAATTGAATTCCTTAATTTGATCAAAATTACTGCTATTATTTGTGATATATGATAAAGAATTTTTCTAATAACAGGTGATGTTTAGATTTATTATCATCATTGTTAATTTAGTGTTTCCAGTCAGAATTTATTTTTCCAAAGTCAACCATTTGTGCAAAAACTCTGGATATGCACCCAAGTTGGTATATTTCATAACTTTTTTCTCTTCTGTGTGTTTAACTTAAAAAAATAAACCTTTGAATAAAATTTTTGCCAGTAATCAATATTTAAGTAATATCAGAGTTTGTTAATATTTTTATTTTTTTAATACAAGGCTTGACAGTCACTCAAGTTAGGTTATTGAAGGCTGGAAAGTGAGTATTAAGCATCTCCATCTCAGATACTCCATTTTTTGTTTTATCTGACTCTTGTAAGATAAAGCATGATAGGAGGCAAGTACTTTCTTTGAGCAACCCAACTATTTTCCCTACATTTTTGGCACATTATTCTATTTGATGTAATGCCTTCATTGTTGGTTATTATAATAATATTTCAAACATTTTACCCTTCAACCTTCTTTAAGTAACTTTTGTATTCAGTAACCATTTTGAATTTTGAACCAGAACTTTCACAACAGTAGAGTATTCTCTTTCCTTTTTTTCATGTTTGGGAATATTACATCAGATTGTATGAACAGCAGGATGAGAATTATCTTTCCTCATCTATAAACTAAATAAAGAGTTTTGAAGTAAAAAATAAAACAAACTGTTACAAATTCACAGAGTGGTATGTCCAAATAATTGCAAATCCACTCTCCCAGCAGTTGGGTTATTTACACCCTTCTTGTCCACTGCCACTGACTTTATATGCGTTTGAAGGCAGGTACACTAATTTGTAGGTAGCACATCTGGGTTATTCCATCAACCGTTTTCTGTTATAAATGATAACATGAGTGTGTCCTGTTTTTTTTTTTTTTTTGTATCACTGAGCTAATGGCATTAACAGGCATACGCACTCTCCACATTTTTTAAGTTAAGTAGATTTCTTCTACACAGGTTAAAATTTCCAATTTACTAAGTATGAAAAACACCTGAAGAAGGCTGGGATTACAATGATAAACATGTGACTATAGGAATGAAGATGTAAGTTTGAACATTTTAAGCATATAATAATGATAATTTCTCATTTGAGGAATTCAAACAAATTAAGAGATTTTTCACAAGAAATATCTGATCATGTTTTTGAAAATAAAAAATGAATATGAAACTTTTCATAATGCATGTCAAAATTTTTTAATTTAAAACTGATCAATAATTTTTTTCTGTATAATTAGATATATGATTTAGTTTATTTTCTACTGCAGAAATGTTTCTAGAAATTATCAAAAATCTTAATATAGAGATTCTTATAACTGTTTTGTAAAAGTAACAGGTAGATTTCAGAAGTGTCTTCACTTTATTTAAAAGAAAAAAAATTAATCTTCAAGAGCCAGATTTTAGACATTTAATACAATTAATTTGTAAAAGGCAATATGAAATGACTTTTTTTAGTGTATATAGTGGATGAAAATTGAAAATTTATAAAGGATTTTTATTTGTTCCATATGGAGTGGGAGACGGATTCTACAGAAGTTAACTGAGTATACATGATTCAGTTATTCTGTTTAGAAATGACTGAACAAATTTTCTAAATTATAAAAGATATCTCCCATAAGAAAAGGTGGACTAGATATTTGAAATGTTCTAGACTAGAGCTATATAACAATGCATGTTCAAATACAAGCTCTCATAGAAGCAACAACTCAGTTGAGATGGTGTAACAAAATAGGTGATGAATGTTTTATTCTCAGTCTTGACAGAGATAGATGTGTGTGTATTTAATCAGTTGATATTGTGGCATGAATTAAACTGTGTCCAGACTGGAAAGATATTGCTGGATCTATTAAAATAGTACTGAAATATAAAAAAAACATGTTAACTGTTTTTTTCTTAGCTACATATGGAAACAGTTTATAATTAATAATTTTCTATATGATGTTGCTCAAAAAAACAAATGTTTCATTTAAACATTTAATGAAAATTAAAACTGTATAAGTAACTAAGTCAATATTTGTCTACACATCTGAGATGAGGTAGTATTTATACTATTTACATTATTGAGACTATTGTCCTCATCTTTACTGCCATATTTATGTTTTGGCTGTTGTACACTCCGGCCTTCTCCAGGTGCCAGGAATTGACCCACTGATAGGAAAAATTACCATCATATTCAAAACATCACCATTTCATGAAACTCATCAAAAATGCTCTCTTCCAATACAACCAGATGATGAGCCTAGATGTGGTGAGTTTGGTTACCACAGTGGGGGCATTATCAGTAGTCAGGGGCAGACTGGCCTCAGACTCATCCCTAGGAGAATGTACCAGTATTCCACTAGATAACCTGATGAAGATGCTAACTTTCTGCACATAAGCAACACACTTTGGAATGGGATCAGACACATATTGACAGAATGAAGACTTAGCAATGGGATTGCCATTATCACCATCACTTGCTAACATATACATGGAATACTTTGAAGTGATGGCATTAGAATACACAGCTCAAAAGCCAATTCTGTGGCTGAGATACCTTCATACTCTGGCCACCCTAGGAAGAGGTCCAGATGCTACTGGACGATGTGAACTCAATAAAATCATCAACATAGTTCCCTATGGAAAAAGAGAATGACAACAAACTCGCATTACTGGATGTACTAGTATCTTAAATGGAGAGGAGGTTCAAAACATCCATATACCCCAAGCCAACATTCACCAAACAATACCTCATGTTCAACTTCCACCACTCATACAATGTAAAGAAAGGGATTATCCAGTGACTGCAAAAGTCATAAGTGGTGACCCAGAGACATACGAATAGGAAATGAATGGTCTGTATAAGCAGTATCCTACACTGTAACAATTATCCAGAGCACATGACAACAGCTCCAACAAATATGGAATGGAGGATGCATGAGAATAATAACTTTTAGAAAACAGCCTCGGTCTGTCTACCCTATGTGAAAGGGTTATTGGGGAAACTACAAAGGATATGTGGTCCATATAACATCAGGAAAATCTTTGGAATTGGTTCTTTGCAGGTACTTTTCCCAAGTAAGACCCTTAATAGAGGAGAACATGACTAAGGACTGTGTCTTTACCATTCCATGTAGCTGTGAAAAAACATATGAAGAAGAAATGGGTTACCCCCTTAAGTTAAGGCTACAAGAATATCACAAGGCTGTGAAATGACGGGAGAGAGAAAAATCAGGTGTAGTGGAGGGAGAAAGAGGATCATCGCCTCCTATGTCCTATGAAATGAAGTTGAAATAATAGATTGAGAACAGCACTGGAAACTATATAAACTTAAGGAATTAGCACATATGCTAAGCTACAAAAATCTATGAAGCTGACCAAGCATAGAAATGAATACAATATGTGAACCAGTAATATGGAGTGCTAGAGTAAATCATTAGCATCAAAGACTGCAATATGAACTCTGGTAAAAAACATTGTTACTGAGACATTAGGTTTATAAGTCCCAGAAATTCATATGCTGATGTCCTCAAGTAGATATAAACATTGTTCCAGTGACTTGACCCAAAGAGTTGTTAGTTCAGTACCAAGCAAATAACTTAAAAGAGAAGGGAGATAACTAAATGGTTATCAGAAGTGGCATCACACATGGAATGAGAATGATATACCCCAGTGATTGTAATAAAGGGTTTGGTTCAAAATTACTAGCACCTGAAGAAGGCCAGAGTGTACAATGGTCCAAATATCATAAACATGGCAGTAAAGATAAGGAAAATAGTCCAAATAATATAAATAGTGTGACTAAGTTAAATAAAACATACACCTCAAACCACACTAATTAATAGCTTGGTATTGAAATTTAAGATTTGTTTTCTGTGAATTGATTTTGATAAATTTTTCCAGATGGTTTGCACAATATAGCAACACCATTGTTAGGTCTTTATTATTCTGTGTAATGTCATTGACTTTTTATTTCAGGATCAACATTTTGGGTGAACTATGCTAAAATGCCCCAACAATGAAGAAAAGTCTGTCACCATCAAGAAAGGCACTTCTCTTCATATCATTGCAGAAATGTTAGATCATTATGTGGATACAAACAATTCCTAAGGAAGCCTTTGCCAAGGAAGAAATTTTCTAATTGTGGAACATCAAAGACTGTAACAGTTACAGGAATTTGAGACTTTAATGATTTCAGAAGTGCATGATGTTAGACACGAGTTGTGTTCTGTTCACTGTGAACAGTAGTGACTCTTAGTAGACCTGCCATTTGATCAAATGGTTAGGTTTATTCCAGAGATGATCATCACAAACATTTACGACATCAACAACAGAGTGGAGGAGTCATGTTGTGTGCTGGTATCATTAAGAACAGACTTGTTGGTTCAGTCAAGGTGTCTGAAGGGGTTAAAGTGACCTCAGTCAATTACTGCAATGTCCTGAAGGTCTTGGATCCCTGGCTAGATGACATAACACTGTCACTTTTAAAGACTAGTGTTCATTCATGACAACACTCTTTCCCTCTCTCTACCAGGGTCACCCAAACATTCCTCAGCTTTTACAATATACAAAGTGAAAGGTTGAAAGTCATTGGATCACAGTGTATCCAAAATCTTTGTCCATCATTAAACAAGATGTTTATAATGATAGACATCAATTTATGTCAAAAGATATCTTATGGGCTACCATCAAAGTTGCAACGAAGACAGTTCAACTTGCTACTAGAAAAAAATTGATAACAGATTCCATAACTTATAGAGTTTTTGAAGTTATCTATGGAAATGGTGCTCATTTAGTCATTTCATTTTGTCAATGAATCTTATTATTGTTTTCTGTTAAATATATATTCAAGGTATGCTTAATATGCACCATTATTCTTCATTTTCACCAAAAAATGTCTAGATGGGCAAATTTCATTCAAAATCTCTTAGCATGGTTCACCCAAAAACTGTCAAATCTGAAATAAAAATAAAGGATGTTACAGAGACAACCAAACAATGGTGTTAGCATATTGTGCAAACCAGCTGGGAAAAGTTTTATCAAAATTAATTCACAGAAAACTGAGAAATGTTAAATTTTACTACGAAGCTATTAGCATGGTTTAGGGTGTATCTCTCTTTCTCTCTTACACACAGGTTAATTTCTATTTGAATCACAAACAGTAGTATGCAAAAGTTTGATGATGCCCAGAGCTAACTTCTTGATTGTATGCCCCTAAAACTCATGTCTATAGGACCTAGTACTAAGAAATGTGAGAACACTAGCTATTTTAAATATGTAAAAACAGTTGGAAGATGACTTCATTCAAATTAAACATAAACTAAATTTTTATTTCACTCTTTGATTAGGCAACCTTCTGATATGAATGCCCAGGGGCACTGCACCATCCACCCCCATTTTTCTTTCTACTGATAATAATCTTTTTACAGGGCAACAAAGATAATGTAATCCAGGTTATCTTTTTGCAAAATATAGCACTTCATATATATTTAGATATCAAAAGAGGTTTATCATGAAAATAAAAAATGATTTTAACTTTCACCATCACCAGTCCCATGACTGTGTGGTCACAGGGTCACTGCACAGCTGAGTACTTGGCTAATTCCCTCAATATATCTGGGTTTAGTATGTCTTGAGCAAGTAAGCTTGGCAGAGACAACCCCTCTCCAGGTTAAACTACAGACAATGCCTTCTAAACTGAAGACTCAACTTAGTCATGGACATATGGCCATTGATTCAATTGCAGCAAGCTTCTTCCCTAGCTCTTGACTTCAGTCTAGGAAAACCAGTGATGCAATGTTATTTTTAGTTTTCAAAATCTATTGAAAATTTCTTTAGCATTTCATAAAACACAATGTGACTTTACATATTTACTGGGTAAACAACTTGATCACTACTTAATTGTGAGTTGTTCTGTTGCTGTGATAAAAAGTGGCATTACCCAATAGTGATAAGTAAATATATTTCACATTGCCATAACACAATATCTCATTTTTAAATAATGAGAACAGGGTGCTAGTATATTTCTGTTTTGTGTCAATTTTCTTTAGATAGTTTTACTATTAATGATTTTAAAAAAGACAGAATTCATGCAACAATAGAGTTTTCAAGATTAAAATCCCAGATTACTCATACAAAAAGTGTAACCAATGCAATTACAAAATTACTTAACATCATTTTATTTTTTGTTAGTCTGGGTAAACTAGTTACACAAGTATCAGTATAGTATTAATGCAAGATTGACCGATTGAATGAGTTTTTATAGGAAAAGAACTTTTATCTATCTTCACTAAGTTAAATAATGCAACATAATACCTATAAATCAATGCTTTATGGAATATTGACTTCTGCTGAATCTCTTGAGGCTTTGGTCAAATATTCCAGGAAAAAACTATCATCCAAATAATTCATCAAGAGTCTGCCATTACTCTAACCCTGTGACCATGAATCAGTGGAAGCAAAAGAAAAAAATGGGACATTCTGTTCAATCCTTGTTTCATCTGATGAGAGAATAATTACAAGAAAAATCAAATGAAATAACCAAAAGTTTAAGTAAAAGATTGAATGACAATCAGTGAGAACAGAGGTTAGAAAATGGTTTGCAATAACATCAACAATAGAAATAATTCATGAAGAAATTAAATAACTGTCAGACTTTCATACTTCTTTCTTATTGTTCCTACATTTGATTTGATGTTTGGTGTATATTAAGTGACAGACGATGTGTGCCAAAAGCAATTACAAACAACTATGGTCTCTCACATTAAATTCAGTCTATGTAAAATATTGCTTTGACTTAATTCTTAACTCTAATACCTTAAATTCTACATTTTGTTTCCAGGTTTTTTAAACAAACAATAAATTAAATTTGTATGTGGCTAAATAATGGACATAATCAGATATGTTCCAAGCTTTTCTGAAGTATAACATTGGATACTATTAATTTTTCAATATACTTTTATTGTTTCAGACTGTTCTCATCTTTGTTCATAAAGACATTATAATAGACACGTTTCAGCCAAGTACCCACTGGCCATCATTAGGTGACCATTGTTTTGGTTGGTATGGGATGCCTGTTATGTTATTTTGTCCTGTGATACCAATTATTGTTTGGTTGTGTCTGCTGAACCAGATTTTTTTCTATCACAAATATTAACAGATCTGCTGATAGTGAGTTTTGATAGAATAAACTTGTCAGCAGGGTAGGAAGTATCACTTTTTTAATCATTTCACCCCAAGCAAGGCAATAAAAACACTAGGGTGCAAGGAGTAGCTGAATATTAGAGAATATGAGAAAAACTACTGTTAAGGAGAAAAGAAAATAAAAGAACAAGAATTAAGATAGATGATAACAATTGACATTGCATTTAAATTTTTAAAGATCAAACTTAACTAGGAAGCAAGGAACCAGAAGATAGCTCCACAAGTGAGAAGTGTGATAAAAGAAGCTGTTAGCATAAAACTTATAGTTACATCTAGTCATATCAACTGTAATATGATGAGACTTTGCTGCTAATTTAGTACTGTGCATAAATTCATCATGAAGATATTTATAGAAAAGGCACAGAAAAACTTGTTACTGCACTGGAAAAGAGACTGAAGCTAAGATACTACGTCAAGACTAATAACATTGTAAATTCTTCTTTGGATTTTATAAAGAATCTCTAGATATATAGCAGGAGCACTAGACCAGATGTATAGCAATCTGGCAACCTAAAGCAAGTGTGTCTAAGAAAAAAAATGGGACAAACTGTTTAATCATGTGACTGTTCCAAAAAAATGCATAAAAATAATTGTTAAGTATTAGATAGTCACACATGAATTAACACACTTTGAAATAGGCACCATGTTGAGGAATGACTGTTCTCCAGCTAACCTTTATAAAAATTCACATCCTTTAATGTGATAAACAGTTCAAATGTTTCAATGACCTTTTCATAATTGGATAATTTCTTATATAGAAAAAGCTCAAAATGTTTAAGTGGTGATCAAAGGGAAAGATATCATGTAAATATGGAAAATGAGACAAAATTTCATAATTCAGGCAATGCAGCTTTTGGACAGATGATTAGAAAGGTTCTGCACTGTTGTGCAGTAAAATTGGGCCATCTCTATTCACAAATCTAAGATGTTTCTCATTCAGTTTTTCATGCATACACTCAATTTCTCCACAATATGAGGTTGCTGTTATTATTTTCCCTTGAGGAAAGAAGGAATAACCCTTTTGAAAGACCACCATACTGTAACTATTAGCTTTTTAGGGGGAAGTAGAGGTTTTGGATGTTGCATCTAATCACTGACCTACTCTCTTACTGCTATCAAAGAGCATACATTTTTCATTGCCTGTAATGATTTGATGCAAAAGTGGTTCTTTTTTCCACTCAAGAAAGCATACAGTATAATTATTTGACATTGTTTCATTGTAAACATTTTCATTGAGTTTATGAATAACAATATATTGAAAGAAAATCTAAAATGTCAATAAAATGTCTAAAATAAGTTAAGTTTTTTTTTTATATACTAAGAAATTTATTTTGTGAGGTGACCAAATCAACAACCAACCAAAAAATGCATCGTTTCATATATAACTTAAAATTACATTTTTGTTAGGAGTCTATGACAGTGTTAAAATATAAATCTATATATGTTTGTTAATTACTGGTGTATACTATTAATTAGGAATATTGAGAATAACTGATAGTAGTAACGGTGAAAATTTCAGTTTTTTATTTGAATTTTCTGATGAATCATATTTCTTGAGCTTGTAATTAAATAAGCTCCTTGCAAGGTTTAACATTATACAATACCTATGGAAATTCTATTGCATTGTTGAATATGTAAGCTTAACAACTATAACAAAATATTGAAATAACAACCATATGTATTAACAAAGTAAGAGAGTACAAATTTAAAACTGACAAGGTTTTCTATTTCACTAAAGCAGATATTAAATACATGAGAGTGTTATCACCGCTTCTATCTTTTTTCTTTGTATGTTTTCTTTTACTCATTAAAACCAAACAGCATCTCTAATATATATTTATTCAATCTTTCTGTGCAATTAAAATGGAATGATTCATTATTTGTCTTCAAGACAAAGTATATTCTAACTTATTAACTAATTTATCTACAAGACAAAGTATATTCTAACTAATTAATGGAAGAACTATCAGAATTATAATAGGATGAACTGAATCCTGAGAAATGTATTCTATAGAGGGAGCATGAGCATGTTTATTAAATTGGCCTTGTGACAAACATAACCAATTTCCCCACAAGTTAGGATATCATCATCAGAAGGTTGAAAGAATATAAATGTTTTGTTTGTAAAATAAGTGAAATTTTATTAACAGAACAGAATAATATCAATTTGTAGGAAGTGAAATTATTAACTATGTAAATGTCCAAAAAGAAAGTGTAGTATGGAGTTAAGTAAATCCAGAGTTCATAGTTGTAGCAAAATATGTGTATGCAGACACAGATTAACAGGGTAGTTATCTGTGGTCCTTTCTTTTAGCAGATAGTGAGAAAGTGAAAAGGAAGGAAAAGCACTAAAGGAAAATTCTACTTATTTATGTTAATTTTTAGGAGTCAGTTGGTGAGAATGAAGAAGAGATTAAAAAAGATAGTACACAAGATGGAGAAGGAGAGGAAATGTATGTTGTTGAGACATGTCTGGTTTAGCAGCTTGAAATTTCTTCCTTACATTGTGGTGGTGATCTGATCTCTGTCCCCATCTGACTGATTCTACTTTCTTTCTCTATGTATTAACAGAAGGCTTTTTCATACAGGCTTGTTAACTTCTCTCAGTTTTGTAAATCCTTTTATTGGTTAGAAAATAATTAACACCAGAGCAAGAAATTTGGCTTCATCTTTTTCCTTCATTATGAAGTCAATCCTTTTTTCTATTGTTCAAAATCAGATTTCATACAAGATTGCAAAATTTGTAAACAGTGTCTACACATCTCAATTTTCTGTATTGCTCTTAAAATGACTACTACGATTGTTAATACTGTGTTTGCTACTCATATTTTGTCATTATATCAAATTGTCTACACTTAGTAATGTCAAATGCTCAAATAAAATGTATTTACATAAGAGAAAAATATTTGGATGTGAGAAAATATGGTGACTATGTTTTTAAAGCATATCTGATGCTGTAAAACATCTGACATATTATGGGCAGTCAGTTTATGTTTTATCACTGTCAGCAAATGATTGAATTGTTAAATAAATAAAAGTTTATAATCAGTCAAAGATTAAGAAAACATTTTCAGCAGTTAACTTTTAAACTAATCTTGGTGAAATTTAATACAGTATATTTAAACATTTATCCTGGTAACACACATGTCTGAAATTAAATGAAAATAGGAAAATGGCTAATGTTTTGAAAATTGGGGTATTCAGAGATAATTTCAGGACAGATTTCCAGTGGAACCATTTTAAAATTTCAATAGCTACTTGCATTGCTTTCCTTCAAATTATTTTGTCTTTGGAATGTGAATAGAGAAGGACAAATCCAAGTATGTAATAAGTGAAAGATAATAAAGAGTAGAAAGAAATAAATTGTTGCTAGTTTCATTTGGAGAATAACTACAAGCAACAAATTTATCTATTTTATTCCATATATTGACCATTTAATGATAAGCAAACAACTTTATTATATAAGAACAAAATATTTATTCATTTTTTAATGCTATGTCTCTTCAGAACATAGATCATCATTTTACATAGATTCCTTTTATTTATGAATGGTGATTTGCCACCACTTCTTGGGAAATATAGTGACACGCTTTCTCATTATCTTTTTTATGGTTTTAAATTCAGTTTTCCTCTTCACTACCCAAAATTAGAGAACCCAGTCCATAGTCAATGAATTGTGAAGAAATAGATTCACTCCTGTTTCAAGGACATTAGTCAGATTAGACAGGATTTGAATTTGAATTCCACTTTCTGCACCAATAATAGTGGTTGACATTTTTTTGTTTTTTGAACCAAATGTTGTTGGGAAATAGGCACTTGTTTCTGGGCTATTCCTTCTCACTGAATCAGAAAATTCAGTTCATTTTGCCTTATCAAATCAGGTTCTCTCAGTACAATAATTTCTATTTTGCTTAAAATATATAAAAAATGCCTAATTCACAGAAATATGCCATGGTTTAAATATGCAAGTGACATAGTTGAAACATTTTGTTTCATGTTAAAATAATTTATCATTCAAGAAAAAGTATCTAAATAACTTTCAAAATGAATTCTAAGCTATTTCAGTTCAGATACACTGACCTGAAAATGCTTGATTGTATGAGAAATATCTCACTGGAAAATGTTATTGTGCCCTTAATATTCTTAGTTTGTTAAAACTTTGTAATTTCTGTTTCTTTTCTACTTTTTATAAAAGAAACTTTTTAGAAGTCATTCAAGAACAGTGATTTTAGTTTTTATTAGTTGATTTCAATTTAAGCCTGGAACTGTCATAAAATTTTCATTATATCACTTCAGTTTATAGATGGCTGGTATTGTCATACAGTCTCTGTATAACATGCATAGGAACATTGATAAATGAGGGTTGTTAGGGTGCTTGGTGAGTGTATTTGAGACTAGCAAGATTAGACTTTTCTTTATCAACCTTTAAAATAGCTGCCAAACACCAGATAGGCATAGTCAACTAGGCATTTTTTCTATCCATTCTCAACACCACCACTGTCTTGTCTGAGCAAAAAAATTATACAGTGCAGTTTGACATCCTAGTGCTTATTAACACAATTGAAAAGCAATTTGTTCGCTTTCTGGCATGCCCTTGTGTGCTTCTATACTCATCAGAATTATTACTTCCTGGGGATAAAATCTAACAGGTAAGCAATTCAAATTCTGCTGATAAAAACTTTTTTCTGAAAACTTTTTCTGAACTGAAAATGCTGAAAAGGAATTCTATAAGTTATTGAGATATTTTTCCTTTTATAATAAGTTATTCTAAACTGAAAACATTTAATGTTCATTCTACTTGGCCCTGGCATATCTTTTTTTTTTTTTATAAGCGTTTCACCCCGAGCAAGGCATGTCACTGCCACTACTGTGCAGGGGGCTACATAGAGTGGAGAAAGGATGATTAAATATAGGAAATGTCAGAGGGTGGGTGATAGGCGGGTAGGGATACCGAGAATGGTTAAATATAAGAAATGTCAGAGGGTGGGTGATAGGCGGGTAAGGATACCGAGAATGAGGGTTCGGTAGATGAGAGTATTCTGAGAATAATTGGGAGTTAGGGTGATAGGAGGTGTCTATTGACCCTACATTTAAACACCTGGAGATTGTAGCTGTCGGGAAAGCAGACTTGTGGAAAAGAAGTTCCACAGGTGGGAAGCGTGAGAAAAGAAGCTGTTGGAGTAGAATTTACGGTTACATCTTATCTATTTAACTGTAAAAAGGTGGGACCTAGTTGCTAATCTAGTATCTCGTGTAAATTTGTGCTTAGGCGGCACCAGTGATCTAAGCTCATCGGAGCAGAAGCCATGAAAGTACTTGTAGAAGAGGCACAGGGAAGCCACATCACGCCGGTGAGAGAGTGGTTGCAGCTGGTCTGCCAAGTCAGTATCAACCACGTTACAGATCCTCCTTTGTATTTTGTCAAGAAGCCCAAGGAGAGCGGCAGGGGCATCCAACCAGATATGGCATCAATATTCAATACACGGACAGATGGTAGATTTGTATATGTGCAGAATAGATTCAGGTGGGAAAAACTTCCGGGCACTGCACAGAGAGCTGACTTTCATAGCAGCAGATTTGGCAATGGATTCGATATAGTCATTCCATTTGAGGTCCGCCAAAAGTGTAAGGCCAAGGAGGCATAGTATTTTACTCTCTGGGAGGCTAGCCTGTCCCATGCTATTGGGAGGTAGATGCAATTGTCTATGGTGGTTAGTTGATAACAGCTTCGTTTTAGAAGCATTGAAATTTACTAGCCATTTCCTACCCCAGGCCACTACGGATTGGAGGTCCTTTTCAAGTACGGCAGCGAGGTTCACTTTGTCGTCCACACCTTGTTTTTGATTGATGTGAAAGTAGATTGTTGTGTCATCGGCATACATGCCAACTTGGGATCTAATGGCGTTGGGGAGATCATTAATGTAGATTGAAATAATATATGAGTAGCAAACAGTATTTTAAGAAAAATAGAATTCATCTGTACTGGGAAAGCATGATGTGATGGGGCAAAATGAACTTGATTTTCAGATTCAGTGTGAAAAAATAGCCCAGAAACATGCACCCATTGCTCAACAACATTTGGGTAAAAAAAATGTCAACTGGTGTAATAGTTACATTACTTGCATTTTGCTTAAAAATCCAATAAATCTGTTTCTAATTGTTCATTGAGAACTACAATCAAGAATGAAAGAATAAGTTTAACATTTGAATTTATCATGATTACTACATTAAATCAGAGTACCAACCATGAATTAACTCATAGTTCTTACCATAATAAAAACTACCAACCACAAGTTATCTTGTGGTGACTACAAGTTATTGTGTACTTAGTATTTTCTGATATATTTCCATCTGTTGGCACCAACAATGAGTTTACTTACAGTGGTACTTTTAGTGTGAAAGCAACATTAAAACTTCAGTTGACGTTATTAATCAAGTCATAAAAAAATGCTATTGCTTAAGTTGGCTATTATAAAGTTGACATTTGAAGTCAGATCTCCTAACCAACTTTTGGAAGTTCACATGTCAAAAAATATCTGTTCTTTTTTCCTTTTTATATTTTGTTTTCTAAAATAAAACAAATCCTGGTATCCTCCAAATCAAAACTATTTTATCCATGTAATGATAAACATGTTAGTTCTATAATCTCTGTTCAGAAAGTAACCAGTTGTGTATCTTAGCAACCAATCAAAAGGGACCTGTGCTTGTGTGAACAAATACACTTATCAAGTTAAAATCAGCATTGAAATACCTGTGAATGCATTTGTCTAAAATTCAAAATTCAAGCTAAGTTGTTAGTCCTCTGAAGCATTTAGAATCAATGCAGGCATCTCCTCTTTGTCTTACTCTCTTTCTACTTTACATTAACAACTTCTTTAAGACCTTCTCAGATTGCTAATATATATATATATATTTACATATAGTACACTTTATAGGAACTTCTCCAAAACTCTAAATAACCAGAGTTTGACAGCTATGCTCATTTTGTCAGCCTTAGCAGATTTACAATTACAAATGAAGTAAATGGTGGTGTAATCTTCATAGATGCCTACTTGTGAACTGATTACATGAAGATCCTTGCTAAAGATCAGAAAAAGTGTAGAACTTAGAATAGAACCTTGAAAGACACCCAACCTGAATCTGGAAGCTTTCTTGTTCAAAACAACTTTCATTTTATGATTTGATAGAAATGATTGGATTAAATCAAACAATCAACCAGAAATATCATAGCTCTGGTGCTTGCACAGAAAACCTGCGTGCAAAACCCTGTCAAATACTCTGACGATATTAAGAGCAACTGCTCAAGCTTCACTGCTCTTATCAAGAGTCTGGTGTGTGTGTGTGTGTGTGTGTGTGTGTGTGTGTGTGTGTGTGTGTGTGTGTGTATAAAAATTATACTTTAGAACATGTACAAACTACAAGCTACTACACAAAACTGTACTTTTGTTTTGACATAACAAAATATACAATTTTGTAGTAGCATGTAGTTTGTACATGTTCTAAAGTATAATTTATAATGAATATTCATTGCTCTATTTTTATATTGAGTACTGTTTTAAATTAATGTTTTGAACAATGCAATTATTTTCCTTCATTCTTTATCAATTTGGATATATATATATATATATATATATATATATATATACTAGCAGTATAGCCCAGCGTTGCTCGGGTGTAATGAAAGCTTTAAAACTAATCCATGGTCCTGGAGCTCAGACTCTTTGGACATTGACACAAAAGACTAAAAAGCAATAGTTGTTTCCACTTAAAGCAAAATCATAGACTAAAAGAAAAATGAATGGGTGTAAGTCAAATTTTGATTTCCTGGTATTGATATCAAAAAAGTTTTTTTCGTCGTAAACTGAATTTTGAAGGTTAAATAAGTCCTCTGAGTAAATGGTATCATGGCTGAGACTAAGAACTACAATTATACCTACTTAGAGCCAAACCCAAAGCAAAAACTAAAATAAAAGGGCTGAAAAAAATACAGACATACAGGCAGATAAACAGACACACACACAAACATCTTGCCTTTTATATATATATATATATATATATATATATATATATATATATAATGTATTATCAATATATTGTTTATGTCTTTGTCTGAGTGTATCAAATTTGATTAAAATCAGACCACTCCTATAACCCGATTTTTTTGATTATCGATTTTCGATATTTATCAGGGGTACCTCAACGCAAAACGTAGCTATGAACACTTGCAGACACTTATAGTTCAACTGTGTAAATTTTCAAGAAAATCAGTTCAGCTGTTTCAGAGTCTATAGGTAACAGACACACACAAAGTTCCATTTATAAATAAGTTTAGATTTTGATTTAGATTATATATATATATATTTATATTCAGTGATGGTTGTTAGCCCATCGACAGTAGATCTGGTGAAGCAGAAGCCATATTGTGTGTTGGAAAGAAGATTTTGAGATGCCTATTTCAGCATTGGTAATAGCCTCCAATGTCTTCCCAAAAACAGGTAAGTGGCTAATAGGATGATAATAAGAGGGGTCAGAAAGCTCTCCAAAATTCTTCAAAACAGGAACTACTGAGGAGGACTTTCAACAAGCAGGAAGCAGTGAAGCGGTAATTATAGAGTGTGGAGAGGACTGTAGCTAGCTCGGGGGCATATTTCTTTAAGACAATGACAGGAATTCCATCACCTCCACTTGCCTTATGAGGGTCAAGCTGAGATGTTGTTAGAGACCACAGACAGACTTATATATATATATATATATATATATATATATATATATATATTATTTGATTGAGTCTCAGTTCTAGGTAGGAAATTGTGTGTGGGTACTCCAGGCTAGTCAAGTGTGGAGCCAGACAAGAATATCTTCTAATATGTTGGAATCAGATCCTTAAAAAAATGTTAATTTAGAACTAGATGTTTTAGATCTATTTTTATTGCTGTTATCATCAGTTAGATTATATATCAATAGATCTCTTTCAGCAAATATAAAATGTGTAAAGATTTATACTAAAAGAAGGTAAAGAAATCAATTTTGAAACTGAGCTTTGTTAAGTATGTAAGACAATTTAGTAAAGTCTTATTTTGACATGTTTCACTGATTGAACGACATCATCAGAAAAATAAATTTTATTTCAATGAAATTTGTATTGACAAAAACAATATGAATCACACTAGTCATTTTTTAAAACTATTTTTAGTGAGTTTTAATTACATATTCATTAGTTTTAAGACTTTTCATATCCTACTACAACAGGTGTGTGCTATGAAAGAAAGGTTTATACTTCCATTTATATTTTCTCTGTCATGGGCATTATTATATCTCCGTTATAACACCATAGTTCACAGACAGCATGGAATAGCTTAAAAGGAAAAGGAATGACAAACAATTTGTTCTCAGAGAGACTTTTATACTACCAAGACACACACAATACTATATATATATATGCATCCCACAAGGAGAAAACATTTATAATATATTTACACGGCTAACCATAGTGTAAGGAGGAACAAAAAGGAAGGGTCTTCCATATAATACTCCTGTGTCTGGAGAAGTCATCTTTAAGACTCCAAATGGGTCAATTTCATCTATATCTTGAGCAAGGGCATATTCTATGAATGGAAACAGCAAATATTGAGTTTTTCTAAATTAAGGACTGTGAGTGGGAGTTTCTATATCTAGGAAAGATTCTGTAAGCTGCTGAGGAGGCAGATTTCACCTCTGCCAAGTCTATGGTGAGAGTAGGCAAAAAGGAAAAAACAACCTTTCTGTTTGGCTACTGTAAATGAACTGAATTTGACTGCATATTAACTGCAGGAGATTATGGTATTTTCTGAGTGAATTATTTTTGTTTTTTTAATAAAAAGAAGCATTTGTTAGATTATACAAATGCACTGAGTGTGTTATTTAATTACCAGCCCCTTTCATGTTCATATATTCTTTTATTCAAATTTCAGAAAGTTTCATCAATGGATCTTTGGGGACATTGTTTGCATCCTGTTTGGTAGACTCCTGTAAAGTTTTCTGTTTTACTTTGATTAACTTTTTTATTTTAGAAGTGTTTATGATAATTTTTTATCAGGAATAGTTAAATTTCTCTCTTTATACATTTTTTTAACATTTTTGGTTTTATTAATTTTATACACTTTGCATTTACTATTATATGAAATAAATGGGTTATTGGAGGATTTTAAAAATATCTTCGATGTTTTTCTCTTTATCAGGGAGCTATTTGGGGCTGCATATTCTAAGAGCTCTTAAAAACCAGTGATTATGCTAGATTTGATTTTATTGCTGTGATGTGAGTAAGAATAATTTTGTTTGTTGACTTACAATAGATAATAAACTAATGTTCACCCTATACCAGGCTCAAGAGCTACCCAAGAGTGCTACTAAAGAAGGTTGTTGTATGAACAGTAAAAGTATCAACCACTGTTTATAAGGATGTGTGGAAGATAAGAAATAATACTAGATTAGAAGAAATCAAGATTATAGTGGTTGGGAAAGCATCTTGCTAATAAGTTCTACAATTCAGTAGTTCTTCAGAAGAAGCTGTTCAAATGTAACTTCCTTCTTACTAATAGAACATGAAGGAAATGAGTATGGTTCACCTCAGTATACATGACATTTATGTGCATGGCAAGTCTTATCTACGAAGACTAGAATTTGTAAAGCTAAGGAATGTAGCTTGTCAGAACATTTTCTATGGAAATAGAGTAGTGAGAGACTAGTCTGTAGGAAAAAGGTTGTACAATGGAAAATATTTAATCCTTTAAAAGGCCATGTACATGCTTTTGAACTATCAAGTCTAGAAAGTGAAGACTGGGTAGTTCCAGCCCAAATAAAGTCTGTTCTAGCTCTTGTAGAGATAGACCATAGTGGGAGGAGTCAGGTATTTACTAGAGCAGTAAAAGGACCCAATCATTTTTACAGCATTGACAGATTGTATGTACAAGTTTCACTTGAAATCTGGGGTGAGCTAAAGTTTTTAAACCATTATCAGTTTGAATTAACAGAATATTAAGAAAAGGTAAGGTGCTGTTTTTTCTTTTTTTCATATGTAAATTAAATTGTTAACTGAGATCAAATAATTTTAGATATGCAGTTTCTATTTTCTTAAGTTACTTATATATTTCATATTTGAACAAAAACTTCAAGCAATGAAAAAAATACAAGTCACTTGTATTAATTGAAGTGAAATTTACTGCATACATTCACACTTTTAAAGAGAGCCAGTTATAATTTTTTATTTCATGGTATTTGAATTATATATATATATATATATATATATATATATATATATATATATATCTCAGATCTAATTTGGGACAACTAAAAGCATATATGATATAAGTGCTGAAAGTTTTCAGCCCAATACACATTCCAAATTTTGGTTAAATGATCAAATATTATTTTTAAGTTTATTCATGGTCAACCAAAATATTTTCAAAACCACCTCAATATTTTCTTTGATAAGTAATACAAATGAAACAGATAACAAAAACTCCATTACAATGGTGTTTGGATTAAGAAACTGGGCAGCTAGGACTCAAGCTATACAATGAATGTCTAGGGATATTTTGTTATGGAAGTTTTAAAGTAAACATTTTATAGACTAATAAATACAGCATATTCTATCAATCATTTTTTACAGATTTTTTGAGACATTCAAATTGTTGTTTTTTTAATGCTAGCTTAATTTTTGCTAATCCACTTTTCAGTCCTCATCAGGTGCAATCTGTGAGAAAAATAGAATTTAATTTTTTTAGAGACAAAGATTTAATTAAACAAAATGTGATGACAACAGCAAAAATATAAAGACAAAACTTGAGCCTCTGAATAATGTTGAGAAGAGTCATTAACATATTTAAAATTATAGACAATTACAAACTATCATTATAAATTCCATGAATAATGCCAGAGCATAGCTAACAGCATATTTTCTAACTCATTTTCAATACAAATTATGGTATAACCAATGGTAATATTATTGGAGTATAATATTAAGGTATAACAAAAAGAATAACATTATATTTGATACATATAATCAAGAATATAAAATGCTTTCAAATATGAATGCACTTCCTACTTTTCCTCTATTTTACACAGAAAATTTCTGGTACTTACCCTGAATTTTGATGAAAGTAATTCTGTTATACTAGATTGTGTAAGTGTCTCTGTGGTTTCTGTTTCAACATCCAGTAGATCTAAGGCATGGGGCCTATTTTTGGGTGCAGGCTTATCAGAAACAATGTCTACCTTTACTGGAGTAACAGTGAACTGCAAAAAAGAAAAAAAAACATTTAAGATCCTTATTAAGCAAAAAGAATGAAGAAAATAAGAAAGGGGCATTCTGGAAAAAATACTTTTAAAAGTTTCTTGAAGAAGCAATATTTTGACACTGTTATCAGATAAGGAAAAATATACATTCATACAGGGTGCTATAAATAAATTGTCATCATTTTAATTTTAATTTTGTGCATGCACAATGTTTGTTTTTGACAACTGCACAGCATAGTAGGGTCAGTTGGGCACTGCCTGCAAGAAAAAGAGTGTCATGATGCAATTCAGTCCTCCAGAAATTTAGAAACAGCATACTGTACTGCATAGCATTCATGATAGAAGCTCCAATACAAACAAGTGTTTGGGTGTCAATCTGAAGATAGTGCAGAGGATGAGTTGGATTAGTCTAATGGTGATTACAAAGGTGTTCAGAGTGATCACTAGTGATGGCGATGTTATGCCTTCATTCATTTTCCCAGAAAGTCTCAAGATTCAACATGGAGGCCTACTTCAAGTGCCTTGAGATAGTACTGCCCTTGGTCAAGAAGGTGGCTGCTGGAAAACCCTCTGTCTGGCAAGAGAACTCTGCACCATGTCTCACAAGCAAGAGAATCCAGTCATGATTGCCAGAATTTCTCTGACCACATCCCCCTTTACATCTGGCCGCTTAACTCTCCAGACTGCAACTACCTTGATTATTGTGTGTGGGGTGCAGTTGAACAAAAAACCGACAAAACTCTTTGTAATACAAAAAATGAACCAAAGGCAAGGATTATGACAGCATTTACCAACTTAAACAAAACAACCATACAGAAGAACTGCATGATATTCTGAAGTTGTTTGGATGCTGTATGTCAATTTTATTGAATAAATTTACACTTTATTTTGGTAAATATATCTGCTAAAATAAGATGTCAGTGTTATTTGCATTGTTTCATAATTTAGATGGCAATTTATCCATCGCAGCTTGTACATAGATAATTTTATCCTTTCACCCCAAGCAAGGTGAGAAAGCCACAAGATGTTAATGTGAAAACATTGAAGCAAGAGAGGACAATAAAACACCAGAATTCAAAATGACATAAGATGACAATTGACATTGCATTTAAATTTTTGAAGATCAAGATTGAGAGAAAACAACAAAAAACAGAAGAGACTTCCACAAGCCAGAAGACTGATAAAAATTGTCTCGCATAACATAGTGAACTAATTTTTCTAGCAGTAAACCTACAATTGATTCAGTATAATTGTTTCATAAAAATGTTAAAGTGAAAATACATTATATATCACATCCTTATTCCAATAAATGCTACAGCAGAGGTATCTTCTACAATGGTAAGACATTAGCTAGATGAAGACACTGTTATATTAAGGGTATAGTGGCAGAACAAAGTAGAAACAACAGAGGTTTAGGAAATACAAAATTGTATTCATGAAAAATAGAGGTGGTAAATTGATGTGAATGTCTTGTTGAAAGATAGAGTTGTAGAGTTATAAAAAGTTGTCCACAGAGGCATATGGTAGGAGAGGGAAAGTGAGTTGTGATTTGCTGTGACAACAGCCTTTAGTGGGTGCTTTATGAAGATGGGAGGTCCATGGAGGCAAGCTTTGTGAATGTGGTTGGTTTGCTAACTGACTGCCAAAGAAGTCTCTTTGATGGGTTTTAATATCCTTTTCTTAGGCTCAAATCAGCTTCAATTTGTTTTTGTTTCTTTCAGTGAGAATGGGTGCTATTAGTAAAAATTCTAGATTGTATTTTTCTTTGAGTATGTATGTGAAACAAAAGCTATGTGCAAAGTTCAGAAGAAGATCCGGTTTTGGAAAGATTATAACACCATTGCTACTAATGTCTTACCATTTTGTAGGAGATATATCTACTAACCTTGTATATCTCATTATTTAAATTAATCTTGTGAGAGTACAGTTAATTTCTTTGGATCAATTTCAGGATCAGAGGTTAAACATAGCAGCTGAAGGGTTATTCTCAATAGAAATATATTGTGAACAAAGAAAAAAAGAATCTTTAATTTCAGGCTGCTGCTGTTTCTAACAAATTTTCTAACAAAAATAAAGAAGCCCAGTTCAAATAAATGTAAAAGATTAATTTGAAAACAAAATCTTTATTCGTGTTTCACAAACATTTTGAATGAAACAGTTATTGCAATCAGTTTTAGTTCACATTTAAGTGATGACATTAAATATTCATAAAATATTTTAATGATGAAAAAATAAACCATTTTTTAATAAAAGAAGTAACTTAAAAGAAAGTGTTGTTAATATTAGCCATTTTCTTATAAGTAAACATTGATCATTCATTAACTAAGCAAGCAGATTTGGCTTTAGTTGAAATTTATAAAACCTTTCCATTAAAATAATTTTTTAGGAAAATAGGCTTCTCAAGTCCAGTGTTATCTGTCTTTCCTGTATTGATGGGGTTTTCTGCCTAACCTCTTATTTGAAGTAGTATGGAATGTCATTTTTTCAGTTATATATGATATCTACTTTGATGTTACTGTTTTTTAAATTTTGCACATGTGGATTCTGTTATTTGGTAGTTCTTTATTTGTGATTCTGTAATGTTAGTTCACAAATTCCAAAGTGGTTTGATCTCTGCCAAAAACTACAGACTTCACTCATATAAAGGCATTTTTAACTATTGATTTTCAAAAGTAGTTGTATACAGCTGATAGTTTGGCTATTTCTGTATGGGTTTTGTACCATAGATGACAGACAATTTAGAAACAGGACTCATTTTTTCAGTTTAATATTTTGGTTTTGTAGCAATTTACAGTGTTGGAAAAAACTACTTCTAGCACAGCCTACGTTAAATTTCCTTATCTCCTATATTAAATTTGTTATAGCTGATCCAGACACCAAGGTATTTAAAGTGTTTTGTATTTATTAATTCCACATCATGAATTTTTATGATTGATTCAGAGTATATGCTGTCACTGCTTTCATTCCAATTCCAGCTCATCATTTGTTTTGGAAAGATTTTTCTTGAATACTATTTATTGAAACATTTGGTAAAAGATGTTGGTTTTCTGTTCAAGATCATTCTTATCCCAACTATGAATATCTATGTCATTGGCATCATCCTCCTCATCATCAGTACATTGACCCCAAGAGAGAAAGAAGGATCATTGTCTTCTATTGATAAATTCATTTAGTATGTAGTATAGAATGTTTAAATGATCATGTTAATTACAAATTTAGACAATATTGAAAGTGTGGAAGTAATTCACATGGTATCAGAGTTGGTGTCAAAATTTGAAAAGAAACCTGCCTTGAATTCTATGATGGCTAACAAAGATCTCTCAAGAAAAGGATGTTTTCTGTTTATTTATAAATCATCATCAGCTTCAGGAGAAGGAAAGTTCTTGCTTTGAAGCAAAATTTTTCAATAGCTGATGTTATTGCTTTTTTTACCAAAAGCTATGCTTCAAGTAAATGAGTTGTGTTTTTACTCTTGTTCACTCAATACAAAGCCAAAGAGCCACAAAAGGTAGAGTAGAGGTTTATTAAGTAAAGATTTTTTATTGTAAGGTGATACAACAAAGAAGCGAGAGGTGTATATTATATGGATATGTAGGATAGATAACAGTTGACCCTAGATTTAAAGAGGTTAAGATTGTAGTGATCAGAGAAGCATCATCTGGAGTGCCTGTTCCACCATTCAACTTCTTATTGTTTATTTGTACTTAATCTATGGAAGTGCTAACTTCTATTTTCACATCCAGTTCAGATGATTGTTCAGCAACATTCCTTATGGAGGATGTACTTTTATGTCTACTTGAACAGTACACATAAAAGTAACATTTTCAATTCCCTCTTATCAGTAAACAATAGTTTTTTAAATAGATTATTAATAAAATTAATAAAATTATTAAGATTAATTTATCTATTGAAATAGCTCTTGATCAGAGTTTTCATTTGATAATATTGTTTAAGCACTAATTTCCTGATCGAACTTATTTCTCTTATTCCCTAAACTTTTAAATTGTTCTGGTCTAGGTCAAGGTTTTTCAAACTGTGGGTTTCAACCCTTCAGTGGGTTGCAAGATAAAGAAAAAGATCATGACAAAATAAAAAAAAGAAGAAGAAAATGGAAGAAAAATACACAAGTGAGAGCAAAGTGCAGAATATAAACAACTTTAAATGTTACACAGCATTTACAAATCATTGCTAGTTCTTTACCAAAGTTAGTTTGTTTTATTTTATTTTTTTAAATATGATTATATATAGTTAGTTCTTATTGAGTTTATGCACCTTGTTTGTCAAACTGGTTGCAGACTGAGTGACATCAGTTCTATCTCACAAAGAGACCTCATGTCATTCTTTGCTATGAAGGTGTGTAGTGTACTCATCTTTGTGAAAGACGTTAAGATTGTTGAATAATGCAGTTGTATCTGAAGTCAGAGCTAAAAGTATATTTCCTGACTCAATGTTGAGGTTGAGCGCAGCACATTCTTTCTATGGTAATAAAATGAGGTGTTCATTTGAAGTCTTGGAATTTTAGGTGAGTTGGCTGTTTTGGCAAAATTTAAGAATGGGTTAGAATTTTTTAAATTAATAATTTTATATTCATACAAACAGATAATAGAAATAGATACATACAACTCCAGTTTGTCTGACTCATAAGAAATATACATATAAATTGTCAATACTAAATAAAGGAATCTAGTGAGCAGAGTGTCTAATTCATTATACATATGTATAATGGGTTAAAATGCCAAATGTGGTTCTTGCAATAAAAAAGTTTTAAAAAACACTAAGCTAGGAAACTGGAATGAGTCAACAGCAGATATTTTTTCATATACTAAATATAGTTTTTTTAATCTAATGTTCTTGTAACTCACTTTCTCTCTCTTACCCCCACCTCACACAAATACAAATATTTACTGTTCAAAAGTCATCTCAAATTGTTCACAAAAAGTTTATGATGCCTTGCATAAATTTTCTCTCTGCTAGTAAATAAAAATTTAATAGAGTGCAATGACTGATTATAACAGGTAAGTTGGCTAATATCTAATTTTGGAATTTAAAATTTCTTTTAAAATATTTTTTACTTATTAAATAAATAGACCTGAGACATTGTAAGTGTTTCAAGATGACATTTTAAAGGTTACAATAATTTGTAAGTTGTGCATGCAGATTTCTCAACTTTGTGAACTGACTGAAATAATGAGTTATGCATATTCTTACAAATTAATGGGTAACATTTATAATGAAACAATTTTGTTGAAATTATCAATATTCAAAAATAAATTGAGCATAAAATTAGAGAGGCTGAAAAAGCATAAAGAAATGTTTTTATGCCTTTATATTATAGGAAAAAACGTTTTCAACACAATTACATACATATTAAAACATGCTCAAACTATTCTACCTAATAACTGATAATATTTACAAAAATACCAAACAGATTCTGTAATTCAATACATACTATATAAATCAAAGTGCTGATTCATTAGAAAATAAATTTACCATATAAAATATTTGACCAACCAGAGAAAACTAAAACCCTATTTTTCTCAGGCTTACTTTTGGGAAAAAATTCTTATAAAAACTCACCTATTATGACTTTCAAGACCAGAAATATGACTGCCTCTAAGCTATTCAAGCATGGGAAAAGATGTGGCTACATAGCATTTTCTTTCCCCTCACCAGTGAAGGAAGTATGTGTCAGCAACTTTAAATGAATTATCTCCAATAACAGCTTGGGTAATCAGTGAAGATTTGCAGATGATCAAAGTCTCTTCTAAACTATAACTTCTGAACTAACCAAAGATTTTAGATCAACTAAAGACTATTTTTACTATTTTTGACTCCTGAATTCATGTTTGTAAATACAAATGATTTATTTAACAGGCATAAAGATGTTTTCCTTATTTTTATTTTACTTTTGTTTGAAATTTGGATGATCAGATTTTTAATATAAAAAAACTGGATAACAGAATTTCTTACAATACCACATAAAAATGTCAAAATTTAAAAAAATGCCTAGTTTTAATTATAAAAATACTTCAAAGAATAAATCACACTGGAAATATATTTCAAAATTTATTTGTTTTACTGTTATTAAAAGACGCGATTTAATAACTTCATAATACATACTATATAAATAAATATTATTGCAATGTTTTTATATTTGTACACAAATAGTTTTATTCATACAAATTAATAACACATCACTCAATAAATCCTGGGCCTAACTAATAAAACAACTTTTAGGCAAAAGTCAACTTTATTCATCAACAAAGTCTCCTATGATGATATACTGAATCCAACGCTTCTCTAACAATTCGATGCCATTTTTGTAGATGGATTTGTCTTTGGCCTCAAAATATACCTCAGTTTCCAATATCCTTTTGTCATTGGAGCTAAATCTATTTACCTAGAGCATTCTTTTGAGGTCTGCAAACAGCCAATAGTCGCTGGGGTCAGATCTGGAGAATAGAGCGGATGCAGGAAATTTGAAGTACAATTCATGTAGTTTTGCCATTGTTGTGATAGACTTATGACATGGTACGTTGTCTGGTGAATGATCACATTTTCTTCATCATTTGTGGACGTTTTTTGGCAATTTCTTCCTTCAAATGCATCAGTAATGCTATATAATATTTGCTATTGATGATTTGTCTTATCTCAAGGTAATCAATGAACAAAATATCTTGTGCATCCCAAAATATGGAGGCCAAAATTTTGCCTGCTGATGTTTGCATCTTTGGTCACTTTAATTGGCTTTCACCTGCTACTGCCCACTTAGATGGCTGCTGATTTGATTCCAGAGTGAAGTAATGGATCCATGTTTTATCCATTGTCACATATTTATGCAAAAAATCCTTCTTCTTACATTGAAACAGTTTCAAATAATGCTCTGAATCATTGATGCATTGTTTCTTTTGATCATCTGTGAGCAAACGCAGTACCCACTTTGAACACAGCTTTCTCATTGACAAATGTTCATGCAAAATTATTAATACACTGCCTTCTGATATGTTCAACTCCTCTGCTATCTCATGCAACTTCAATTTATGATCAGCCAAAAAGTGTTTGTGGATTTGTTTTATGTTTTCCAAGACAACTGCTAATTTTGGATGACCTGAGCATTCAGCATCATTTGTGTCTATATGACCACGTCTAAACTCAGCATACCACCTCTTAACCATTGATTCTGACAAAGCAGAGTCCAAATAACACTTATCAAGCCATTGTTTTGCTTGAACAGTGTTTTTTCTATCAGAAAGAAATGCTTTATCAACACATGAAATACAGATTTTTTCATTGTTTTGAAAATTTGCAACAGTTGCTTCACTTAAATAAATGTAATTTGTAAACTAATAATACGATTGGGCCCAAATTTTGTCACATGCCATCTGAAGGTTAGTACTTTTATAAAAACCATATGAATTTTTTTTATTAGTGGCACCATATATATATTCAGGACCAGGACTTAATAAGTATTATTTCATTAACAATAAAGTACAGTTTATATTAAATATGTACTAAGTATTTTCAGTTTTCCAGGGAGTGGGGAATGCTATTTATATAAATAAACTCATCTGTAGAAGTTAACACAGTGAGTGCTTTAAAACCTAAGTAAAATTCTGTTGACATTGCTATTTGCTTATTGATCTGATTAAATGAGGTTAAGTCCAAGGTAACCAAAAATCACAAACCAGTATTGTAGAATATATATCTTTTAACCAATTATAAGAGATTTTTTTTTTACCTTACTTTGTTAATGTATCAGAAAAAGCACTTTATGAAAGGCAAATCTTATCCATATCAGAAAAGTGATGACAAATCATTGATCATTTAAAAAAAAGGGGTGGGGGGAATAAATAAAATTTAATAGCATTTTTATTTTCATCCAAAATTTCAAATCTCTTTGCAATTTTTCTTAGTGGTGGAAAACAAAATATGGTTATAAGAATCATTTACCTGAACATTTCTAATCATGTGCCAGACTGTAGCCAGCCAAATGTTATAGAATGGTCAGTATACTACTTTTCAGATGCATAAAAGAATATATCAATAATTTTAACCAGTACTTCTATTTAATTTAAAACTATTAAAACAGTTACATCAAATACAATACATAGCTATCCACAATTTCTTACACTTTGTAGCTCTTAGTAAAGTTTGTCTGTTCACCATTTCTCCTACTCTCTGTTGCACCACACAAGTATATTAGACAGGTTACTCATTTTTACTCTTTTGCATTCAATATGTGCTTTGAGTATCAAATTCTCCAAGCCCGTGTCTTAAAAAAGTCAAAAGTCTCTTTTTGATTGGTAACATATACAATGATGGTATAAACAACTCAAAGAAATTGCTTAACTCTCTAATAGGAAACTGTATACATGCTTTGTTGACCTCACTGCAGCATATGATCACATCAATAGATATTCTCTTGCCATCAATTAGATGCCTTTCAAGCTCAGAATTGACTCAATGCATTGATCTGATATATGAACTGTATCAAGCTACAAAATCTTGTATCTGGTAAAGATCCCAACATGGAATCATTTCAAAACTCATCAGGAGTATGTTAAAAAGGAAATGAGAACCCTAATCTATTTACTCCTTTCCTAAACTATGCTCTGCACATTTACAAACACAGATGTGAAGAAATTAGGCACTGGCTATTTAAGCATTCCATGCCACATCCACATGCTACAATCAATGGTTTTAAATTATTTTGAGTAAAGTGAAGCCTGAGGTTCTTAGCAAAGACCATTCTTTTAATATTGTGGACTGGCATTACAGCATCACAAGAATCACAATCAATAAAACTGTAGCAGATAAAAGAAACCATATCACTTAAGAAATTTCAAAATCAGCAGCAACTAAAATTGATAGCATATATAACTCAAAAAGAAGATAATGACAATCAAAATGTAGTCATTCCAGACTACTTTAAATAAAAGGTTAGAAGGGAAACTCATCAATACTGGAAAGTGCAATGACAGCTACTAGACTGGCAAAACCTCTTTCCCTGAAAAATTGTTTTAAGAGAAAAATTTTATAAATTTTAACTGAAAGCTGTGCTGGCTCTATAATCACTGAATACTAAATGTTTTAGGGAAACAACTAATATTACCATTACCATTCTGTAGAGATACACATCTGTTGCCTCAAAACTATTCCCTGCTCAACATTCACTGTCATATAAGACTAATATTATGTAACAGTTCAGCACTCTTTTCTTTGTTTTTAATGAAATTTTCTCATTTTATATATTTTGCTTAGCTTGAAGGACACTATTCTAATGTATCTTCTACTTTCAATGTCACATGTTCCAAATTAAGCTAATCATACTTATAAGATTAAAATAGTTACAAGTTGGAAAACCCAAGTAGTTAATCCTGCACAAAAACTGCAGATTAAGTTTTGTTTTTGAGGTGACAAATTAATCAGCCAAGAGAACTAAAATCAAATAATGTATGAATTTATGGTTTTCTTTTCCAATTTTGTTTCAAAAAAATTTTGAAGGTTGTTAATTCTTAAGAGAAAACACTACACAGCAGTTTGGATCACAGCCACTGTAAGCACAAAGATGCTTTCATTAGTTGCAAGGAGACCAATAAATCAATAAACCAGCATCAGATGAAAACCAATTATTGAATAGATTCTAAACAGAACCATTTAACATAAGAATTAAGCAAACAAGATAATTTATATCTACATTAGCATGCATGTTGTCAAAGATGATGATAGTGAGAAGGAAAAAAAGAAAGCATAAATGACAATAACTCTACTGAAAATATTTGACAAAAATAAAAATTAATATTAATCAGCTTTGTATAATTTCTTGAGTTTAATAATTTGAAATTTATTTTCTAAACACAATTTGTCTACCCAATATAAAAAAAAATTAAATGTATAAATAAGAAATCCTGAATATTTCTAAATTCATTGTTCTTGAACAGAAAGAAACTTGCACTGGTACTCATAACATTCTCTCAAAATAGTTATAAATGGTATGATTTTACATCAAGGTACCTCATCTAACTATATAGTAAGCCTGTTTAATTGAAGACAATAAAAAGGTAGGAAAATAAAAATCGCTATTGGCATCAACCACAGCCTTCAGATGACTTCAGAATCTCCTGCAACTCTTCTGGATGGTCTTTTTGTTTAAGTTGGTAAATGCTGCCATAATTTTTGCCTTCATTTCATAATTTAGTGTTATACAGAGTCTCTCACTCAACTGCATCTCATACATAATAATCAAGTGGATTGCAGTCTGGGGAGTTACATGGCCAGATGTAAGAGGTAACATAAATTCTCTGGCAGCCATGTCTAGGTTCTCTTATTTGTATGGTAGGTTGCGCTGTCTTGTTGTCAGACATAGGGTCTTCCAGCAGCCACCCTCTTGATCCAGGCCAATACTACTCCATGAAGGCATTTGAAGTAGGTCACTGTGTTGTGTCTAAGGCTCTGTGGAAAGATGAATAGAAACACTGCATTGCCATAATTAATGATCACGCTAAACACCATTATGCTGACTGGATATATCATTCAACTCTTTCCAAATCCTCTATCCTCAGATTGACACCCAAATATTCTGACACCCAAATATTCTAAAATGTTTGTATTAGAGGTTTTGGTGTGAATTCCAAGAAGTAAAGCATACTATTTCCATATTTCTGGTGAAGTGAATTGTGTCATGGTTTTCTATTTCTCACGGAAAGTGCCCAACTGACCTTACTATACTATGCATTTGTCAAAATCGAAAACAAACCATGTGCATGCACAACATTAAAAATATAAAATGGCGACAATTTACCCATCACATCCTGTATATGAGAAAGAATTGCCAAAATAAGGCAAAGCTGAAATGAATAAGAGTTATTTCAATGCTGGTTGCTTTTAAATCTAAGAAAATGCCAAAAGTACAATGTCAAATAAAAGTCACCTTATACTTTTTTTTTAACAGTAACAAAAAAAAAAAAAAAGAAAGAACATGAAAAGATGAAAATATCTGTTCATCTTGAAAAATATTAGCTTTACATATCAACCAAACCTGGTAAGGCTTAATTTTAGAAGCATAATGAATCACCTTTCACTAGTGAAGCATGAAAAACACCCTCCTTCTTTTGATCTACTAAATGTTGTTTCACAATTCCAAGTGGCAATTCATCCTGCACTAACTTGTGGAAACAGGAGAAGCACTTAAAAGCAACAAGACAAATAGTAGGCGGCAGTCAGAATGGCACAAAATGTTGCAAGAATACTGGATGACTTTGAAATAACCTCTTATGTAACTGCATCACTCTCAAATATATAATTGGTTAATTTCAAAGATGTATCATTGATAAAATACTAGTTTTCTGTTAAAGACATGTTTCAGTGAGTACATAAGATTGGACTGAAAATGAACATCCTTCTTGCATTCAAATTAGGGAAAAATGATGGATAAGTAAAGCAAAATAAGGTTTAAAAGTATAGATTGTATAGAAATTAAGTTTATAATACTACAAATGTCAGTAATTTGTCTGAGTACAGACAATTCTGCTTAGTGTTTATAGAATCTCAAGGCTAGAAAATAGAATATTAACAATCAATGAAAACCTTTATATCCTAAATTAGAAGATTAAATATTTTATGTATTTATAAAACAATGTTTGAGTGAGATAAAAAATTAAAACACAATTGAAGAAAATTAGTCTATAACTTTTCAAAGCATCATTACCATTCCAGGAGCAAAAGATATTTTTGAAGTTATCACAACACTTTAGCTGTTCTGCCCTTCTTCAGGTGTCTCTCAATCTAGATAATACTCAATGAATTTCAAGCTGAACTCTAATCACAGGAGTAGAGTATTTATTGTCCATTGTCCTTGTCTAGAAATATATCATTTTGTTCATTTATAATACTGCTCTGTTATTGCTTGCTCTGTTTCTATCAAGTCTGAGTCAGTTCAATCCCTGGTTTGGGTAGAACAAACAATTACTATGTCATCAAATTCACAGAGCAACACTTTAATTCACTAGCCTAATGAATTTGAATAATTTACATATTCTGATAATTGAATTAATTTATAGCATTGCTTTTGCTGTTACCACAACATTTGATCGAATTCATTCTTATTGCTTTCTTCAAAGAGAAGAGGTGCCTTTTTTTACAGAATTAGTGCTGAACAACTTAGTTCAGTCTCACAAACATGAACTGTACAAATAATACAATTCTCAAACTCTCATAGAATTAAACTGATTCTATGTTTATACACAAAAACACTTCAATTCTGTCCTAGATTTTATAATGGGATCAATAAAATTAGAAAAAGATAGATTTTGATGGTTCAAACAAATTTCAAAATAAATAAATCTTTTCTTAAAAAAATTGCATTTTATATGACTGGACCCTGCTAGATTTGATTATAGGACCAACAACTTTGTTGTTAAAACAAAGTAAGAGCATTATAGATGAACAGTTTACCTAGATGATCACTCTTCTGTCAATTATCATGGTATGTCAGTTGACAAGACATTTTGTGAAGATATTTTACAATCAGAGGCATTTCTGAAATCTTTGCAAATTATGAATAGCTCATCACTGAATAGAATTTATGTATGGTGGACAGATGGTGGCAGATATTTTTATTGTTGTCCTCAACTCTTCTGTCCCTGCACATAGAAGCATATATTAGGGGAATATTAGAAACTTTAGGGGTTCCTACAATCTATACAATATCAAGACAGACAATCAAAAGGATTTCAACACATCTCTTCTGAACCAAGCCCCCTTCCTCAGAAAAAAACATGAAAAATGTGCATATTCTAAATCCTGCAGTTGTGGCAAGGAATACAAGTGTGAGGCTTCCAAAGGGTAAGGATGGGAAAACATCAGAAGACTCTAGTCTATGGAGAGAAGTCGAAATCTGGCATGGCTGGTTATGTATGGAGGGAAAGAAAGGAGAGATCAACTCTTTTAAAAAAAATCAAGACAATACAGGAAAAAACACTGAAGAATAGTATGACTGAAAAAAATCAGCACACTTACAGTCTGACAACTGCCTCAGTAGACACAGCATAAAAAATATTATGATCAAGAAAAAATAAGACATTCAAAAGGTCTATCTCCAGAGTAGAGGCACTAAGTTTAAGTCTTCAAAATCAAACCACTGGATTGTTTAATAGACACACAAGACCAGTTGTTCAAAACACTGGTTAAAAGCCTATCTGACTTCTTAGTGGTTTTTAATTCAGTTCTTGGGGTAGGGAAGTCAAGAAGAATCCTATACACTTATTCAATGAAAGGAACAGACAAAGTCAAAGGGATGAGAAACAACAGGTATGAAAGATCTCCTTAGTAAAGAAAGAAGAATGAGAACAATCTGTCCATGTGGAATGAATAAAGGTTATAGTGCAAAAATCTGAGATGGTTATCACTTAAAGTCAAAGGGTATAGCAGCTGAAACACTGGCCTTACTCTCTCAAATGACCTCAAATGAAATGACTACATCAAATCCATAGCTGCATCTACTGCTAGAAAGGTTGGTTCACTGTGTCAGGTCAGTAAGTTTTTCTTATCAGAATCTATTTTGCACATTTATAAATCTACCATTCATCTGTGCATTGAACACTGTTACCATATCTGGTCAGGTGCTTTTGCTATTCATCTTGAGGTTCTCAACAAAATTTAAAGGAGGATCTGCAACATAATGAATCCTGACTTGGCGGCCCACCTTCAGTCACTTTCTCACTGATATGATGTTGCTTCCTTCTGTCTTTTCTACAAGTATTTTCATGGCAACTGCTCTGATGAGCTTTTCCCCACCACCCTTGTAGCTTGACCACATGTATTTAATCATGTTATTAGATTGGCATTAAAGTCCCACCCTTTTACCATCAAATTAGTTAAATGCAACCGCCTCTTCTACTCTAACACTTTCTTTCCATATACTTTTCATTTGTGGAACTCACTATTATTTGCATGCTTTCCTGACAGCTTCAATCTCTACAAGTTTAAATGCAACATCAATTACCATCTTTTATATACTTGATTCTCATCTTTTATCTTTTCTTTGACATTCCCTGTACCTTTTTTATTCTCTCACTGTAACCCCCTGTGCACCAGTGGCATTTCTGCTTTGCTTGGAGTGAAATGATTAAGTAAAAAAAACAAAAACAAAAAAAGACATGCATATAACTGAGATAATGGCTTATCTATTTATATATTTAAATATACTTATCCCTAAATTTTAAGAACTACAAAACATTGTGCATTGTGGTGCAGTAGATATTGGCTTGGAACATGAAATCAGGGGGCTGAGTTTGAATTCCAGTTGAATTCATTGCATTCACTTACATGCAAATACCCTTGGGAAAGGTATTAATCTGTCTCTTCTCTCCAGTTATGGCTTAAATAACAGGACAGATTGGGTTTTATAGCATTGGCTGGCAACCAGTCTACTACAGAAAGTAATGGCAACCTACTGCGGGATAATCTTCTGCCTAGTCAGTCATGTCTCTTTTGAGACATGATTGCCCAAGCATGTTTCATGTATGGTATTTAACTAACTGACAAATCATTGCAGTTGAACTTGGTTCAAACATGACCAATGCAAAAATGATTGCAAAGTCTACAAGCTACTGAGAAAAGGAATAATAGAAAACATCTTAATCAGAAAGAAATAAATTGTTTTTAATTGGCAACAGAAAGAGAAGACTTTCAAATACATGTTTCTCCACCCCTCAAAAGAAATTAGAGCATGCAATGGAATTAATGTTGAGACATTTGTCAAGCATAAGATGAGGTGTGTGTAGAGGGGGGAGTAGCAGCTGATTTCTTTTGGTTATTAAATATTTGTGCATGTTATTCATTTTTCTCAATTTCAAAACTACCCAAACAATTAAAAGAAAAAAATCAATTTTATAAGATATAAAGGATGTTCTATAAATTCCTTAACCTAACACATGTTCCAAAATCTGACTTTTAAAAAAAGCCGGGAACTTTTCAGCTCCTCCTTATAAGATTGGGAGCAACTGATCTGATGATGGAAAGACATAACTGTCTGTAAGAGTCAATATATCAAAATTCAGACATGTGTGTCTGTGTGTGTGTGATAGACAGTCTATGTTTACAGAGTGCAATGGATGAATTGCTTCCATTTTATATTTTAAATTTTGCATACGCATGTTTTTTTATTTGAGGAGGTAGTGCTGCCCTGGTTCAAGAGGGTGACTGCTGGAAGACTATCTCAGGCAACACTAGAGTCTGCACCGTGCCACACAAGCAAGAGGATCCAGTCATGGCTGTCAGACAATTTCTGCAACCACATCAACTCTTACATCTGGCCATCTAACTCCCCAGACTGCAACACCCTTGATTATTATGGGTGGAGTGTAGTTGAGCAAAGATTATGGCAGCATTCACCAACTTAAGCAAGGAGCTCATCCAGAAGAGATTAAAGAGATTCTGAAGTCATCTGGGGGCTGTGGTTGAAGCCAATATGGTGATTTTATTGAATAAATATACTCTTCAGTATTTCAAGATATTTTTATGCAATTTTGGTAAATATATCAAGTAAAATAATTTTGACAATTTATCCATCACACTCTGTATAGCTATACATTATGGTATTATTTTATCTTCCTGGTTACTTATGAAATGTGCCACTACCAATTTGGCACCAAACTGATAATAGCACATCTTAGCTGCATCTTAGCATATCCCATCATTGGTAGAATGCTGCATTAACACACACTCATCCAGTAAAGAAATATTTGATAAACACAAGCTACTTTATGATAGAATCCTTAAAGAAAGCAGGTATCAATCATCAAAAATTAGCTTTGTGGAAAAATTCAGAAGTTCAAAAAGCAAAAATAGAAACAGGAAAATCATATGGTATAACCCTCCTTTTAAACAATCAGTTAACTTTAAGCTAGGGCATAAATTTCTTAAACTAATAGATAAGCATTTCCCTAAAAATAACCCTCTAAGCAAAATCTTCAATAAAAATACAATAAAACTAAGCTATAATAATCTAGAAAAAATAATTAAACAAACAGCAAAATATTAAAAGCACACAACAAAAATAACTCCAACACTAATACCGGTCCGCCCCATAATAACAACCTCTGTAACTGTAGAAACCCTAACCAATGTCCCATGACCAATAAATGTCTAACAAAATCCCTGATATATATGTGTTCAATTTCATTCATGCAGAATCCTAAAAATGAAAAAATATATATTGGAAATACCATAAATGTATTTAAAAAGCGATTTTACAATCACCTCTCATCCTTCAATAACAAAGAAAAACAAAACATTATGTCTCTTTCCAAATACTTTTGGAAGTTAAAAGACAAATAAAATGCCTAAAGTTAAATGGAAAATCCTCAAACAAGCAAGAACAGCTAAATCTATAAAGGAACCATGTTTCCTTTGTCTTCAAGAAAAAATTGAAATCCTTAAATATATGAATAGTAACAAGCTTTTAAACCAGAGGCATGAAACCACAGTAAACTGCAAGCACATTAAAGAACTAACCTTACAATCATGCTAAAAAATACTACAAAATCCAGAGCTAGGACCCCCTAGAAATTTTTCTAAAAATTAAAAATTCTATATAAAAAATTGAATTACTAAATTCTAAAGTAAGGTTTAATATTCATAATTAGATTAGAAATTTTTCTAAAAAATTAAAAATTCCAAAGAAAAAATCGATTTACTAAATTCTAAAGTAAAGTTTAATATCCATAATTAGATTAATTATAAAAACTGTCCTTAATACACACATTAAACTTCAACTATTACCTTAAATACAAATACACCTATAACCTTAAATACAAACATTCAATCTTCCTCCTACATAAAATTCTACTTATTTTAATAAGTAGAATTTTTAACATTAAAATATACCTCTTACATTAAATTTTACTGCAAACTGTGATCTAATTAAAATTTAAAATTTAATTGAAAAAAATTGATTTCCTAAATCCAAAATTAAGATTAAATATACAAAGCTAGATTAATTATAAAAACTCTGCTTAAATACAAAAATATTCTGAATAAGCATCCCACCCCTAACCTGTTCCTCTAAGAAATCTTAAAGGATATAGTCTAGTCACAAGACATAAAAAAAACTTACATTCTAGCTGCTAATGTTAAATCTGTCTAGAAATCAAAGACACTCATTAATCAAACTTATTTACTACCCACACCACTCTCTTCAAAATTCTAAAGGTCAATCCACAGGACTTGTTCTCTTATCACCCCCACCCCTGCCAACATCTCACACACAACTGACCAAGTATAAGAAAAGAAATTTAAAATTAAAAATTTAATAGAAAAAATCAGTTTCCAAACTGTGATCTAATTAAAATTTAATAGGAAAAATCTATTTCCTAAATCCAAAATTAAGATTAAATATACAAATTTACATTAATTATAAAGACTCTGCTTAAATACAAAAATATTTTGTACAAAATAAGCATCCAACCCCTTACCAGCTCTTCTAAGAAATCCAAAGGATATAGTGTAGTTGCAAGATAATAAAAACTTACATTCTAATTGCTAATGTTAAATCTGTCTAGAAATCAAAGACTCTCATTAATCAACCATTTTAACTACCCACACCACTTTCTTCAAAATTCTAATGATCAATACACGAGACTTGTTTCCTTATCACTAACCCCCACCAACATCCCACACACAACTGACTAAATATAAGAAAAGAGGCTTTCCATTCCTATCCATACTGCCTGATGAGACATTGAAGTTTCAATGTCGAAACAAATGTACAATTTGTAGTGGATATATATATAAAAAATTATGTACATGTTCTAAAATATAATTTATAATAGATATTCACAGCTCTATATATTATATATCAAGCACTGTTTTAAATTAATGTTTTGGACGTTGTAAAATTCTTTCTTCATTCTGTATTCAATCGGATATGTGTGTGTAGATCAAATATTGATCAAAATTTAACAGGATAAGAAAAAAGAAACATATCAATCTAACATATTTCACTTTTATTAAACTTCATCAGGGATTGAGAAAAAACAAACAAAAAGACAGAACTTTGGTATTTTAAATTTTCTTTGGGTCAATTCTCATTAGTCAGTCACTTATCACATGCATTAAAATTGTAGATAATTCTTTATGTATGTAAGTTTGTAAAAATTCTGGCATGTTAGAGAAGTGTGCTCATTTGTGTTGATTTTTGTGTAGCAAAACATTTTATACAATCTATTCTACAGCCTTCTTCAGATGTAGAATTTATAAATAGAAAGGTCTATGACAAGATGGTTGCCAATCTACCAATTGGATTGGTTAGGTCCAGATAATATTAGACAAACAAATAATGCCATTTATTACCACCCATATGGATTCATGATGCTATAGAGAAGCCTTGAGGAGCTTCAGCCCCCTCACATTTTGCTAAAACTAAAACCTAAGTGAAAGACTAACATTGTCTTCTTTACCTCCTTCTTTGACAATTCTATTTTTTTTAAATAAGTAGCACTTCATTTTTTCTTTTTTTAAATATTAGCTTGTAAAACTTCTATTGGTTGTATATATAGAAAGCTCTTCAGATCTCATCCTAGAAAATAAGTATAAATTAATAGCACAAAAATATGTGAATTTCAAATCAAAATAAAATATTCTTATGCAGTAAGATAACAGATATAAAAATAAATATCAAATTTAAGAAAGGAGCAGATATAAAAAGAAATAATAAACACTCAGGAATCTTTAAAACTTAACTTAGCACTCCACCTCAAATTTTGTTATCTTGTATCTGATATAACTCAATTTGAATTTATACATGAGTTTCCTCAAACATTACAAAAACAAAAAAGGGAAAGAGGAGTTCAGGTGGGATATTTAATTTATCTTTCTCAGAAGCACTTTAGACTTTTACAAAGAATGATTTGTAAGAGATTTCTATGTTCTACAAAACAGTTACCACCAAAACATTTTACTTACATTTTTATTTTTTAAATAAACAATACATCAATTTAGAAACCTTTCAGTTTTCTAATCTTAAATATCAGTGGTTGTCTGTGAGTGTTAAACAAGCTGCTTTCAGAAAGAGAGATTAAGGAATTTTTAAAATAATGTTTGCCAACTATACTTATGTCATTTTTGAATGTTACAAACAGAAATATTAGATATATGCTCATATGTTTACTTAGAAAACTAAAACTTACAACCTACAAGTTAAAAGTTCGGATCATCATTTTTTACCTGTATCAATAGTTTGCACTTTGAGGCATAAAGTAAAAATAAGTACCCATTGATTATATTACAATTCAAATGGAGCTATTAACTATGGAAATATTTTAAAAAAAGCTGTTATCAAAAGATAAGATAATATGCTAAATAAAAATACTATTACATATACTGACAAGAAAAGTTTTTGTATACAAATTGATTAAGCTAATTTATAGTGAATAAACAAATGACAAAATAAAAAAATAGAAAAATCTAAGTAATGTATTTCATCCCTAGAAGAGACTTCTTCAGACTAAATTCTTTCTAAGTGTGAAACATGATTTAGGAGTTTTTTTATTTTATTTGATCACTGACATCTTAAAAATCATATGATAAGTGCCTAGCATCATTCCAGATACTCTTTAGCCCAGCTAAGTGCAGCAACTCAGTATGGTATAGGTTCTACAAGTAGTCAGAGAACCTTTGGAGAGATGTTGAGCCATGCAGTCTCAATAGCTGTCTACTACTCCCTGATATTCAAAGCTGAAAGAACTTGCGTACAAATAGACCTCATTACAAGGTCTCATAAATACTCAGATAGTTTCATGTCAAGCAAACATGCTGGCCACGCCATTTGAAGTCCCCAGACTGTTCTTTAAACCAATTATTGTCAATTTGTGCCTCATGATGCATTTTGCTACTAAAATGATCTACCATTGTCAAGGCACATGAAGGCCATGAATTGTTGAATAGTAATAGCAATCACCAGTCAGTAGTGTGTTTAAGTAGTATCTTGTAGACTGATTGATGACTCTTATGCTGTGTCCATACCTTTTTAATTTTCTCATGGTGATGTGTGCTATGGTGCAGCGGATGTGTGTTGTGGTGCAGTGGATATCAGCTTGGAACAAGAAATTGGAGATCCAGGTTCGAATTCTAGTTGAATTCCTTGGATTCTCTTATGTGCAAATACCCTTTGG
>JBBBDQ010000609.1:2670000-2725000 GCA_037127315.1 Ascarosepion bandense | reverse complement strand
AAATCACGCTCTTACGAGGGAGTTGACTAGCGGGAGTAGTCTTCTCTTATTAACTCTTCTCTGCGTTCTCTTTGTATTCTCTCGGTGTTCTGCCTTTCGGCCCGAAGCTGAAATTTTCTCGAATTCTGTTTAATTGCGTCATCTGTGGTTAGGTACATCTATTAATCATTTTTGCTGATTATTGCCTTTGGGACCAGTTGCCTTTGACATCATCACATTTTTGTTAGTCACTGTTTCATATTTTCTCTTTGAAGACGGCTGCCTTTGACGTAAACACACTTTTTGACGTAATCACTGCTTCTGACGGTAATTATATTTTTGTCGGGTCACAAAAATATATTACATTGCTTTGAAGCCGGCTGCCTCTGACGTAATCACACTTTTGTCGGTCACTACCTCTGACGACAATCATATTTCTGTGGGCCACAAAAATATATTACATTTTATGTACCGTATCACTTCAGAACTAAGACAGTCATAAATCTCCATGGCTTTCTATCCTCTGTAGATCGTAAGCTTGATCTCTTAGTATTCGTCAACGTCAATATTCTGCTAATCATTTACACAAGACTGTTATCTAGGTCAGTCAATGTTTCCCTTTTGCCTTTAATATGTCATGTGAGTATCATACGTCCATTTTTCTCGTTATGTGTCTCAGAAATTTGAATTATCTCTTTTTTTAAAATTCTAAACAGAAGTGTTCCTTTCATTCTTTAAAACTTCCCCATTGCTCATACGTTCTGTTCATGTAATTCTCAGTTTTCTTTTGTCGAACCATATCTCTGTTGCCTCACGAAAATGATAAAAGAGTAAAAGAACAAAAGAAAAGAAGGAAAACGGGAACGAGAGAAAGAGAGAGACAGTGAGAGAGAGAATATAGAAATCTGAAATGATATTGGCAGAAACGAAGCAGAGGTGAGAAAGAGAGATATAGAAAAGTCATAGAAAATTTATGAGACTGCATAGATAGATAGATAGATGGAAAGAGAGGACCGAAAACAGAGATGGCGCGACAGAAAGGAAAAGATTTGAATTTCCCCACCAATGAAGAGCAAAAGAAAACGAAAAAGAGTAAAATAAAACTTTGACAATGTTTCTTTTCCAGAATCTCCGGCGTCATCGGAAAAAAGAATCGATATAAGAGTCCTTGAATAAGCAGAAATAAGAAGCATTGACTGTTCTGTCAATGCGTAAGGTGAACTGGTCATCGCGTGAAAATGGTAGATATTCATCCTTTCTTCGAAAATCCCCCTTGCTAGAAAATGGCGATGCTTTTAAATTTAAATGTCGTCTTTTAAGAACGCGCTCCAACCGAGTGGGTTCAAGTATAAGGCTGATCCTGACATTTAGAAACAACTGTCACCTGAGTAACCGCTCATAACAAAGCGCTGCATTTAGCTTGACTTTGAGATGCTAGCTTCATAAAATGGTAAGAGCAAGAGAATGAAATATATTCATGAAAAATCCGCGTGAAAAGACCATTGTAAATTATGAATTCTTAAGGTGATCAAGGAAAGCTAATGCAGTTTATATTAAAATGAAAATCATTCTGATATTCACCATAAACAGTAGATGACCCGATCCCTTTTGTTTCTGTTGAAATCATCTAAAATTAACCTACTAGAGTGTGTGGTATTTGTTTGGCTAATATAAGAGTTTAATGAGTATTATTATATATTAGCATTTGAGATTAATCTCCTAAAGAGCATGGACATTCATAATAGAAACAATATAAATGGTTTATAGAAATACACCGAATATCCGAATAAAATATATGTAGCGTAATAGAAGCATTGTAATCATGGTAGTCATGTAGAGAATATGATCGCAAACCGATTGTAGGGGTCAGAAAAATAAGACACTTTATGTCTGAACGGACAAGCTTTCCAGGTTTTTCTCAGATGTTTGTTTTTCCATTTCATAAATGTTATAAATTCGTCTTTATCTTTAGGCTAAGGGCCACATTACGTTGAGACATCGGTTCCTGTACCATTATTGTAGTTAAGCAACGTCAGTTAGTATTTAGATAGATGTTCGCTTCGAAATAACAGGTATAAGCTTGGATGTGCGGATAGTTTAATGAATAATGGCTCGGAATTGTTAATCGTATAGCTGATTTCCAGTTCCACTTGAGTTCGTTATATTCCCATACGCGCAAATCCGCTTGGGAAACGTATGAATCCACCTATTTCACCCAACTATAGGTTAATTAGTAAGACTGCTATCACTAAACCATTATTATCTTAAAAAATTCTTACAATCTAAAAATATTTTTTGGCTTTAAATAACCCACAAAAAGTTGATAATCCATAGAAAACGAATTAATCATTTTTTATCTTAAGTTTTTATGAAAGATTTGTCATTTTCACATGGATTTTCAATCATTATTTAAATTTGACAGTTGTTAATGTCTGTTGTGAGAATCGGCGTTGAATAAGTGAAATTGACTAAATTCTCAATTGCAGCAATAATAAAAATAAGAGGAAAAAAGAGCAAAATAATACAAGAAATGAAACCTGAAAAACAAAACAAGTCTAAAAAAATGTAACTCCCAGTGTATTGTAATTATTTCTAGCTTTGCCTCTCGTGCAAATCAAACTTATGTCTACTTTTCTATCAATTCAAGAAACAAAATAATTTGGAATTAAATAGCACGGAAAAGGTTGCTATTCCAGAGAACAAATCAAATAAGTAAATAAAAAAATATAGCAAGACTCACGTGAAATCAGCACAGATGGAGATTCACAGCTGGTGGTTTGGGGGACTGATGTTGTAGTGAGCCATTGCAAGGAGAAATTCAAGCGATTTGTGTGCCTCTTTGTTGATGAAGATGTTGAAGAAGATGAAAGTTATTGCCTTCTTACTCCGAGGAAAGAAAAAACAAAAATGTGAGCATAAAATTGAAAATTGTTCGTTTTTTTTTGTTAGAAAAAATCCTAGCAAACATCTGTATGATTTGTCTAAATTGGAGAAGGAGAGGGTTTTAACATTCATTCCGGTTGGTTGTAACCATCCTCAATCAAAAGAATTCACTAAGATGTAGAGAAAAAGAAAAAAATGGGAACAAAAAAGTGGCGAGCAAAAAGTTCAGGATTGGATTCCGTTCAAGGCATTAGACATTTTTTTTAGATAGGCTTTATGAATAAATCAGCCACAGTTTTTATGTCTTAACTGCTCTAATTTAATTTTAAAATATTTCTCATAGTCTTTTTGCTAGCTATAAATTGTAAAATGTCTAAAAGTCCAAGGGAAAGCTTTATGACGTTTCCTTGTGGGAAATACCCACATTCTTTTTTCAAAATAGTTGCCCCTCTGGATACTGATGGAACATACTTCTTTTTTGGAGAAGTAAGTGGATAAAACACAGCCTGTTAGACTTGTGAATAATGACAAATTTTGTAACATCCACTGGCTTTCCTTTTCAAGGTCTGAAAGATGGCATTCCACATATTTCTACTTTTTGTTAGCATAACGCAGTTGTTCACTGCGAAACTTATCCAAGTGCTGACTGTGAAAGCGACTACCTCCCAGTCATATGTAAACTAAGGATGAAACTTCGGAGACTGAAGAAGCCCAGTGCAGCACCCAGACTGCAATAAACAGACTCGTGAACGACATCAACCTACAGGAAAAATACACGGATAGTGTGAAAAAAAATACGATGGACAAATTGCAAAAGGAAACTTGAAATAGGACACACTAATAGAAGCGTTAGTAACATCAGCAAACGACTTTGTTGCGAAGGAAAACAAACGTAGAAGAAAAATGTGTGGATAACTATATGAGATTCTTGACATGATGCAAAGGAAACAGAAAACTATGTCAAGACATGGAACAGAATACAGAAAACTACACAAGAAAATAAGGAGCAAATGCAAACAGGCTAAAGAGTAATGGCTCAACAAGAAATGTGCAGAAATAGAGAGATTGAGCACGACTAATCAAGGAGACAGGCATACAAAAAAAGGGAACTAACGGGACAAAAACATGCTCATTGACAGGATGTATAAAATCCAAGGATGAAACCATCGTATTAGAAAAAGATGAAATATTTCAGCGATGGGAAGAATTCCACGACAAGAGAGAGCAACCGAGTATATACAGAGATACCGACGGACTGGAAATATTAAAATCCAAAGTGGAAGCTGGACTGGCCAAACTGAATTGAAACAAAGCAACTAGACCAGACGGCGTTGTAAGTGAGTTGCTGACAGCCTTAGACGATTTCGGTGGAAACAAAATAGCACAAATAATAAATGAAATCTACAACAGCGGTAATATACCGGAAGACCTAAGCAGATCGATTTTCATAGCACTGCCTAAGAATCCAGGCGCAAAAGAATGTGAACTCCGCCAAACAATCAGTTTATTGAGTCACATAACAACATGCATCACCCGAATCCTAATAAATAAAGCACACAATAGCATCAAACCAGAGACAGCTTCTTTTCTCACACTTCCCGCCTGTGGAATTCCCTTCTTTTTACTTGCTTCCCCGACAGCTACAATCTCCAGGAGTTTAAATGTAAGGTAAATAGACACCTCCTAACACACTAACTCGCATCCTTCTGTTAAACACTCTTCCCATCCACGCATCTCTCATCCTCGTTATCCTTACCCGTCTATCACCCTCCTTCTGACATTTCCTATCACTTTCCCCTATGTAACCCACTAACCACTCTTTCTCATCACTTTCCCCTATGTAATCCCCTAACCACTCTTTCTCATCACTGTTCCCTATGTAAACCCCTGCACAACGGTGGCAGTAAAATGCCTTGCTTGGGGTGAAATGATTTAAAAAAAAAAGGATAGAAATCATGTCAGGATTCGTCATTGGCGACTACAATCTGAACAATATAAATACGCAGATGATACAGTGCTGATACCAGACATGGAAAGAAAACTATATGACCTTCTATAGAAAGAAAATACTACATATAAATTACAAAAAAACTGAATGCATGGTCATCAGTTAAAAGAGGAAACCAAAATGTTAACTACAGGCCAGGGATACCAAAATCAAGCAGGTACAGGAATTTAAATACCTGAGATATGTTGTAACAGAGGACGTAAAGTGCGACACTAAGATCCGAAGGCGAATTGGCATGGCCAAGGATGCATTCCAGAAGCTGAGTAGGGTATTAAGAAACAGGAAAATTTTGTTGGATACAAAGAAAAAAGTACTTGATTGTTGTTATGTGATGTCTGTTGTTAAATATAGCAGTAAATTCTGGGAATCTCCTCAAAGATGAAAGAGAGACTTGAAGCAACCAAAACAGAGTCCTATAGAAAGAGCTATGATCGCTTACGTCCTGAAGGGACACAGCACATAGAAGAAGAAGAAGAAGAAGTAGAAGAAGAAGAAGAAGAAGAAGAAGAAGAAGAATTATCATTATAGAAAAACAAGTTCGTCATTTAAAATCTTTCTATCCATTTTATTTTATTTTATTATAAATGTTTGGGTAAACATCCTCAACGATGGGAAGTACTTCCGAGGCTATCCGCACATACTTGGTATACCCAACACCATCATTAAAAGGTGGAACACCACGAATGCAAACGAAAGATTCTATGTTAATGACTCGATTTGTAATTCTGAGACTTCTGTGTTCATTTTGATACTTGTGAAATTCTGCTATTACATATGTTGTAAATGAAGATCAGGCATAACTTTTTGACTGACCCTCGTACATAGGAGCGAAAGATCATTTGTAAAGCATCGCCAAGTATTTCATTTTTTGTATACCTTCAAGCTATGTCACCAATACAACCCAACTAAAGAGGACTAGTTATAGGACAGGGCACAGATATGATAAAGTATGTGGTGCTTTAGCCTAAAGGAGTAACATGTTACATTACATTAACCGGTTTGATTAGAATTTGAACACATTTCGTTAATTTCACTTTTCAAGCAGAAACTAATTGCGCATAAATGTGTCTCCTTTTTAACTTCTTTACTGAAAAAGATGCTGACGATAAGTGAATGGAGAAATAATAGTCAGGAAAGGTTAATGATGATCAAGATAACTATTCTAACCCTGGTAATGCAGATAACATTAAAATAAGTAAATCTATAAAGATTAAAAGGAAGAGAATAAAAGAGAGAAAAATGAAAGGAAAATGTATGAATACATTTTTGTTTCTTTAAAAAATCACTTTGCCTGATATTCTATTTTTACCTGGAAAAAGCAACAGAACTGATGTCAAACAGTGTATTCAATTTGCAAGATTTGAAGATATCAGACACGAAGACAAAGAATGCAAAGGGGAAAAAGGAGTTATCAGAAAAGATCAAAGCTCGGCGAGGAACATTAAGGGTTGAATATAAACTATTTAAAGTTAAGATTTAAGAGTTAAGTGATGAACAAAAGAGATGAGAAAAACATAGAAACCATTCAAAGTAAGGGAAACGGAGATGAGAGGAGAAACAATACAGTAGAAAGATCAAACGTAAAAGAAACAAGGAAAGGAACGGAAAGGTTAGACACAGACAGATAGACAGACAGATAGATAGGAAGAATGAGAGATAGATAATGAACAGACTGAAATAGATATATAGATAGATATAAACAAATTGGGATAGATATGAGCAGTCCTAGATAGATTGATAGATATGAAGGGTTTGAGACAGACAGACATAAATATTAACACAGAGAGAGAGAGAGACAGAGAGAGAGAGAGAGAGAGATTAGTATAGGTATGAACAAACTCACGTATGGATAGTTTCAGATAGATAAGAACACGTTGAAATAGCTAGCTAGATACATAGATAGATAGGAACAGATTGAGATGCGAGACATGAGCAGACTGAAACATAGTTATGAGCACACACACACACACACACACACACACACACACACACACACACACACACACACATATATATATATATATAGAGAGAGAGAGAGAGACAGACAGACAGAGAAAGAGACAGAGACAGAGAAATAGATTGAGACAGGTAGATATGAACAGTTTAAGATAGATAATTAAACATATATGAACCAACTGAAATAGATATTAACACACGGACTAAGACAGACAGACAAACACGCACAAGCACATTAAAAACATACATAAGTGTAATTAAGAGATCGATTGCAATATAAGCAGAGATCAATAGCGGAGACAGACTAAGAGAGATTATGACGAAGAGACTAGGATAGATAATGCGATAACTTCTAAGCATGAAACATTTGACAAGCGCACGAATTTACAGATTCGTTAAGAATAGGAAAGTTGGATAGAACTAATCGGTTATAGAAATTAATACATTTTTGGAAAATTGCATTAAAAATGAGGTTAGCTATAAATTATCTGCTAGAAATCTGTTGTACCCGTCGTCATCACGCAGGTTAAATAGATAGTATGATGACTTCCAACCTTATAGCATTCGTGCCAGAAAAAAATAAGATTCATAAATTGGTAGACAATCTGGTTATTTATTAAACAATATATTTATTCATTTTCGCCTACCAGCCTGAATATTCGAGAACTATTATTAAAGAAAAATTTTTGCCAATAAATAATACTTAATAAATTTTCGCCAATATACTCTTTAATAAATAAGCATAGCACCTACTCAAATACGAGTATCCACTAACAACTATGTACAAAGGGATACAAATCTGCCGGATTGATAAATATCCATTCTTAAGGTTTTCCTTGGATACGAAACTAAGTACAGTCATGAAAAAGTTCGTGCAATTTAAGACGAGAAAAATTTGTTTGTATAAATAAAATTGGTTTAGGCTGACCGTCTGCTCCTTCAGGCTAAACGGCGTCTGTCTCTTTCTTTAGTAATGCAGGTTCGATTCCTGCCGAAGGGTGCGCATTCTTGTTTAACAAAATTTCTTGAAGCATATTCAGGCCGGTAGGTGAAAATAAATAAATAAACGGAGTGCCTACTCAAATAACTTTTAAAATGATCTGTATGTGTGTGTGTGTGTATGTATGTATGTATATATACATACACACACACACACACATACACATATATATATATATATGTGGGATTTTTGTTAAAAATGAGAGACAAGGTGGTTAAGTTTCGTTTAAAATTTTTCAAGTGACTCTATAATTTTTTTCTTTTCAGTATATAAATTATATAAAAATTGTCTGAATGATTTATTTATCCAATCACTTTTCACAGCCATAATCAAGGACGACTTTTATTTTACTTTGCTGCCTAAATGCACAATATATATATATATATATATATATATATATATATATATATATATTCTATTTGTAAACGAGTAATTACGCGACCGAGGTTTCTACCATAAGTAGTGTCTTCAGGCGATTTGCAATAACTGATTTTACCGTTTACCGCTCACGTAATGGTGTTTTTTTGAACGCTCACGTGGCAGGGAATTTTTGAACGCGCAATTTTTAAAATTACAAAGAATTATGGTGTTTTCATCCATGGTTGTATCAGTTTAAGAGGTATTTTTAGTATGTTTACACTTAGTCATAGTTTCCGTTCTTTCATTCAACATTTCACTTTTGTTTGGGAATAGCATAATCTGTAACTTTTCTTCTTGGCACAGTCTACATATTTTGTCACCGTTGTAAGGCTTGGCTGTTTTTACTATACTCTACGTTATGCCTGCGTCTTTTCCATATTTTGATTTTAATTTCCACACGTAGCTAGCCTATTTTGTACAGTTTTTTATGTTTTCTATTTTGAATGTAGACCTGTGATTGAACCACCTGGAAAATTTCATTGGAAACGAAGAAAAGAGTGTTTATCTGCTATGTGATATCTGTATGGCAGTAAATGTTAGAGGATCTCCTGAAGGATGAAGGAGAGGCTCGAGATAGCCGAAATGTGGTTCTACAGAAGGATGCTAATGATATCATTGACCGAGCACATTAGCAACGATGAGATGTTGGAGAGGATGCAAACAAAAAGAAAACTCATACTTAACATAAAAAAAGACAGGTGAAGTTCCTGGGACACGTAATGAGGAAATAGGGTCTAGAGAATCTAATATTCACAGGACGAATAGAAGGAAAGTGTGACAGGGGTGAGCATCGCGCGATATATTTGATAAGCTTGAGCAAATGAATGGAAGAGCAGGGTTCGGAAGAGATATGAAGAAAAAAATATTGAGAGCGACAAGAGACAAATCCAAGTGGAAGTCCATGATCGCCTACATTCTGAAGAGACACAGCACATGAAAAAGAAGATGCATTAGACTGCTCAGTTACGAGAAATCTTCACATGTAAGAATCTTAGAAGATATGGGTTTCGAAAAGCTTGAAGTGATGAACATATAATTCTGTCTGTATAATTCTGTATGTAAATTCTGTTATGTATAATTCAGTTACGAATAATTCTGTTAAAAAAAAGCAAAACGAAACGTAAGTTTTTCTGTCTCTTTAAAATACGATCTTAATTGGTAGTGAGCTTAGTTTAAATAGTTGTGCATATATCATTCGAGTTAGTTCTTGGTGTCCGAGCCCAGATAAAATCTGGAATTTCGCTTTCTGGTTTTCCAAACAAAGAAAACAAAACCGCTTTGAACAATGGTCCCTAGTTGACCTTGTGCTGTATTAAACTAGGCTTAGTAACTGTTATTAAAGTTAGAAGTAACGAAAGCAGTAAATGGACTGATAGGGTTTGAATGGAAGAAGAAAGATCGAATATAGCGCAATAGGACAAACGGACTTTCTATTTAATTCCTTAGAAGTGAGCAGATATTGCCGCATTTAGGAAAAGCGGCAATATTTTATTTTCCCCCACAAGTTTCTAATGAAACCTTTCGTGTGTTCATGTGAGCACGCGAACTAATACCGGATTTCTAAAACGACATTGGCTTGTTTTTATATTTTTCGTATTTTCTATTGCATTTTTCATTTGTTAAAAAAATAAATAATAATCGTAAACGACATCAACTTCATCAGCATCGTTTCACTGTTATTCTCTAATGTAACACACTGAATAGACATTGCTTCTTTGATGTAGGGGAGCGAGAATGAAAGAGGCCGGGGAAGGAAAGAGGAAGGAAGAAAAGGAAGAATAAATGGAGGAGGGAGAGAAGATATGTCGTGTAATTTCGAGCGCTTAATTTCTCCTATAGAGAGACATTCCGATAATCTGATCGCATTCGACAGCTTTACGAATGGTTAGACTAGAACATGTGTTTACTTTGATGTCAAAGAACGCTTGGCATTTGTCTGTGTTCGCACATGATGTTACTGCTTTTGTAAGGCATCTTCTGGGTTCCATTGTCTCTTTTCAGGATTAACAAAGGGAGACACGGAAAGAGAATCGGAACAACGCTTCTGCACACAGAAATATTTGGGAAAAGAATTAATTCTATCGTATGTATTAAGTGTGTAAATGTATATCTACCTAAATACTAAATACAGCTCTCAAAATATATATTCAAGTACTTATTTTAAATGCATAAATATATTTTAACATTATCACCACACACACACACACACACACACACACACACACACACACACACACACACACACATATATATATATATATATATATATATATATATATATAAATATATAAAGATCTTGAGTAAGTTCTCGCTGATTTTTCATTAAAAGTAATGTTTTATTTACAAAAATGAGCAAGAAACACGTGACTAAAATCACTAACCTCTACTTTTCCCATCTTTCTGGCAGTATTTCAATTCTACGTCGGAAAATGACACATCATTTGAGGCTAACCACGAATCAACCCATTGTTTTTGTATCTTCATAGAATGAAAACGCTGCTCAGTTAGACCATGTGCCATCAGTTAGAATAAGTGATAATCGGAGAGGGCAATGTCTTGGGAATATGGCAGGTGGTGTAGGACTTCCCATTTATACCTTTCCAAATCGGCTTTCACCAGTTTTGCAACATATGGCCTTGAGTTTTCATGTTGCAAAATCACTTTGTAGTATTTCTGCTCGTATAGCGGCCGTCTTTTCTTTAATTCTCGGCTCAAACGCATCAAATGTAGTTGATAGCGATCTCCCCTGATGGTTTCGGTCGGTTTGAACAGCTCATAATAAACTACACCCAGCTGATCCTATCAAATGCAGAGCAGTCGCTTTGAACAATAGATATTCGGCTTTGTCACCGATGTTGATGCATGGCCGGGCTTACCTTACGATTTCTACACTAAGGGTTGGCTAGTGTATCCACTTTTCATTTGCCAGTTCCGATATGATGCAAAAAACCTTTCTTTTCTGCCGTTGAAGCAGCCGTTCACACGTTCGACGTCTCTCGGTTTCAATTTGTACAGCACCCAATATCCTTGCCTTTGAAACATTCGTAATGCTTTCAAACGTTTCGAAATTGTTGTGTGATCAACTCTTAATTATTCTGCAAGTTTAGCTTGGGTCTGACATGAGTCATTATGAAGTAATACCTCCAATTCGTCACCTTCAAACTTTTTCGGTGCACCAAAGCATTCTTTATCATCAACATCAAAAGCATTATTTTTGAAGCGTCTAAACCAATCTCTGCATGTTTTTTCCTACAAATTATGGTCACCATAAGACTCAACAAGAATTCTGTGTGCTTCAGCTACAGATTTCTTTTGAATAAAGTAGTGTAGTAAAATTCACCGCAAATACACTTTCTTTTGCACAAAATCCGGCATGTTTAACGCTATTAAAAATAAAGTTGACATACACTGAATTTCAAGCTGGCTTATAGTACTTCTTTATAGATGCGTTACCATCTTAAACTACAAGCACACAATTCTGGGAACACCATCTTTTGCAAGCAGTGAGAAGTTATTCACGGAACTAATATATATATGAGTGTGCGCCTGTGTTCATGTGTAGATATGTATATTAGTATAATTATATGATATATTTTTGTATCTAAAAAAATATGTAAAAATAAATTTATATACATGTGAGCAATCATTAATCTATATGTCTAAGCTCCTGGTCGTGCTGTAATGGTTAGTAAGCTTGTCTCGCTAGAATAATTATGACTAACTAATGCTCTATACATTTAGCTTTGTGCCACATGTTAGCTACATTTAGAAAATCACCGTAAGTCTATCTAAGCGTGTAGTGTATGTGTATGTAGCGCGTGTAGGTTTATGCACTAAGTTATTATAATTCTCATAGGGTCATTGTAATTTGCATCAGTACTGGTATACAGAGTTCGAACTCAAGTAATAGTCAGAATCAAACATTGATTTTCAATGTACTTAAGCTCTTTCCTTTTGGAAAATCGTAACAATACGAATCTTTACATTTTAGGCCCTTATTAGAATAAGCTACGCTTAATCTATCTATCTATCTATCTATCTATCTATCTATCTATCTATCTATCTATCTATCTATCTATCTAGTCATGTGAACACATGCATACATAGATACACTCACATATGTATATGTTTTAAATGTAAATACTATAATTGTCTGTACGAATGTGAAATTTAGTGATATTACTAAATAAGCACATATGTGTATTTTTTGTGTGCGTGATAAAAGTAATTAAAGCTTGATTCAGTTAAAAATGAATCAGCTGGAAGAAAAGACAGATTTTATCACCGGGATAATGGGAACTTAAGTTTATTTTTAGTTCTTGCGATATAATAGAAGAAACCATATCTGCTATAACCATGTATATCAGGTCATCTATTTTGATATTTCCTCGTGATGTTAAAACACTTTCTAGGAACACTCGTTTAATGTTTAAAGTATGTTACAGTGGCTTCAGAGATGCTACTGAATTTCACGGTTAGCAATGTATATTCATAATTGGACGTAAGTAATGTTACAACTATGAAGGTTTGCAACTCAAAACTGTAACTTAACCGACTCCTTTTTTGATATTCTCTTCTAGTTTCGCAAAGTACTGAACCTTAAAATCCCCAAAAACATTTTTGATAGTTCATTCTCATAAGTAATGTACCAAGTGAACCAAAGTTTGTTCTTGTTCATTTTCGAAATCTGATTTTTTTCCGAAAACGTACATAGGCAATGCTCGAAATTGCAATTTATACACTCTCATTCAAAAGAAAGGACGTTGTTATATAATTGAGCAGATGAAGTACCTTAGGAAATTGAAAGCTTTGATCTGTTCTGGGTAGCCTTTGGGGAAGATAACATCTAATAACTTTCTTCTGGCATGCTCAAGAATCCCATCAACATCAAGAATACATATGTTATTAAATTCTGAAAAAAATTCTTATTGCGACCATCATTGCTATAAAGCTATTCAGATATTGAGAATCTAAATCCAATGATATTCTGAGGAAAAACTGTATATTTTATTTTTACATGTTTCTTACTTCATTTTTAAGGTTATTTCTTTATTTCTGTATTAAAGATACATTAGTTATATTTTTGTAATTATATATACACATTTTAATATGGTTTCTTTAATTTTTGGGTATTAAAACTAGCTTACGCGCATGCGTTAATGAAGCTTGCGCGCATGTGTTAATGAATAAATAAGCATATGCATTCATATGCATTTCTAGAGGATCAATATGTATTATTTGTTTTTTTTATCAATTCGTAACTCAGTAAAGAAAAGAAAGGATGAAATAGGATGGACAAGTAAAATTTAAAAATTAGAAAAAATGCCAAGAAAGGCACCAGGATAGAAAATAAAGAAAAAAGCGAAAAAAAAAAAAAAAAAAAAAGCATGAAACCAATGGTTTGAATGACTGCATAAATGATTAAAAACAAAACAAAAAAGTTGTTTTCGAATAGATATTAAAATCTGTGAAGTTGAATACTGAAAAATTCATTAATTGGTGAATGATAGAACAAAACCGATAAGATGATTGCTTATAGAGCGAAGTAAATATCCACCATTCTAGACAAAGATAAACCTTTTTTTAACATTATGAATTGGCACTACAGAATCACAATGCACTTTATTAAATAGCATAAACTACATCACTTGATGACTACTAAAAGCAGCAACAATTAAAATGGATAGCTTATATAATCTGAAAGAAAATCATGACATAATCAAGATGTTAACATTCCTCACTATTCAAATAGAATTTCAGGAAGAACATCTATCAATACTGGAAAGAGCAATAACAGCTACAGGACTTGAGCAATCTATTTTTCTAAAAATAGTGTTTTAAGATAATTTTTTTATAAATTTCAATCGGAAGCAGTACTGGCTGTTCGGTCAATGAATACTAAAAATGAATGCTAACGGTTAATTGCACCATTATCATTGGTTACTTTTATTTCTGAAAGAAAGTAAAACTTTTATAGGAAATAATTAAATAGAAACTAATTAAGGGAAGAAGTAACCCAGAAGGAGAAGCTGAAGAACAAAAAAAACAAAAAACAAAAGGAAACAACAACAACAACAACAACAACAACAACAACAACAACAATAATAATAATGATAATAGCGCATTTAACTGTTCCCGTAGACTACAAAATAAAATGGAACAGAAGTGAAACGTTTAAGGTGTATCATACCAGAGAACTGAAGATATTATAGAGCAACAAAGTGATAGTTGAGCCAATCGTTGCTAGAGCACAAGGAGCAACCACAAAAAGCTTAGTAAAAATCTTGAGGAACTGGAAAATGATTGAAGACTCGTGACTATCTAAACAACATCACTACCAAAAACTATTAGAATATAAAGGGGAGTGGTGTATTATTGAGGAGACTTGCTGTCACTTAATATCCAATATAAAAATGTTTCTTCTTTCAGGTATCAGGTCATTTAAAGATATGGACGATCATGGCCCTCCACAACTTCTTGCCTTTTGTTGATCAATTGTTAGTCCTCTTTGCCCTTGTTTTACCATGCATTTCCATAAATTAGTTAATCTCTGTTTCATCATACTTCTTTTGTTTTCCGTATTTTATGTGAGGCACTTTCCAACGGTGCCACACGCCGAGATCGTTTTTCACAGGACTTTATTATCCAGAAATCAACTTCTTGATAAACTGAACATGATGAGATTCGAATTAGGTCTCAAGTCGGAACGGTAGAGTTCTAACCACTCGCCCATATTCAGAATAATATCAGTGATGGAAACAAATCAATAATTTGATAATAAGAATAATTGCCATAATAATTGCAGCATTATTTATAATAATTATATTTAGAATAATGTCTTTCTGTTCGTAATGTCTACATCAAGTATTGGTGAATATAAATCCTGTCTGTTCCGGTTTTCAGTATTCATCCATTTATAGCCCCGTGAGTCACCTCCAACCAAGACCAACACCCACTAAGTGTAGACTATTGTGAATTATGTGACAAAGGGACAAATGTGTCCTTTTTGACTACACAGCACGCTCCTGAAGGTAATATTTTACTTACGCTTTTTGCTAGAATATCGACTAATATTAAATGATCAACAATTTGAATTATTTATATGATATTTGCAAAATCTATTCACACGTTAAACAGACTATCAATATTTTTACATCTATTTCTGATGTACGCTTTTTGTATGTACTAACACTATATATATATATATATATATATATATATATATATATATATATAGTGATGGTAAATACAAAAAGTGGTGTATATATATATCTGTGTGTGCCTCTGTGTGTGTTTAAAAGTAGAAAAGCTATAAATGACGCGTTTTGCCAAGAGTCTCTGGTTGCTTCGGCTTCTTGAGTTGAGAATAGAGTTAAAACTGTATATAAGGAAAATGCGTTGGGATCTCTAATAAATGGGAACCATAAATAAAATTGCCTTATCAAATTTTATGATCAGACATCAGAAAGTGTGTCCTGCTTGTTTGTTAATTATATATATATAAACAAATGTTTAGAGGTAAAAAATTGATATACTGTTTTAAAAACAAGGAAATTATTATTAGTCTCAAAGACCCTTTCGTCCAAAATCTCACCAGGAGAAAATCATTGGAAAATATTTTAAACGAAAAGAACAGTAACAACAAAAATGAAGAGCAAAACAAGGGGTAAAAATATGATATATATATATATATATATATATATATATATATATATATATATATATATATATATATCGAGGGGAGGGTAATTCACGTGTAAATAATTAGCGAGGAACAATTAAAATAAAATATTCCTCAACAAATTTAGGGACTTTACAAATTTTTCTGAGAGAAAGTTTCCGTAATGATATAAAGACCGATTCTCAAATGTTTAAATGATTTTTGGATACGGCCTTATAAATAATTCTAAACCACTCTTTCTTTGGGAAGACGTAACACAAACTAACACATGATAAGTATTTTTCTTTCTGGGAATGAAGTTGCCAGGCTCATGACAAAACTTTCTTAATTCAGAGTTGCCCATCTCCAAGTCGGGTTGCTAGCAAATGCTGAAGAACTCAGTGTGCTCTACTATTCATATTCAAACAATAGTTGCATTATTTTGGTTGTTGGTAAAGGGAGGAGCAACTTTGATTGTTTTAGACACATTTTTTTTAAATTGCCGAAGATGGACTGGTCAAATTGAAAAGAAACAAAGCAGCAGGGCCAGACGGAATTGTAATCGAGATGCTGGCAACCTCAGACGATTTCGACATAGACAAGATTACAGAAAGTATAAATGGAATCTACGACAGTGGTGAGATACCGGAAGACCTAAACAAATCTCAAAACTCATTATCCGAATTCTGATGATAGGGCACTCATCAGAATCAGGCGAGAGATAGGGCAAGAACAGTGCGGATTTGTCAAATATACTGGAAAAAGGAAAGCGTATGCTCAAAATTTTATCTAAAAGAGCCATACAAATGCGGAACGAGGTGTACCTGTGCTTTATAGACTACACAAAGGCGTTCGACAAAGTACGCCACAAAGATCTGTTAGAGGTGCTCAGCAACTTTGACACATTCGGAAAAGACATTCGAAGAATTCAGAATCTATACTGGCAGCACACCGCCTGCACACGTACAGGAAATGAGTTCAGCAGATATACAAAGAATAAAAATGAAAGAAAATAGTGTAAGACAAAGATGTATATTCTCACCGGATTTATTCAACTTATACAGCTAGGCAATTCTAAGAGAACTTGAAGTTCGGCCAGTATTCATAATCGGCGGTCACAGTCTTAACAATATAAGATATGCAGATGACAAAGTGCTGTTAGCAGACACAGAAATCCATCCTCCACAAAATATACTGAAGGAAAGCGAGAAGAAAGGAAAAAGCATAAATTTCAAGAAGACGTAATGCATGGTCATCAACAAAAAGAGAATCTCAAAATGCAAATTTCATTACGGAGATACTAAAAACAAGCAGGTACAGAAATTTAAATACCTGGGAGTGTTCTAACAGAGAGCGGAAAGTGCATCACTGAGATCCAAAGAGGTACTGGGACAGCCAAAGACGCTTTCCAAAAGCTAAAGTATTAAGAGACAGGAAAACTAAGAAAACTAAGAAAAAAAAAACTACTGAACTGTTATGTGATATCTGTCCTCCTGTCTGTCAGCGAATGCTGCAAATCCCTTAAAACATGAAGAAGCAACAAAAATGTGGTTATACAGAAGAATATGCAGACGAGACCATGGGCTGAGCATGTGAGCAATGACTAGGTTTTGGAGAGAATGGAAACACAAAAAGAAACTTATACAACATCAGAAAGAGGTAGCTGAAATTTCTAACACATATAATGAAGAAGGAAGGCTTAGAAAATCTGATAGGCCGGATAGAGGGAAAGAAGGACAGGCGAAAACTGTGCATGACATACTTAATAGGCTTGAGAAAATGAATGGCGAAACAAAGTTTGCGAGAAATAAAAGAAAGACCAAACTTATTAACAATTACAAAGAACAGGAAGACGTGGAGTGACATGAGCACCTACGTCCCGAAGAAACACTACGTAAAAGAAGGCATTTTTCAACTGGGACGTTGGTAAAAAAGGTAGTTTATATCTGAACTGATCATGAGTTTGTCAGTCGTCTTCATTTCCTTAGGCTGTCTGAGTTCTTCATAAGAGATGGGTTGATTCTTCTCAGGAGAGGTGTTAGAATTTTAAAGACTATTGCTAGTTTGTAGGGGGTGCTATCTATTTCGGAGATGATGGGGCACATTGTGCTACCTGTTTTGTGGGTTTTAGGGAGACCGTAAAGTTTGCCTATTCTGGGGTGATATTCTATGAGTCTATACCATAATTTGTTTTAATTTTTATTTAGTTTCCTAATGTCCTTGTGAAACGTTTACGTTTCAATAATTATTTTCTGTTCGTTTATTTTTTCGTATGTGTCGGTATCGTTGAGTACTGAATTCATTTTTTCTACGTATCTTTTCTTGTTCATAATCACAATCCCACTCACTTGTCAGAGGGAATGAAAGTGGATTTCTTCATTTTATTTTGCTAGGTTTCTTTGTGCATTTAAGTGTCTCTGTGATTTCTGTACTAGCAGTGATTATTCATTGAATGAAATTTTTGGTAAAATCTGTATTATTTTATCTATGAGTTTTTTTTATTGTGTCTACTAGATCTTCTTTACGAATTCCAGTGACAAATTTTAAACCATTCGGTACTGGATAGCCTTATATCCGATAAATTTTCTTTTAGGTTTGGCTTTCCCACATATTTCCACATAATGTTACAGCATTTTGTCTCAGGTTGTTTCGATTGTTAATTATTTGTTTATCGTTTGTCGTGGTCGAACTATTTTCGGCTTTGTTACAACGTTCGTCTTGTGAAGCATTTTTGGCTTTTTCATAAATAGTTTTTCCAATTTTTCCAGTTCTTCAGTTGAAGCCTTTAAGAAATCGCATGCGTAGAGTGGAAATATATGATAGGACGTTCTTAATATTTTATGTGTGCGTCGTAGGATGACATTTTTTATGCATTTCATCAAGAATTTGTATCGTTTCTAATGGATACCGATATCGATGTGACACTCTTTTGCCTGTGACTGGTTTGTTGTGACGCTTGTTCTTGTCGAGAGTCGTGACGGTACCAGTTGTGACACTGCCACTCGGCTGGCCGGTTAGTTCGGTCGCTGTTGCTGGTCATGATGATCTCGTCACAAAAGTTGGTTTTCAAGACGTTTATTGCAACAACGGACCACTGCCCACGTTGTGAATTGATCTCAGAAAGTCGTGTTGTGCAATTTCAGTAGCTGTCTTTCCACCAGAATCAGACCGGACATTGGTGTACACTTGTGGTTAAAAACAAACACGGCACCAAAAAAAAAAAAAAAAAAAAAAATTAAACAAATGAACAAGGTCGAAGACGCCCGGAGAGTTGCGAATAAAGTCTTTATAAAAAAAATTATTAATTACAAAAGCGGGAAGTACAATTGTCGGAATGCCAGTTTACAACGAAGAAAGGATTCGCTTAAAAATAGAGCTTTCAATTATCAAATACAAGTGTCTTTTCCAAGTTTCATTAAAATATCAGAGCTTTTCAATTTCCTTTTAAAGTCTTTTCACATATTTTTTTTATAACCATAGCTGTCAATTCTCTATGCAACTTTTTAGAACAACAAAGTTCTTTCGGGTCCTTATCGGAGCTTAACGGAATTCACCGGATCAGAAGCGGGTAATGGCGGCGACGTGACGACGGCGGTGTGGTGGGTTGGTTTATCCTTGTCGCCTGGAAGCTCTCTCCCAACTCAACTGATTTTTCTCGCTGAGTCTCTATTTTTATAACCCTCTTCAATCCTCTCGGGAGATCTAACCGACTGGAAGCCTTCGACTAATGAGATTGTTTTCCACCCACTCGATCTGCGGGGAGCCACGGCTGGACGAATGAAATATCAACAGCTCACTTCCTTTCGATTAAATCATATTTAGATTTTTCAATTCTCACAAATTCTCTGTTCTCAGGAACATCTGTTGGGGGGTCTAACCTTACTTGACCTCATCAAGTAGATCCTGACATTTTATTATGACTGCGACCATTTTGTCAAGTTGCCATCTAGCGCAAAATAACCCGTATCGTATATGAAAAAGAAAGAAACTATAATAAAAGGGAGGGACAACTATATTTCCTTCTCTCTTTTTCAAATTGTCAGCTAATTTATCTATTCCCCGGATTTTGCAAGTACGTGATAATATTAAAATAGCTAATTTTTCTATTCCCTGGATTTTACAAGTATATGATAGTATTAAAATACATAAATTTTATTTTGCCGAAACAACCATGTAACCCTATTTTCAGATGGCTGATATTAATTCTTTATTAATTTTAAAATAAGATGTAACCTTATTTCCAGATGGCTGGTATTCATTTTTATTGATTTTAAAGATGGGAAGAGATTTCTCTAAAATTGGAGAAGACAATTATTTTTATCGGGAAAAGTAGCCGAAGTGTTAAAAAAATTGAAAAATACAGATTGATAATTACAAAGCGTACAATTGCTTTTGTCGAGAAAAGTAAGCGAATTTATCAAAGCTGGTTACTTAGATATAAGACAATTCTAGTCAAACTATTGTTATCCTATTTTGTCGACCGTAGGTCAAAATTGAACCATGACAATTTCCTATTTACTGCCTACCAAGACGGCTGGTAAGAACAGGCAGATAATAACAGAGAGTAAATATTCGGAAGGGTGGAAAACTTAGTCGAAATGGTTAAATGCTATCACTTACATTTTGTGATGGTAAGACGTATATATATAAATCCCTTTCCCACCTTCGACACTCTTTTTCAGCCTTTTTAACTAGGATGGAGAACGAAATTAGGAGAGAGGGGGATCAGCGATTGAATGATACGGACAAGCTGAAATAGCCTGCTATCAGAAAAGTGATTTGAGCCCGAATCGACCGAAGGTCAGGAAGGTTGGCTGGACTCAGCCAGGAGTCGTGTTATAAAGAGGTTTTGGAGAATACAATTATTTTTGTCTGAAATTAACCGAATTGATTGAATCTGGGTAAAAGAATCCTAGCCATAATATTGTTATCTTGTTTTGACAAATTGTTGACCCTAGGTCAAAATTAAATTATGAGAATTCCTTGTCTTGGGCTACCGAGCTTTTGGGACGGACAGGCAATTGATAAGAGAGGGTAAGTTCTCTCCCTTTCATCAGTGAAGCAGTCGGAAACTCAGTCAAAATGGATAACAAATTATTTTCATTTTGAGCTGGTAAGAATTATATAGTGAGGGAAGACTGAAATCCCCGTAGCTACCTTACCACCTCTGTTTTGTGTCTGTTCAATAAAATCGAGGTGGAAGACAAAATTAGCGAATTTGGGGCCTGTGATTTTGAATAAGAGGGTCGAACTGAAATCGGCCTTCTGCTAGAGAATGGATTTGGGGCCGGTGTCTTAAATGAGACGGTCGAACTGAGATCGGCGTGTTGCTAAAGACGACTGGGTAAATTCCGTCTCCGAGAACATTGTTGCTGAATATATTATTGAAATACCAGCCAACTATTGCATGTTACCAGCCTCGGCTTGCTTATAATTGAGTATATAATCGATATTTAAATATATATAAAAAACTACACGTGTGATGTTGCAGTATTCTACTGATTATATTCCGTTTGCCAACTATCAACTACCGCGGATCGCGTCAATCTGGTCTTAAATATATGCTCGACATCCAGATGATAACAGGAAGCCTACTTTGGTCGGTCCGAGATCAAACAATGCAACATGGGTGAACTTGTTAAAGGTCAGGAAGGATTGGTCAAGGTACACTGGCGGATCGTGTTATACCAGGCGAGATAAATTTTAAAGAACTGTAGAGATATTATCAAACATTTTAGGAGAAAGAAACTTATTATTTAATGCACGGTGGAACTGTTTAAACCTAGTAAAATGTAACGATAACGATTTTGTCACCAAAGCAGGAGTTGTCAATAGACAATGTGAGAAATTAAATGAGTTAATTTCTGACTCATTTAGATGTTTGATGTTCGGTCAGTAAGGACGCAGAAATAAGATCCAGGATTCTAACTAAACTAGAAACGGATTCAAATTTAACTCATCAAAAATAGCTGAAGAGTGTATGCGTATGGTGAATTTAAAATTGACATCGTAAGGATTGAGGAGAGAGATATTTTGCAAATACACAGCGTTTAACTATTTAAGAGAAAAAAATAAACGTTTTACAACTAGTAGGGAAACAGTAAAAAATACGATAAAACACCAGAATATCTTATATTTGCCACGGTTGTGGTGGTAAATATTTTAAAAGTGATTATTTTTTAGAAACGCAAAATGTTAACAATGCGGAAAAATAGGACATAAGATTAGTTGTTGTAAATCGAAAAAAAAAAGAGGAAAAAGAAAAAGCATGTCAACAAAATAAATACACTGAGTAAAGTCGACAAGCCGAAACAAAATTTAGCAAGGTTTCGAACGAAACATCACCAAAGAGAAAATTTAATTTTGTCACAATTAACAATATAAAATAAAATTATAATTGGATACTGGGTCTGATATTACTATTATTAATGAAAAGTCTTGGCTAAAACTGGATAAAGCTAGTTTGTTGACTTCGAGAAAATTGTTCATGGTTTTTCAGGGAAGAAGTAAAATTTTTCAGGTGAGTACACCTGAAATATTTCTTTCGTTGAAAAGACCGAAAAAGTAGTGGTATTCGTGTTAAAAAAAATAACAAATTTATTGGAAACGGATGGCATTTCTTTATTTAATCTTTGGAACCTGCCAAGCAATTCGTTCTGCAACTAAGTACGACATCAGATTTACCATCAAGTAAGTTCAAAGATGTGACTGTAGAAATTTCTTTGGATAAATAAAGATTTACTATTGTCACTACTCAGAACAAGAATTCCATACCTTCTGAAATAAACCGGAGCAACAATATCTACTGCAATAATATTTGCTCAACACCTTGTACACCTGTGAACCAGGGTCGACAAACTGAGTTATTACCTCTACAGAGTACCAACTCAAGCCCATCAAAAAGCACTCAAACTGAAATCTTTTCTCTATTAGAAAGCATTCAACCGACTTCCTTTCAGAATAAATGTTTGGCGTACATGATTACATTGTGTCGGACAATAAGACGCAGTTCACATCTAGTGAATTCAAGTTATTCTGCAAGTCCCTACAAATACTACATATTACAACACCCTCGTATCATCCAAGATGAAACGGACAAGCGGAATCCTTTGTTGACACGTTTCAAAAGGACTCTTCAGAAATCGGAGAAGAAGGAGTCGGATGAGAAAACTACTTAGCCAAACAGATGACGACCTGTCTCAGTTTCGTTTAAAAAAAGAAAAAAAACTATGACAGAATATTTAAGTATGGAACAAACATTAAAAAATACAGACTCCAGAAAGAATCAGCTCAGAAGAGGAGGTATTATGTAGGAAAAAGTGTCGATACTGACACGTGTGGTCGAACGTGGATCTCCAGGTAACAAATGTATTTGTTGAATAAATTGTGCTACTGGATCAGATGACCATAAATATTAATATATAAAACACTCAGATAGAAGTCTGAATGTGTACCGTTATTCTGGGTATTCTAAGTATTCATTGTATTCTAAATATACAGTATCTGGATATTCTGTGTATTCAGTATTCAGTATTCCGTGTTCCGGTGTTTCAGATGTTCTACAGCATTCGAAGGGTGCGTTAGTACGTTGATTTTACGCGATGATACTGAAATATTATAACTGGCAAATAGCAAATTACTAAAAGTTTCCTTCGGATTAACGTTATGAAAACCAACGATATAGAAGTAGCGAAAAAATAACGCTCAATTATATCGTCACAGAATAAATTAAATCGGCTAGAAAAAAAAAGTAAATTTCTCAGCAGTTCTTGTTCTTGCGCATATGTAGTCGCACTCATATAACACATTTAATCTGATGTTGTTCTAAAAGATAAAACGCGTTATATTTCCACTTTGTCATACATTTTACCCAATATTGTTCTTGATATGAATATATGTTTATCTCATTTCTACAGGCTTTAAGAACCTGCATTATAAACCCCAGCCAGACGAAAAATGCTTGGGAAAAAAGCTTGGTGTTACGTCCTGTTGGAGTTGATAACGAGGATTTTAGAACCTGCTGAAATGTATATTCTCCCAATGTAAAATACTGAATTTACAGATTAAATAAATAAATACTTACTCCGTAAATCAAATTTACATTCAGTTATCTGTTGGACCAGGTTTAATATTTAACCTAATATTACTAGGATCCATTGGGATTTACTAAATCTTGTGGATTTATTACTATATATATATATATATATATATATATATATATATATATATATATATATATCGATATTTAGAGGTAAACAAAATCACCTGATTTTGAGCGTTCTTCGCTTATAAATATAAAATTTTCCAATAGTATATATATATATATATATATATATATATATATGGAGAGAAAGTGTGGGAGAGAAAAAGATAAAGCAAAATATATTTTTGTTTGTTTGTTTGTGTTTTTTTGTTCCTATGGCCAATAAAATTGCTTTATAAAACGCCAACGCTGATAAACATTCATCTATATTATTCCTCACAGATCATTTAGTGATCAAATTCTGGTCACTTGTAATAAAAAAAAATTTCTAACAAAAGTAATGTATTTTTTCTTTCAATAAAAACACTTAGCAATCTCCGCTAAAAATTTGATATTAACTGGTTAATACGCCTGCCTTTTTTCCTGTCCCCCAAGCATTTTTTAATGTTAAACACATTTTTGGCATAGTTAAGTGGAAGCGGATTTTTTGTTGGTTGTTGAGTTATACAAATCATTCATTGTTGTCATCCTCACTCAGGCTTTCATTGTATCATTTTTTTCTATTTATATCCGATGTTTGGCTTGGGTGAATGGACATATGATGACAATGAAAAGCGATGACAATGAGAAAATTCGATATGAAACATTTAAAGAAAAAATTTGATCGAATAAAAAATGAAAATGAAAATTTCAAGTGATGTAATTGTAATTGATATTAATCACAAGAAATATAAACATAGAAAATAGAAATTAGAAGCATTTTTATGCTACATACACTAAACATTGTTTGAATTTTCTATAGCATTATTATGATTATAAACAGTAGTATTAATTCTCCAAGCATTATTGTTATTTAACTTTTGTGTTTAGGCAAAGAATGATTAATGAATGCATAATGTTGAGTCAGTTAATCATTAAAAATTTAGTTCTATCAAATTTACAAAGAAATTTAATTGATTCGCCATAAGAATTTTATAGTCTATTTATCCCACACAACATCCCAATTAGATCCAATTAGGGTTAAATTACTAACCGCTTCCCTACGATGAACCGTAGGGTAGAGGTTAGTAAGTTCAACACTCAGCAGTGTAGTACGTTCGATGTAGTCACTAGATGTCACAGTACTGCAGTTTTGCGTAAGAAATCACTCATTAGAAATGTAATTTTACAACTTAAAGACATAAATAATAGAGTATACACACAGACTTATACATACACTCCCATATATATATATATATATATATATATATATATATATATATATATATACAGTATATATGCTACAGTAATTTAGAACTCTGTGAGGATTGAACTCATGAATCTTGTAACACAATCTTTCTTCATTTCAACTTCCCCTCATTTAACTTTGTGTCATACGAAACTGAGCTTGGTAAATTCCGAAGACCCATGGTAGAGTTATTCGATCCCGATGATCAAAAAAGCTAACGTTCGCCTACTTTTACAGCCAAGTATCCTCAGTTATGGAGTACATGTTGTGCAACTTTTATTTTCTTGTATGCATTAGGAAGGAAGTGGTAAAGTTAATTTTCCCCTCTGAACAGGAAACACCTTTGAAAAGGAAAATATTTTTTCCTGGAGCAGGATTTTCATTATCTTCTGTAACCTGCAGAAATTAATTAGGATTGATATTGCACCACGGTAGAATATCGCCCGACCGGTGCGCATATAGGATACTGCTGTGTTTATCCGACGGAGATGTCAACTAATTGGATACATCCTAGCTTATAAAAAATCTATGTGGTAGAATGCATTTTTATATAAAAAAAGTTTCTAAAAATCTCTATCAAATAATGCCTGGAGAAGATATATACATGTTAAAGATACAAAGCTGAATAACTCTGAGACAAGAAGGGCTGACTAACCATAATATATTTAATGTAATGTTGGCATCAGATAAGAATGTATAATGGATAGGTTGTTTTCGGAGAAGGGAAACTCATTAGAGTATTTTAAATACGTATTATTGCCTAATTACAATTTTCCCCTTCAAGTTCTCGTTTTTGTCGTTTTCCCTAGCTTTTATCATAAAGATGTTATCTTAACATCTATATTTACAATAGTTTTTATTATTATTTATTTATCTCTCTTTTACCTGTTTATTACTCGAGTTACGGATATACGGGTAGCAGATTGATTATCGGTGCAGAAAGTAAAACCTGCGTACATTGGTAAAAATTTTTGACATTGCTTCGTTCACCTTTCAATAATGTCATTGGAAAAGGCATAAATCCATTTTCATCCAGATATATGGTTAAAATAGCACGACAGACAAGGCGATATTGCTTTAGATCGTAACCACTCTAGAAGAAGATAAGCTTTAAATGCAAACCTCTATAAATAATAGAGCTGACTTGATTCTTTAGTCTTAGTAAATGAATTATTCTAGCAGAAGTATAACTCTGAAATAAATACCAGCTTGAAGAGGGAAAGGCTTCTTTTGGCATCTAAAGACGTCCACTGCTGCAATTTAAGTAAGTAGACTATGATGTATAGACTAGAACGGGTAATTTTTTTTTAATCATATCACCCGAGCAAGGCGGTAACGCCACTGATGTGCCCCCCCCTGCACATCAGTGGCGTTACCGCCTTGCTCGGGGTGATATGATTTTAAAAAAAAGTGAAAAGATTGGAAGAGAGAAAGCCGGAAACCACATCCTAAACAGGAAACAAGGGATGAGCCTCTTCACCCGTTCAATAGACGTGGGTGGAGTGTGAACCGGGTAATAGTTTAGTCTATCTACTCCAATTGAAAAAAAAAAGTAAAAGATTGGAAAAGACTAAAAGATTGGAAAAGAGAAAGCCGGAAACCACATCCTAAACAGGAAACAAGGGATGAGCCTCTTCACCCGTTCAATAGACGTGGTTGGAGTGTGAACTGGGCGATAGTTTAGTCTATCTACGCCAATTAATCTAAGTTTATAGAATGAAAAGCGCGCGTGCGCACACACACACACACACACACACACACACACACACACACATGTGTATACATGGAGATAGGGCCTTTAATTTCTTTTCTGGATATACGACAAATGTCAAATGGACATTTTTTGCAAGAGAAATGGTTTATGTCTTTGCAAATAAATTATTGTATTACAATTGCTAAAAGTGTCCGCGTTTATATATACAAGTGTAACTACATGTATTGATAATAAAACGACCGAAAAGAAACGATTAAGTTTACATGTGTCTTGGGGAGCATATGTATTTTGAAAAATATCAGAAGGTAATATTACATAGAATTCCATTAAATATTACTAATAATGACAAATATCATTTATTTATATAATGGTTCATTATAGAATTGATCAGTAAGGTTGAGGTGTTTTAAGACAGTGAAGCATGAACGGGTGTGTGCACAAATTTTAATACAAAGCGAATTCTGATCGAAGAGATGCGGTGTAAAAAAAAACTGACAAAATGCCGTAGACAATTGAACAGAAATAATCAATTCGTTATAGACAGACTAGAATTAAGATACACATACAGACAAGAATTATAAAGTCAAACGCTGCTTGACAAAACTGGTGCACGTAAACCAATTAAAAACAAACAACGCAAAATTTAAAATATCAGAATTTTCTTTTTTCCTCCATATTTCATTCTCTTCAATAAAAGCGAAATATGTTAGATTTATAAACGTTTCTATTTGTTTCTTATTCTATTATTCTGTCTGATTCCAATCCAAATTTGATCCCAACACACACACACACACACACACACACACACACACACACACACACACACACACACACACACACACACAGACACAGACACACACACACACACACACACACACACACACACACAATTTTTTATAAGATAAAATTACCCAAGAAAGACACACATAATGTGTGTGTGTATATATATATATATATATATATATATATATATTATCGTACGTCTATGTCACGACTTAGAGTTTCATGCGTGATGCGTGATCATCAGGTGCATACTGCAAACTGACAGTTTAATAGATTTGAATTTAAGTTCACTCGATGTTCTTGGGAATTAAATCTTATAAAATTAAGTTACTGCTTTTTTTAATAACAAGATTAAAAATTTAAGTATTCTAATGTTGCATATGGATAAAAATTTTAAATTCAAATTTAAATTTAAAATAAAAAATATTAAAAATGATAAAATGCAGAGAAAAGAAATCAAAGGGGCGTAAATAATGAAACTTAAAAATGTAGATATTCAAATATTACATGTAGATAAAAAATTAAAATTTTAAAAGTACTATTTAAAAAAATTTAAATAAAATAAAATAGAATAAAATAAAAATAAAAATTAAAAAATTCCAAGTAAAATTTAAATTTAAAATTAAAATCTAAAATTAAACAATGTAGGAATCTAAAATCTTAAATGGGTTTAATCCACAAATGTTAAAAGTAATATTGCGGGAAAAGAAAGAAAGAAGGAACGAAAGAGAGAACGAAAGGAAAGAAAGAAAGAAAGAAAGAAAGAAAGAAAGAAAGGTGTAACCGTATAGAGAAATCTATATCAATCTGGGTCTAAGAATTTAAGTAGTTTTTCTATGACAGCATTACATTTTTTATTAAGCAAATTAGAATTATTCATATGGTTTAAGATGACAAGTTTTTCTAAATGCATTGATTACATTTATTTCCTTTTCCATTGTAAGGCTTGGATTTAGCTACGATTTTCCAGGTAATAATTGGGTTGTTGTTTTCAATTTCCAATAATGTATGAATAAAGCAGTACTTTTGCTGTATTTACTGTTGTTTAAAGACAACATGTGGTTATTAAGTCTTATCTTCCACCGATTAGAAGTGCTTCCAAAGTAAAATTTAACATCATTATCATCCAAATCAATTTGAGCTCCATAAAGAATACTTTCTGACATTCAATGGGCAAGTGTTATTTTTTCAGTAGTTGCAATTATTTTTAGAAGATTCATTTCGGATGTTGTTTATGTGGGCCAAATATTTATTTGATATAGTATGATGTTGTGAAACATAATTATCTATGTTTTTAACGCAACTAAAGTTTGTTCACGCGTGCTTCTTATAATATGTAGATTTAATAGGCTGGTTAATGAAATTGAAGGAAAAAAATAGAAGATATAACGAAAAACAAAAACAAAAAAAAAGAACAAAAATAAAGCAAAACAAAAAACAATCACATTTTCCGGAAAATTTAGTTCTAAGTTTTTATTTATTTCTCGTCTCGTTGAAAAAGGACACAAACGTGTCCGAAAATTTCGAAATTAAATTCTTTCTCTTCATACTTCAATGTAGTCAAAAAGTCGAGTAATATTTAAGGAATATCATCAATCTTATTGTCAATATTGTTATCATTTTGTTATCTTTTTACTCCTCAAACTTCACTAACCAGCCTATTAAACACACACACACACACACACACACATATATATATATATAAATTAGCTGTATAGCCTACGTTGCTCGAAGTTTTTTAGTGGTTATGTTGAAATGGTAAGGGCAGTTGCTTATTCGAAAAGCTCCAGTATGAGGTTGCCATAAAAAAATGCGAAGTAAGTATTGGTATTTGTTGTATTTTCAAAACGGGATTCATGCTTGGTCAATATTGCCTATAAACAGGAATGATGTATGTACAATATGCAGAACGGGGGCGGACGTTACAGGAGCCTGTAATGTGGTACGATGACTTTGTGGCGCTGAATAAGTGAATGCATTGTCTTTGCAACGTCGGAAGGTTTGGCACGTGAAATTGTTATGGCATATGATAAGGTAGAAGTTACAAAAATAACCCCATTTTTGTTTGTGTTTCGGAGAAATAAACGATCGCAAGAAGCAACATCTTCCATCTTAAGTGTCAATTGAAATTTTTGTTCGCATATCAAGGTATCAGACATTGATCTATCAGTGATTCGGTTTTGGTTGAGTTTGAGTGAAGCGTCTTGGAGTAATGCATAAAGTGCTCAAAAAGCCACACAAAATTATGTTTGTCATTGATTTTTGACGAATCCTGAACATTTATTCGAAAATTTTTTATGTACATCAAAGGTTCGGACTTTGATCTACAAGTTACGCGTTTTTGGTTGAATTCGCACAAGGCGTTTCGGAGGAGAAGAGTTCGTAAATTCTAAGAGTTTCGGTAATTTCTGCCGTACCCTGTAAATCGATTCTAAAATTTTTTTGCGTACATCAAAGGTTTATGTCACGTGTTTATCGACACGTGAATTTTGGTTAAAATCGGATCAAGGGTTTTGGTGAAATAGGGTTCGTTACAATGGAGACACACAAAGGCACACACAAAGACATACATACATATCCATTTATATATATATATATATATATATATATATATATATATATATATATATGAATGAGTTGTAATCAAATATCAATAGAATATGTATCAGAATCCGACAAAATAAGACAATCAACAAATAGGAAACGTTTATCTAACATACACATAAACACTTACAGACACACTTATATATATGTATGTGTGTGTGTGCGTGTGTATATTTGTTTGTGTAGGTGCGTCTGTGTATGTGTGAGTGTGTGTGTGTGTGTGTGTGTGTGTGTGTGTGTGTGTGTGTGTGTGTGTATAGTAACGCTTGAAAACGTAATTGCTCTGTCTTGTTAACACTGGCAAAGAGCATTATTTGTTACCCTTTAAATAGGTGCCTGTCTTTTTGGTCTTTTTCTTAGTTTATGTTGCTTTTTCCCGTTCTCTGATATCTTTTTTTCTTGGTATTTAGTTCATTCGTTGCTAATTTTGCTTTTTCATTAAGTTTTCCTTTCATTTTTATTAAGTTTTCATTTACAAGTTTTTATTAACTTGTCTGAGCGATTTTTATCGTATTTTTTTACAATTTCCAGTAAATTTGTGCATAAACTACCTTAAAATACACTTTTTGTTCTGTTTTTATTCAAGTAATTTCAAACGTCTCGTGCATTATTAAGAAAATTTAATTTTATTGTGGCATTTTTGAACGCTAAATTTTAAATTTAAATATGTCTTATATCTAACGTTATTTATCGAACGGTTTGTCAAAATCTTAACCTCACTAAAAGAAAAATATATTATTCAATATTTTTACGCATTTTAAGTATTGTATAGTCTAATTAAATAATTTATATACATTTTAAAATGCCATCCCCTGTGGTGAATGATATTTTATTTAACAGGTAGTTTTTAGTATAGTAATAATGTTTTTTGTGTAGTAATAATATTTTTAGTTTGATGACTGATATGTTACGTTAAGTTTCGGTAAGTGAGACGTTAATCCTGAGTGTGGTGCCTATCACTATATATATATGTAGAAGAGGAAAACTATATTTTATTTTAGTCTTTGTGTTTTGTCCCCTAACGAACTTTATAAAGGCAAAAATCGAAATTAATTTTACTTTAAATAAAGTATACTTCATCTAAAATAAAATTCATTAAGTTATTTTTACCTTACTAAAAAGTTAGTGGACGAAATGTGTAGGCTAAAATAAAATATAGTTTTTCTCTTGTCGTTTTTTAAATCATCCTGTTCCTTTCCTCAAATTATAACTGAGAATATTTGCACACACATGCACGCATTTACGCTATATAATATATATAGTCGTTGATTGTAATGATCTGCAGACAAAAATAGCGGGAGGAGAGAGTGAATTCCGATCAGGTCACGGTATGTTTATAATAATAAAATGAGATTTCAGGCAACCGGGCATTTAATGGGCTTTTACTTCAACTACACACAACAAAATGATTATCTAATTATTCCTATTTTATTAATACAATCTCCGTAAAAGATATTAGCGCATACGCCTGATGAAGTGGCATCTGTGAACGTATTTGAACAAAAAATAGACAGGGAGGGATTGGGAGAGAGAGAGAGAGATAGAGAGAGAGAGAGAAAGAGAGAGAAAGAGAGAGACATAAAATATAAGTAAATAGAAAAAAGAAAACAAAAGAGAAAAATGGAAAAGGGGAGAGAAGAAAAGACAAAGAAAGGTAAAGAGAACAACGGAAGAAAACCCAGAGAAATAGAATGGGTGAGAGAGAAAGAGTAAGAAAGAAGAAAAATAGTTAGAGTGAATGTGTAAGCGAGGGATTAATAAAAGAAAAAATTGAATGAATAGAATAAAAGAAAGACAATGAATTTGGAAGATAAAACAAAATGTAGAGGAAAAAAGAATAATAATAATAATAATAGAGAGAGAGAGAGAGAGAGAGAAAGAGAGAGAGAGACTAAGGTAATAGAAAATAGAGAATGAGGAAAGAAAAAGTGGATGGTAAATTCAATGAGAAAATAGATAGGAGTGTGTGCTGAAAAGAGAAAAAAGTTGAGAGCGAAAATAGAGGTGGCTGTTAGTGAATAAAGAAAAAAGGTCAGATAGATAGATAGATAGATAGATAGATAGATAGATAGATAGATAGATAGATAGATAGATAGAAGGAGAGGGAGAGATGGAAAGAGAGCATAGAGAGAGGGATGTAAAAAGAAGGAAGAAAACGGAAAAGATAGAATGTAGAATGGAGAAGAGAGGAACAAGAAAATGAAAAATTGGTAAAGAAGAATGAAAATAAATATTAAAGAAGGAAACAAAGTGAATTAATGAAAGAAAACCTGGGAAAATAGAAGGGAGGTAAACACCTTACAAAATGAAAAAGAATAAAAAATAAGAAGGAGTGAAAGAGTGGGGGATGAATGATGACGAGAGAAAGAAAATTACAGAAAACGCTTTTCTTAAATAGTTTATGAAAATTGAGGTAAACGCTAAACTGTGAAAAGGGCCAAATTATCATTGTTATTTTCTTTTTTATTATCTGAATAAAAAATGTCGTTATTTTATTGCATGCTACATCCATCACGCATGTGCATACACGCAAGCGTGCACACTCATAAAATGTCTTACAGGCATGCTGAAATGTGTACACACTCACATATTTAAGCGGACTATCGTACACGCATCTAAGTTGTTAAACAATATGGTCGGCAACTAGTCAGAGTCTAATTCTCAAACAATCACCTTATTACAGCTATCCTATACAAAGGAAGAGATTCATCAAATTATATTTACAACAACAGAAATTTTTGCTGCTCAAGTTGTTTAGGGGCAAGCTACAATAGGCAGAGCCATTTCCCAATAACTCACGCGTAAAATCACACCGGGAGCCCTGAAATTGCTTCACAATAACATATTATCTTTGTTTAGTGGATTTTATGGATTGTGTCATTGTTGCAGACGTGCAAGGAGGAAATCTTGTATTCTCTTTATTGCCCACGCTTGAATATGATTCAAATTTAAGCATAATTACGATCTTCCTCGATCAACTATCATTCAGGAACTGACTCTTTGCTCTCCTCTAGAGCTTTTTGATTTTATTTAATTCTTTTCTTGTTCGAAGTTTCCTTTTTTTGATAGAGAATGGTGGGGGAGACTAAAAAAATATTTCTTAGATGGATAGAAAAATGAAGCAGGGGGAGATTTTGAAAATGTTTTTGCACTCAGTTTCTTTCTTTCTTTCTTTCTTTCTTTCTTTGAATATTTTTTTTTCCCAGGTCGACATGTAACTTCGTTCGTCTGTTTAATGTTAAGCTAAAGTGGGCATTGTTATAACTGATAAACGAACTGAGTGTCGCATTTTTCTCTTTTTATTTACAGTTTTTATTTGCGTTCGATTAACAGGCTTCACGTTTTGTTTTCTTTAATCCCTTTCATTATTTGTCCTCTGTGTTGATTTGGCGGTAGAAAAAGAAAAGAAATCATGGATGCATGCGCCTGTCTATAACACACTGCAACGCACGCATAGGGTTTTGTGAGTATAATGCACACACACACACATACACATATGCATGCACACACAGTATTTATTAACTAATCTGACAAAAAATATATTTGGTGTAGTTAGTCATGACGCTTTCAACTATTGATAGGTTGTCTGATAAATAATTTATATAATAACCACCATCGCTCATCTGCTGTGTCCCATCAGAACTCTCTACAACTTCATGTTTCCTGTAGATCTAAGCAAAATTTGACACTTTACCATTCCTCTTTGTCACCACTCAGCCATCCTTTTACACAAAATCGTTACCTAAGTTGTTCACTGTTTCCATCTATCTCCCCTTTCCTCCATACGCCCTGTGAATATTACATTTTCCAACCTGTCATTCATGCGAATCATAAATTTCAACTATCTTTTTCTGATTTTAACTATGAGTATCCTTCTAGTTTCTGTTTACTTTAGTGCTTTCTCTTTGTTCATATGTTCAGTACATAGTATTTTTAGCATCCATCCGTAGAACCACATCTCTGTCGCTTCATCAGTAATGAGATTTCATGCATTGAAAATCTACGCATCCATATTCATATTTCAATTAGGTACTGAAATTCCGTTAGAAACAAAAAGGATTGCTGAAACATTTATCTTCCTGTATGGCAAAGAATACTGTACAATTTCATTACTGATGAAGCGACAGAGATGTGGTTCTACGGATGGACGCTGAAAATACTATGTACTGAACATGAGAACAAAGAGGAAGCTCTAAAGTAAACAGGAACCAGAAGGATACTTATAGTTAAAATTAGAAAAAGATAGTTGAAATTTCTGATTCGCATGAAGAATGACGGCTTGGAAAATGTAATACTCATAGGGCGTAGGAGGTCTTGTATTTCTTTTCTGTGTCTGATATCAGTGCTGCATCATCTGCGTTTCTGATATTGTTCAGATTGTGGCCGCCATTGAAGAATCATGGGAGGACTTCTTTCTCAGAATTGCTTTACTGTACAGGTTGAATAGATTCTGTGAGAAGACACATCCTTGTCTTACACCCCCTTCTATTTTTGTATATAGACTGAATGATTAGAAAATTAAAAAAAAGGAAAACCGGACACAAACTTTTAATAAAGCAAAGCAAAATGTTTTCAACAATATGCAACAAATACCAAGCTTGTCCTCACGTGGCCTTAGGCCCTCGTCTTACACTGCCAAAAACAAATTTACACACTGAGACCCTCAAAAAATTCTAACATCAGTCATACATCTCGGCTCTTGATAAAACCAAGCTAATAAAAATAATTGAAACCATATGCATACACAGTTAATGGTCTAAACACGTTCTATTTACATAAAATGATTTATATTTAGTAATCTTAGCGTAATGCGTGTAAGAAAAAAAGAAATTTTGAAGTTGTGTTCTAATCTTCAGTTGGGGCGGGTCCACCGAGAAAAAAAAAATAAATAGGATAGAATAATAGAACAAAACAGCTCAACCCGTATCGCAAATACATAATTGTGACGTACTAAGCGTAGCTGAGATTTGGTGCAATTATAGATCATCCATTAAGAATAGAACTCACCATACATAATTGATCGAGTGAGGTAAGCTTGCTAACAATTGCGTCACGTCAAAATAAACAGTTAATATTTATTGTACAAATGCATAAATGTGTCATGAGGGCAAAATGAGAGAGGTTGGTCTTCATTTGTCCTATTATTAACTTAACTAGCCTCTATCACTGACCCAGTCGTTTGTGTAATGATCCTTTCACTAAAACATCTCAGCCTCACAGCACAACTTTACACAAGTACCATAATACCACAATTACTTTAGATATTCCTTCCTAATCCAATTATGTATAAGATTCAAATAAACGGATGATTGTTATCCTTTTATATATATTACGAATAAGTAGTGTTTATAACGTAAGTGGTAAATTTAATTTGTATAAAAATATTTAAAAGCAGATTTTAATAAACATTTCAACTGAGTTATTTTTAATTCGAATTTTAAAATTACCATATATTAACAATGTTTCTGTCTATGATTTTGTTAAAATTCACTATGTTTGTATAGAAATAATTTCTATCTACCTTTGTTAAAATTCAGTAGTAAGTTGGAAAATTTACAACGTTTGTAATAATAAGCACTGTTATCGTCTGATATTTCATCTTACTGCCAATTATTCGAAAGAAGCAGAAAAAATAATGAAATTATATAAATAAGGCAAAATAATCTGCTTAATTAGATTCTCTTAAGTTTTACGGACATATCACTTTGAAATATTGGTTCTCGTACGATTACTGAAGCAACAACGAGCCTGATCCGTACCTAGGTGGGTGACCGCTTGGGAATAGCAAGTGATGTAAGCTTCGATGCGCGGGTAGTGAGATTGATAAACGTATGAAAATTGTTCAAATGTTTCTCTCATAGTCAAATCTCAGTAGATACGTTCAGTGTAGAAAATTCAAGTGAACTTAGCATAATGACAAAATTAAATTTATAAAATTGTTGAAAATGTCGTTTAAACAGAATTTTTAGAGCGGTAAGAGAAAATCTTCGACGAGCTTATTTTTGTTTGTTCATAGAGCGGGTATTTGTCTAGTTCATTAAAATACAAAACAAAACCGCGTGTTTTTAAATTCTACTGAATATATATATATATATATATATATATATATATATATATAGTTATCATTATAATAATATATACTGCAACTTATCATTATAATAATATATACTGCAACGTAATAGTTATAAAGTTTCAGTGTCTAATGCACCATCATCAGGCAGTGAAATGTGCACCTAAACTTTATAGTTAGCAAACTGCTGTATGCTATAATAATAATAATAATAATAATAATAATATATCTGTGCTTTACTTTCGTATTGAACACTTTTTAAAAGTAAATATCTTATTGCGGATTGTACTTCCATTAGTGTTAAACACTTTTATTATTTTTATTACACACACACACACACACACACACACACACACACACACACACACACACATATATATATATATATAGAGAGAGAGAGAGAGTGAGAGAGAGATAATATGTATTCCACCGTTGGAGTGTCAGTGATTAACCCGGTTACCCCACTCCATGTTCTTGCGAGTGAGGTGGGTTGTTAGTAAACCAATAGAACGGAAAACAAAGCCTCAGGCCTTGAAACACATTGATAGAAATCTTGAAGAATCAACATCCAGCTAACTAGAGACGGTGCCTCAATAAAACACCGTGAAGAAAGCAACAGGAAGCCACTCCTCTATTAATCATAAGAAATATCATGGCAACTAAAACAGAATATGAAGATTTACAGAGTAAAAGGAGTTAGGTCTGTGGGCATAAAATCCTCGCCTGATAAGGAACGACATGTATAACAGATGTCACCTGACTGTCATCCAGTGACTGCGAGCATAAACAGCATGAAGGGATGACTTGTTCCCCCGTCCGAAAAGGAGAAACATGAGCGAAAGGTGTCACCGGACCGTTATCCAATGACTGTTCACATCAAACAAAAAATAACTCTCGGGACATTGAATGTTAGAACGTTAAACAACTGTGGCCAGTTAGAAAATGTAAAACAGGCGATGAGTAGGTTAAAAGTCAAAATTTTAGGCTTATGTGAAACCTGGTGGCCAAACAACAGGATTTTCTCAGTGACAATCACATGATTATACAGGCAGGCGGAGAGAAAAATGAAAAAGAAGTTGTATTTATACTAGATCAAGACATGAAGAACTGCGTTCTGGAATACTGTGAAATGCTTGGAAAGCCTTTCAATATTTTTATTATAATCGTGTATGCACTGACAGCACAAAGTACGGAAGAAGAAATCGAATCTTTCTGCTCCATGCTAGACAAAGCCAAGGCGCTGTAAACCATAAGAAATTATAATTTTCATTCAGAACCTGAATGCCAAAGTAGGTAAGTGAAAAATGCTAGCAAATTCGAACTAGAAAATCGCGACGAACATGGAGAAAAATGGGTCCAATGGTGCATGGTGAAGTAATAGCCAATATCCGACTCCAAGAACATCCAAGAAGATTATAGACATGGAAAAGCTCAGAAGTAGAAACTAAAAACCAAATCGACTACATAGATATCAACAATAGATTCAGGAATGCAGTTGTTCACAGCAAAATCCATCTAAGTGCCATCTGCGGAAGTAGATGTATATAAATTAAAACTGAAACTACATAAACTAAAGTAGCCTAACGCAGCACCCAAATTGCAATACAATAGATTCCTGAACGGCTCGAGTTTGAGGGGAAAAATATCTGGACAGTGTAAAAAGAAGATACGAGGGACAAAATAGAAATGAAAACTCGAAATAGGACACATTAAGAGAAGCTTTAGTGACATCAGCAAACAACATGATCCCGAAAGAAAATGAACGAAGAAGAAAAATCGTATGAATAACAAATGAGATTCTTGATTTGTTTCAGAGAAGAAAGAAAACAGTACCAAGGCATGAAACGGAATACAGAAAAGTATAAAAGGAAATAAGAAACAAATGCAGGCAGGCTAAAGAAAAAAGTATCAACAAAAAATGTGCAGAAATAAAGAGATTGAGTAAAAGAAATAAAAGAAATATGCATAAAAAATAAAAGAACTAACAAGACAAAAGACATGCTCATCAAATGGCTGCATAAAATGCAAGGATGGCAAGCTCGTATTAGAGAAAGAAAAAATACTTCAGCGATAGAACTAACATACCGAAGTTCTTTTCCACGACGATAAAGAAAAACGGTAATACACAGAAGTACCGACGAGACGGAAATATTAAAAATCGAAGTGGAAGCTGCACTGGCCAAATTGAATAGAAACAAAACGGCAGGACCAGACAGGATTGTAATAGAGATGCTCGAAGCCTTGGACAATTTCAGAATAAACAAAATTACAGAAATAATAAATGAAATCTACAACTGTGATGACATACCAGATGACCTAAGCAGATCAATTTTCATAGCACTGCCGAAGAAACCAGATGCTAACAAACGTTAACTCCACCGGGCAATTAGCCTAATGAGCCATATAACAAAACTCATAATTCTGATGAACAGGGCGCGCATCAGAATCAGGCCAGAGATATGACAAGAACAGTGTGGGTTCGCCAAAGACACCAGAACAAAGAACGTGACATTTATGCTCAGAATGTTTCCAGAAAAAGCCATACAAAAGCACGCATACTTGTGCTGTAAAGATTACGCAAAGGCGTTCGACAAAGTACACTACAAGAAACTTTAGAAGTATTCAGCAACCTTGACAGATTTGAGAAAGAGATTAAAATAATCAAAAATCTATACTGGCATCAAATCACCTGCATACGGACAGGAAATAAGTTAAGCAGATTTACATAAATAGAAACTAGTGTAAGACAAGGATGCGTCTTCTCACCGGATTTATTCAACCTGTACAGTGAGGAAATCCTGGGAGAACTAGAAATCTTGCCAGGATTCAACCTTGATTGATACAATCTAAACAATATAAAATATGCAGATGGTACAATATTGATAGCAAACATGGAAAGGAAAAACACCCTACAGAATGTTGCGATGAAAAGCGAGAAGAAAAACTCAGCATAAACTGCGACAATACGGAATGCATGGTCATCAGCAAAAAGAGGAGCCCAAAATGCAAAGTTACAGGTCGGAGATAATAAAAATAAAACAGATACAAAAATTTAAATACTTGAAAAGTTTTCCAACAGAACACAGAAAGTGCGACACAGAGATGTGAAGGCGTATTTGGATGACCAAAGACACATTCCAAAAGCTAAGCAGAATATTAAAAGACAGGAAAATTTCATTAGAAACAAAGAAAAGAGTACTGAAAAATTACGGGATATTTGTCCTCCTGTATGGTAGCGAATACTGGACAATACCTTCAAAGATGAAGAAGAGACTCACAGCAACAGAAATTTTGTTCTACAGAAGGATGTTGAGGATACCATGAGCCGAACATGGAAGCAAGAGAATGGTAAGAAAATAGAAACTTATGCTTAAAAACAGGAAGACGCAGTTGAAATTTATGGGACGCATAATGAGGAAGGAAGGCTTGGAAAATCTGGTACTCACAGGGTAGATAGAGAGAAAGAGGGACAGGGGAAGACAACGCTTAGCATACTTGGGGGGCTTGAGCAAATTGATGGCAGAACAGGGTTTAGGTTGGATAACAAGAAAGACAAAACTTATTAAGAGCTTCAAGGGACAAGAAGGTGTGTAGGGCCATGATTGCCTATGTCCTGAAGTGACATAACACATGAAAGAAGAAGAATAAGCAAGAAAGTAATTTTAAGAATAGTGAATTGCATTTAATAAACAAAAAGAGACAATAAACACAACTAGTGATATAGCAAAATTCTAAAAGAGAAAAAAAATTAACGCGCTCACAAGATATTGAATGTGCCAGCAGTAAATTGTCTCATATCAGTGTATATTTCTTTTTAATTAAACAAAGAGGGCGATTTAATTGCGTTCGTCAATTTCCTTCCACCATTGGGTATTGTGGGAATAAGACCATTAAAAAATAGAGTTCAGATGTTGGAAAGGGGCTAGAAGAATAAACGGAGAATGAAAGAAAGGAAGAAGTCTGCTATTGAAAAATAAAAAGAAAGATAAAGATTAAAAGGAAGCAATGGGTATCCGATGAGGCTGATATTAATCGTGGCGGAAACTAGAAACTTTAGGGAAAATTTTTTGATCAATATTTTTATTTTAAATACAGATATGGTTCTTTCTGGCACACAGTCAGCGAAAAGAATCATGCATATTTACGCATATATACTGTCACTGATACACGCATTCAAACTTGTATCATATAACAGCACAAAATACACACTAGTTAAATTAACACAAAGGTTGCATCCTTATCTATAAACAAATACATACATGCATCATTGAGTAAAACTTCAAGCTAATTGTTCATGTCAATTATGAACATCAAAGAGGAACTGCACACGTATACACAGGAGACATATTCGTGAACGCATATATTACTTCACATGCTCTCTCACACATACATATACATATTTTCTCTCTCACAAAAACACACACGTTCTCTCTCTCTCTCTCTAATACACACAATCTCTCTCTCGCATACACACTCTCTCAAAATAAATCTTGTCCATGGTTGAGATAAGTGAGCATTTCTTTTAAATGATTTGTTAGAAACCAGTTAAACACTAGGATGCTAATTGTGATTTTCACGGCATGCCGACCCTTTCCACTTGACAACAATAACAAATAGTTGCGTGCGAGACTAAAGTAAACTAATATATATATATATATATATATATATATATATATATAGTTTTGCCGTTATTTTATGCTACTACAACTCACACTCCTGAAGATGATCTCTGAAGAAGATTGAAAGTACTTGGGAACATCGAGAAACGAATAATAATAACATCTGTCAACGCTACAGGTCATCTATGACATCTTTCAATTGTAATACGAAAGATTATCCGTGAGTGTGATCGGATTTTATTAAAAATAAGCAGACATAATGTTTGCAATTTATTTAATCTGACATGTCTAAAAGAAAATTTGCTGCCTAAATATACAAAAATTATATATATATATATATATATATATATATATATATATATATATATATATATAAACTTTAAATGTTATTTATTTTGTTTCTCAAAATGTATAATTACAATCTCCCTCTTTCTTTAATTTTTCACCGACGGGGTGTAACTTCTCTCTGTATTTTTTACAAATATTATCACGGCTTCTGCTCTGACGAGCTTCTTTTCTTGGTGACTCGACTACATGAATTTACTTGTGTTACTAGATAAGTCCCACTATTTTACCGTCAAAATAGTCAAATGTAATCACCACTTCTACTCTATCAATTTCTTCTCTTGCACTTCTTACCTCTATCTTTTATTTACTTGCTTCCTCGATAGCTACAATTTCCAAAAATTCAAGTGCAACGTTAATTGCCATCTTTTATCTTGATTCCCAACTTTCTCTTATCCTTTTTCTACATTCCCAGTAACGTGTTCCTGTTTTGGTTATATTTCCTTTTGTCTCCCTTTAACCTCATGCGCACCAATAGAGATATTGCTTTGCTTGAAACGATTGGAATTGAAAAAGAATGACCTAAATTCACAGATGAAGTGGAAGCTGATAGGCAGGGCACGTACTCCTAATAGCCTAGGTTATATATGTAATCTATGTTAAACAGAAAAAATTAAAATTTTGAAATTTCCATATCGGAATGTACTTCTGAATAAACGCAAGAATCATTAGTATGTGTCGTCACCGTAATAAGTTTAAATTTCAACAATTATCTCCTTCTTCCATTTATTCATGATAGAAATTACCTTTTACATAAATTAGAGTTTAAAATTTGGTGAATCAGTAATCTTTTCCTTCCTACCGTCAAGCCACATGCTTCCCACTGCCAAAAGGGAATTTACCACTACGATTCCCCTCGGCTTAACCATATAGTAACCAGCATTCTACACCCCATCCTTTACTAGCCCCTGCTTCCGGCATAAGAATTTTTCTTCATTTTTTGATTGAACGGGGTTGACAATGCATGTCTCGAAATGACATGTTGAAATAGCTATCCTCCCTAAATATTATGTGAATTTATATATATATATATATATATATATATATATATATATATATATATATATATATATATATATTGTAAACAAATAATTAAAATATTATTCAAAAGTTATCTTTCCTACTAAAAAAAAACAACAACAAAAAACAAAAACAAAACAAAACTTGCTCTTTGGCAGGGATCGAACCAACGTTTTCGCATTTTTCGTTATTAAGATTTTTTAAGTGAGCCGGCCAATTGATGTGATAAACACTTTTTTAAGCAGGTTCATTCCAAGCAAGGCAGTAAAGCCACTGAACACAAACGTTTACTGGGTGTGGAATAATTAGAAACAGGAACATTGCTAATGATCAAGAATAGGGGAAGAGTAATCAGAAGGAGCGTAGAGAGTGATTGACACTGCATTTAAATTTTTTGCAGAATAAAGTTGACTGAAAAACATAGAAACAGAAGGGAGTTTCACAAGCGAGAAGTACGATAAAAGAAACTGTTAGCATAGAATTTGCGGTTATATTTAGCCAGCTTAACTGTAAATTAGTGAGGCCTCGCCACCAGTCTATTCAGTCAGTTAAATGCTACACATGATACCCGCTTTTCTCGAAATAGACATGACGGACTAACCAGAAGATTTTCCTGAAGTAGGTTCACATTGCTTTCTGTGGTAGACTGGTTGCGAACCAAGGCTATAGAATCCAATCTATCCTGCTATTTAACCTACAGCTAAAAGGAGAAGAGACGAATTTATACCTTTCCCAAGGGTATTTGCGCGTAAGTGAATGCAACGAAGACAATTGGAATTCGAACTCGGTTCTCCGATTTGTCATTCTGAGGCGATATCCACTGCATCACCATGCATATCCGTTAGTCTAGTACTGTGCTTAAATTTAAATAGTCTTGGCACCATGTCGAACAGCTCATCCAAATGACCACGAAAGTATTTCTAAAAAAGGTAAAGGGAGGTAACTTTATAGCGATGGGAAAGTGACAAGCCAAGACGTTAAATCGGGGCCAATAATATTGATTCATTTTGGGGTTTTATCAAGGATCTTTAAAGAAATAACAGGAGCATTCGACCAGATGTGGCAACAATATTTTAAGCATAGACTGTGAAGAGAAAAATCGTCTAGCACGACACCGTGAACCAACCTTCCTAGTAACTGACCTAGCAATGGATTTAATATAAAATAAAAAGTGTCAATTTCAAACCCACTGTATTATCGTTTGTCGTAAACCCCCCCCCCCCACACACACACAATGTAACTGCAATTTCTATTTTAATAGCTTCTTTTCTCGCACTTCCCGCCTGTGGAATTCCTTTTCATATACTTGCTTCCCCGACAGCTACAATCTCTAGGAATTTAAATGTAAGGTCAATAGACATCTATCACACTAACTCGCATTCATTTCCTCAAACACTCTACCCTTCTACCCAACCCCCATCCTCGGTATCCTCATCCGTCTACCGCCCTCCTTCGACATTTCCTTTAACTAACCACTCTTTCTTAGCACTTTTTTCCTATGTAACCCCCTGCGCAATAGTGGCAGTGGAATGCCTTTCTTGGAGTGAAATGATATATATATATATATATATATATATATATATATATATATATACGAGTGAATACAGAACGAAGAAAAATTTTTTACAACGTCCAAAATATTAATTTCAAACAGTGCTCGATATCTAGAGGTGTGAATCTAAGCAAAATCTAAGCTGTGAATCTAAGCAAAATCTTCAATAAAAATACAATAAAACTAAACTATAGCTGCTCCAATAATCTAGAAAATATAATTAAAGTACATAACAGCAAAATATTAAAAGCACACAACAAAAATAGCTCCAACACTAAGACCAGTCCACCCCATAATAACAACCTCTGTGACTGTAGAAACCCTAACCAATGCCCCATGACCAATAAATGTCTAACGAAATCTCTTATATATATGTATTCGATTTCATTCATGGAGAATCCTAAAGATGAAAAAATATATATCGGAAATACCATGAACGTATTTAAAAAGCGATTTTACAATCACCTCTCATCCTTCAATAACAAAGAAAAACAAAACATGACGTCTCTCTCCAAATACTTTTGGAAATTAAAAGACGAAAATAAAACGCCTGAAGTTAAATGGAAAATCTTTAAACAAGCAAGAACAGCTAAATCTATAAAGGAACCATGTTTCCTTTGTCTTCAAGAAAAAATTGAAATCATTAAATATATGAATAGCAACAAGCTTTTAAACTAGAAGGATGAAACCACAGTAAACACATTAAAGAACTAACCTTATAATCATGCTAAAAATACTACAAAAGCCAGAGCTAGGACCCCCTAGAGATGATACACCTTCACTGTACTAACAACACTCCTACATACACCACAAACTGTGATCTAATTAAAAAAATATTAATTTAAAAAAAATTTAAAAATTCTGTAGAAAAAATCGATTTTCTAAATTCTAGAGTAAGGTTTAATATACATAATTAGATTAATTATAAAAAACTGTCCTTAATACACACATTAAACTTCAACTATTAACTTAAATACAAACACAGCTATTACCTATTCACCTATTACCTTAAATGCAAACATTTAATCTTTCCTCCTACATAACATTCTACTTATTACGCACCTATTAACTACTTACCTATTACTTTAAATTTTTAACATTAAATTTTACCTCTTACATTAAATCTTACCGCAAACGGTGGTCTAATTAAAATTTAAAATTTAATAGAAAAATTGGTTTCCAAACTGTGATCTAATTAAAATTTAAAATTTAACAGAAAAATCGATTTCCGAAATCCAAAATTAAGATTAAATATACAAATTTAGATTAATTATAAAAACTCTGCTTAGATACAAAAATATTCTGTACAAAAGAAGCATCCCACCCCTTATCTGCTTCTCTAAAAAATTTAAAGGATATAATCTCGTCGCAAGATAATAAAAACTTACATTCTAACTGCTAATGTTAAATCTGTCTAGAAAACTCACAGACACTCATTAATCAACCATATTCACTATCCACACCACTTTCTTCAAAATTCTAACGGTCAATCCACAAGACTTGTTCCCTTATCACTAACCCCCGCCAACATCCCACACACAACTGACCAAATATAAGAAAAGAGGCTTTCCATTCCTATCCACACCGCCTGATGAGACATTGTAGTTTCAATGTCGAAACAAATGTACTATTTGTAGTGGATATATATAAAAAAATCCTGTAGATGTTCTAAAATATAATTTATAATATATATATATATATATCGTGATCCACTCGATGAAGCCCGAAAAGTCAACTGCATCACCAGACTACTCCCAAATGGGTTTTAGTAATAGTGGTACATGATTGTGTTGAACCAACGAGACTTTTCGGAAGAACAAATGATAGGAAAATGGTATACAGTGTGCCATGAAGTTTTCAAACAGTTTTTCTTAGGTTTGTATTAAGCGTTTTGCTTCTCCTATGCTGCTTGTCAATTAAGACTACAGAGCCATATTTGTCTTGCTATTTAATCTCAAACCAGATGGAGAAGAGATGGATACCTACCTTTTCCAAAGCTGTCATTGTGAAAGTGAACGCAACGACCTTGCTCGGAATTTTAAAACTGCATATCGATCACATTTGCTACCCCTTCTACTCTACACACACAAACTCACAAAAATATACATATTTATGTATGATATATTTTGTATGTTACGCAGTAACAATTAAACACACACACACACACACACACACACACACACACACACACACACACACACAAAAAAAAATAACGCACATGTGTATGCGCGTTTCATGTATATTCAGACAGTAAGACGCACAGATACACATAAACATGCATATTCGCATAATATATGTTTGAGTTGAGAATTATACGCACACGTGCACACATACGCTCACACACACACACACACACACACACACACACACACATATATATATATATATATATATATATGGGTGTCTGTGGGTCTGTGTACAGCATATGTTTACATCGCATACACACATTGTAATCCACCTGGGGATTAATACACCCTTCTGATATTAACGTTTTAATACACATACATTTGTACTCGTCTTGCACAATAAAACACATATGACTGGTTGATTCCTACAGACATTGGATAAGCGCTTAATTTCAATTAGCTGTCCTCTTGTCTACAGGCGCTTTTAATTAATTTTAATTAATTTCCGACGGGTTATTTTTACTGAAGGCATCATCAATTTGTCGATCAAAATAAACGCCTATAGAACTCCGCCATTTGTCAATAAACTTTCTTTTTTCTTAGTAATCTTACGTTTAAATTTCTTTATATTTTATTTTAAATATATCAGATTACTTTTGTAGAATTTTCAAAGCTTATATTATTTAAAACTATGAAAGTAAATCTTATCCGAAATCACTGACATCAGAGAGTTTTCTGGTTTTGCAAATCAAGAAGAAAGGATTGATCAATAATTGCATAATAATCATAGTGTTGAGTAAAAGGGTCAACCCGAGATGTATATTACACACCATGGACTTAAATGTTGAACACGTTTTGAAATTCAACTCTTTGGGTTGTGTAATATCAGATGACAAGAAGTGTGGTATAGAAATTTGAAGGTGTAGAAGGATAGTGAAAATATTTTACAGAAACCGACGGACAAAAGTAATATTAGAATTGAGGAAAAGAAAGCAGAGCTACTAGAGAATGTTTACTCTATATGACAGTGGAAACTGGACATTTTTATATTTCAAATGAAAGAGAATACGAATAGCACACATGAAAAATATAAATATTCATATTAATAAAATAAGATAAAGATAGAGGTTATAAATTATTAGCAATCATTTTATGAACATTCCAAAAAGGCATTCAGTGAAAACACATTCGTTGTTCGGGACTTTTCGGTTTTTCTGGATTTAAGATAAAAAATTGTCTGCTTTTAATGAGACTGATTTTAATTTATCTACATACGTCAAAAAATAAAACGTCTTATGTATCGAAACTCAGTGGTTAATTTTTTCACTATCTCAATCTCAGTAGACTTGCGTTTACACTTTACACAACCACCATCTTCAATTTCAAAATTAAAATTGTGCGTTCAAAAAATCTCCAGCGAATGTTAAAAAAAAAAATCCCCGTTAATCGAGCGTTCTTAAAAAACCCGGTAAAATCAGTTATTGCAAATTGCCTGAAGACACCACATAGTAGAAATATAATCGCGTAATAATTCGTTTTACTCGTTTACAAATTCGTAATAACTCGTTTACAAATGCATATATATATATATATATATATATATATATATATATATATATATATAGTTTCGATCCCGGCTGGAAGCTAGTGGACGTGTCTAGCTACACTGATGAGCTGTGATACAGCAAAACAGGCTTGTATGCTTATGACTAATATATATATATATTAGTCATCCACATACAAGCCTGTTTCGCTGTATCACAGCTCATCAGCCTCAGAATTATATTATTTTATTTGTTCTTAATTAGACCTAAAATATCACTTGGTATATCTACTATTACGTCCTTGCGATATTTTGGCAGCGTCAATATGATGACTAATAAAGCAACCTTTCTGATTTGTATTGTAAGGTTAAATTGGTGTGTTTTAAGATGTAAGCACTTTATTGAGTGCTGTTCTTTTATAAATTTTTTGTAGGTGTGTTTTAATATGTATGTAGCTAGTGTATTAGATATTTTAGTTGATATGACAGGCCTATGACTCGCTTGAACTTTATTATTTAGTACAGTTTATTATTTACAATTTGTTTTTTATTTTATTATTTGCAAACTACATTTCTTGTTTATTTACACATTTTTGCTTGTAAAAAACCTACAAATACAAAATTAAGGGTTAGTTTTAGGAAAATAATGATGAATTTTTCGAGGCCTAGAATGGATCTGAATATTCCTCAATGAACCTGCAGGAGTCGATATCGACAATTTTTGAGAATCTCTGATCTAAGTTATTTTTTTCATTTTTAAATGAAAAATAATAAGTAATTTTTTTAAATGAAAAATATTCTATTTAAAATACACGTTTTATGCATGTGTGATTACATAAAAAATCAACATAATGTTACAGTGTCTTTTATCCTACCCCATTTTCATAAAAAACTCTCTGATTCTGTACTTACAAATCCTTTTTTAGTCACACATGTTAATAATTTGTTTCGAAATATCAAATCATTACATTATTTATATCAATTAGCAACATTAAATAAAGTACTTACAGTCTCTTACGGTATTTAGCACTCAGAATTTTATATTAATTATTATGCAGTTATTACATTGTTAAATAATGGATATAAAAGAATATAGTTGAGCTGACAATCACTTCAAATTACAGAAGTAGGAATAATTTTTAATAGGAAAAATCTTTTACGCAGTTATCAATAATTATGAAGATTAAATATATACATTTTTCAAACAAATATAATAAAACAGGTAAGATATACAAATTTGCAGGCAGATAGAATATAGAAATTTGCAAGTAAATAAAATATATAGTTTTACAAACCGATAAAATATATTAATTTTGCAAGCAGATAAATACATAGTTTTGTTAACAAAATAAAACAAATAAAATGAAAAAAATTGAAAACAGATAAAAATATACCATTTTGCACACATAATATATAAAAAAATAAACAAACAGATAAAATATATTATGTTGCTAACAAAACATAAAATGTAACATTTCACAAATCGATAAAGCACTATTGAAAAATTTAGAAATATTCCTTTTCTTCAATTAAATTTATTTACTTTGTGCATTGTTTTGAACTACAAATACATGCTTTAATGCTTTCAGAGATCCTGGTAATTAAAATTTTCTTTTCTACAATTTCGATCGCGCAAGCGCCATTTTATAAACATAATGTTTGTTGCAATTATAACACAAAATGAATTTATATTTTCCCATTTGCACTTCTGTTATGATATCTATAGTTCTTGCTTTCTCTGTAAACAATTCTATTTGTGTTATCTCCTGTTCTCTGTGAACATCAGATAATTGTAAATCAATAAAATGTTACCTTTTGATTAACTCATATTAGCTGTATATAAATAAATCTTTCTTACTGTGATACTTTCAAAATGTTTGAAAAGATCACAGTAAAAATTCACCCATTTAACTTTGTGTCAGGCTAAGTTGCTGATATGGTAAATCCCTGTAGAAATTTTAACATTAGAAGCAAAACGTAGTTAAGGCCTGCTGCTGTTCTTACATATTTAGAATAAAATACTTTTTGACCAAGGTCAGAGCCAACTTGTAAAGTTAATAGGTGCGAGCTAATTTAAAAAGGGTTCCAGAAACGTACCCATCAAATTTAAATTTACACTTAATTTTTTTATTGATATTTAAAATGAAAACACGAATGAGACATAATATTAAAGAAAGTATTAGAATGCTCAGATAAGTTTAACACCTTATAAAATTCTTTTTTATTAATACACCTCACTTTCTTTTCGAAAATACGTGAAGGTCATTATGTATGCAAAGTACTTATCTGGGATTGTGATATTTGGCATGGGAAAGAAGATACTAAGGATTGTTCTGTGTTAGTGAAGGAGGAGTCTATAATAACACAATTTGTTTGAGCTTATAAGATAGCAGTGGCCTTTAATGCCTCACATGAAACAGCACACATTTCAAAACACTGGAAGATTGATAGAATAAAGTAATGATTCCAGAAAGTCCTTTTAATGACACACAAATAAATAAATAAATAATAATAAAATAATGATGATAATGATAATAATCTCCATTTTATGATTTGAGTCTAAATGGCTAGCTAACAAATCTAGGATTCATGAGGTTACGTTATTTATTACTTGGATTCGTGAGTTGATGTCATTTTTTGTCATATTTGGTTTGTTCTTTTAGCATTATTCGTATGTAAAGCTAAAGACAGTACTTTGCCTACAAGCATTCTCCTTGGAAAGAGGCTGAAAATGGTAACTTCGTGCAAAGAATACATAACTCCATTTTTTGTGGAATACTTTAAGGGGTATAAAAATATTACGTTTTAAAACCTAACATTTGTTTAATTTCCCTTTTTTGGAGTTTTATAACATGAAACATTTAAAATATAATTTTTTAGTCTTTGTATTTAATCAAAATGCAATTAAGCTCAAATCTACCATTTTAAAATCAATTTTTTTTTCATTTTTTTTACTCGTTTGGATTGCATGTTTGTACAACTTTTCATCATTTTTTAGGGTTAAAAATCACTGTCTCCAAAACCTACAGACACCAATTCGTAGGTTTTAAGAATAGCCAACAGTTTTCAACATTAATTCATTACTCTATTTTATTATTCAGCATTCAAATTTGGTTCGATTTTCAGCAATATGTTTTCCCATTTAACTATATTTTTTATTTTTTTGTTGTCTTTATTTTTGTTGTTTTCCCTTTTTTATTATTCTATTCTTTGGTTGGCTAAATCAAATGCTGTATTTTGTTTACATAAGTTTGGCATTTTTGTTTCACGTTCGTTAATAAGATTTCTAATTAACATTAATCAATTCAGCCTGATTAATTTACTCTATCCCTGCAGTCAACTCCTCCTATCCTGAATGGTCATCATGGTTTCTTCATAGCTCGCCACATTTCCAAGCAATCAGAGTTGATGTAAGATGGTTTTCTTTCATCATCAGTTTATTTTATTTGCATATTTTTCCCACATTGTTTGTTGATAAATCATTTATTATTTTCTTTATCTAACCACGGGATTTTCTTCTTTAAAAAAATTCTATTTCAGACTTTATCATTTTCTTTTAATTCTATTACTGCATTTTTTTGCCTTTCTTGTCAACGTTTATCATTTTTTCTTTTGTTTTAGATCAATTTCACTTTTCTTTTACTAACAGGTTTCTAAGCCACTATTTCTGCTTTTTTATTCTCTTGTCTTGGTATTGATTTTTTTATTTCTGTCCTTTTGTCTCGTATGCTTGTTCTCTTCTTTCCTAAAAGTCGTTCTTTCCATCCCTTTCCTTTTTTCTTGATTTTTACGTTTCTTATTCTTTCATTCGTATTGCCTTTTTTCTTTTAACTTCCCTGTATTATTTCTTTCTTTTTTTAGTATGTTTTTTTTCATCTGACTGTTTGTTTCTTACTTTCTACTTTTTCATTCTACATTACCTTTTATTTATATTAAAATCTGGTAGCCTTGCACTGTGCTTAGCCGGCTAGAATGATATTCAAGTTTTTAATTAAGTAAAATCTAAGTTAAATTGCTCTGTATCACGGAACCAAACAATCTGTGTACTTTTTCTTTTTTCATAAAAAATAAGTGGGAAACATTAAATTTGAAAATAACATGAGAAATGTTACAAAAAGCATAAAATATATGCTTTTTGTAACATTTTTCATGTTATTTTCAAATTTAATCTATTTCCCAATTATTTTTTTATATTGTTTCTTCCTTTCACTCGCTGAATCTGTCTTTCCCCCACTTATATATTTTCTTCTGAATTCTTATCTTGTCTTGTTTACCAATACAGATACAATCTTATTTTTTATATCAAGTCCACATTTTCTTTCGAGATAAAATTACAATTCATATAACTTTTTTAAAATCTTGTTTTCATTCATTATTTTCACCCGTCTTCCATTATTATAATGCTTTTTCGATGTCTTAATAATACTTTTTAATAATTTTGGTTTATTTTGGTTATAATTTTGGTTTCAATTTCTTTGTTTCTTACTTATCATTTTAGTTTCACCATTTAAACAGTTCCGTCTTTCCACCACTCTGTAAAGGAAAGTGAAAATTTATAACGCTTATCATATAGATATCTACATACCATAGGTCAATGAGTAATTTGTCCAGGAATTTCTTTTCGGCGATCATTTTTCTCCTCATGATTTTTTCTCTTTTATCCTGCTTTGTTCTGTTTTTCTTTTTTCTTTTGCCTATCTTTGTTTTTTTTTGTTTCCAATTTTAAATTGTGTATCATTTACAGATGAAATATTTTCCTCATTCTAATCTACAATTATTTCTTTTAACTTTGCTTTTCAAATGTTTGCTTTACGCAAGTTCACTTTTATGAAAACTACACATTAGTACATTCCCTTTTGTTTTCCAAAAGAGCGTAATGCAAAGAAGCAATTTCCATTAATTTGTATGAAAAAATTAAACGTTTCCAAGCTGCCAAATAATCTTCTAAGGTCTGTCTGCCTCGGTTTTGTTGTTTGCTGTCGTTGATGTTGAAGTACAACAATGTGCTTGCTTGATTATCCTCATGCATTTTACTATTGAATAATTATTTACATGCATTCAAAATATCTTGCAAATCTATATCTACGTTTCCTTTCATTAATAAGCTCATACTTACCTAAAATTACTGTAGCCTTGCAAGTAGTAATAAAAATCTAATGCAAGATTAGTTTTGCATTAGAGAAGGCTCAAAGATTTTCTCATCGTTATTAATTGTAATGGTTCTTCGTTTGACACCGTTTTAGATTCTGAAATATTTCATAAGAACATCATAATTTTGTGTGTGTATATGTGTGTGTGTGTTTGTGTGTGTGTGTGTTTGTGTGTGGGGGTTAAACACTGACTTCATTCCACTGGCTTTTGTTCTTCGGCTTAACAAATTATTTTTGGGGAATTAAAAAGAAAATCGCTTCAGAAGAGCTTTTATCTTTACTTTATTTACATTATTAATTCTTGGGTTAATTTTCTCCCAGTTTTATTCTGTACGAATAGCCTTTTATATGCGGTGTTTTTTCAAGATGTAAGCGACATTAAGCCTCTATTTACTACTATCCCTTGTTGCTCTTAACACTTTCTCTTAGTATCTATCACAAACCCTGCTCTGTAATCCACTTGCTCAAGCATTCACTGCCATATAGGAGGACAGATATCACATAACAGTCCAGCACCCTTCTTTGTTTCCAACGGAATCTTCCTGTCTCTCAATACTCTGTTTAGTTTTGGAAATGCGTCCTTGGCCATGTCAATGTACCTTTGGATTTCAGAGTTGCACAAATTTCTGCACCTACTTGATTTTATTATTCCCGAATTGTAATTGGAATTTTGGGCTTCTCTTTTTGCTAAAGATCATGAATTCAGTTTTCTTGTAGTTTTTAATCCCTTCTTTTCGCTTTCCCTTACTATTTTTTATAGGAGGTCCTGTATTTTCCTTTCCGTGTCTGCTATCAGCACCGTGTCATCTGCATATCTTATATTGTTAAGATTGTGGTCACCGATGACGAAACCATGCAGTTCTCACAAAATTGCTTCGCTACGCGTCCTAACCGACGGAATTATTTACGTATTTTATCAAGGAACAAATGTGCTATATATGTACAAAATGTTACACACACACACACACACACACACACACACACACACACACACACACACACACACACACACACACACACACCCCTACCTGTTAGGAAGATTAACGATAAAGTGTTAAAAAAACGCGTGACTCATTTCGTCCTTTAGAAATTCATTGCACTAAAGTGATGTTTACCTGGATGTGTTACACATGTACACGGAGAAGACGGTGCGCTGAAATTTGTAACTTTATTTTTTAACATAAATTCGAATTAATTTTCGCAATATTGTTTTCTTATATAAAAAATTTATATATATATATATATATATATATATGTGTGTGTGTGTGTGTGTGTGTGTGTGTGTGTGTGTGTGTGTGTAACATAAGGATATAGAAATCCCGACAAAGTTTTACAATTTTGACAAATAGAAACGTTTCATGAAACATATTTGATTGAAAATAGATTTCATAATGCATTTTGCCATTTACGGCTTCATCAGATCCGAAAACGAAAGAATGAAATGTGTTTTTATACGTATGCTTACATTATGATATAAAAGTGAACATTAAGATCAATACCCAGCGACAACAGTCTGTTTCTTGTTTAAATGCAGTCTTCAGGCAAATGTTTTTGCATACGTTTTATCTTTCATATTGAGTATTTTTCCCCATAAATATGGTGTACCGTAAAATTATATATATATATATATATATATATATATATATAATGTGTGTGTGTGAGCAGCAACTTTCTTTTAAACATCTTTTATTAATGGAGACGAGAAACATTTAATTAATTTTTTATTTAGTTTTTCCAGTTTTTTTTAAAACATTTTTCCGTTTAGTGGGTGTAAGGGAATGCAAATATTTTCAATAGTGTCCATATCCCAAGAGCTTTCGGCCACTTCTTTAGACATTTTCAAGGGTTTTTTTTGGTGTCGTTAATTCCTCTTCATTTTTAGGTTTTTAAAACACTTTCAATACACCATTCGCACTGTTAAATCAAGGGAGGTTGTTAGTGAGAGAAAGATACTTAATATACAGAGCCTCTCTTATAGCGAGATATTTCCAGTAATGTGATTTATATAGAATATATATGTTTTCGATCAGAATTTTTCTATATAGTTCTTGTAGATTGTGGAGAAATAGTTGTTTTTACAGCACTGTGGTTTAATAAGAGACACATGTGGCGTCTACACAAAGAGGTGGTTGTAAAT